>JAYEVH010000398.1:0-209376 GCA_036346255.1 Ampelocalamus luodianensis
TTGTGAAATGTGAACAAAAGATAGCTGAAAATGAGCAAAAACAACTTGAACATGAATATGAAAATCAGCACGTAGTGAAGAACGATTTCCCACCTAGAAAAGAGAAGCCGGCACATAGTTCTAGGACTGAGAAAATTAAATTAAAGGGTTATGTCATGCTTGCAACCAAACCTGATATTACTGAAAATTTTGATAATGATATGCCAAGCGATGCTTTAACATGCAAAGATGCTTCAATTTCACTTGATGATATATCTAGCTCTATGCCGTCGACTGTCACTAACCTTTTGCAGAAAAATAATGATTTGGAGACAACGATTGAGTCGAGGACGACTCAAATTCAAGAAAGGGAGGATGATGAGGACATCAACCCTAAGGATGCAACCACAACTTCAACACGCTGCACTCGCTGATCTACTTCAACTACATCTTCACCGATTGGACTTTCAGCCACTTCAGTGCCATATTCACTAGTTGGACCGAGCTACGTCTACATGCCATGGTGCTACGTCTACATGCCATGGTGCTACTCCACGTGCCAAGCAAGAGTTCAAGCTGGATACGTTTTGGAATCCAATTCGGCCTCTAGAGACAACACCGACTTCAAACGTGCATAACTTTCACATACGGAGTCCGTTTGAGGTCCATGAGTACTTGATTGAAAGCTTATTTCGTCCTCTTTCCAACGGATCTGACCTCACCTCCAAATTCTTTCTGTACGCGTCACAATCACCAAAAGAAGATGCTATGTCACCTATTTGGGCCAATTTGGGCCATGTAATCCTTGGGCCCATCTCCCTAACCACCCCCTCCTTGGGCTGCACTATTCACGATGGTACTGTTCATGTGAACAGTACCACATGAATAGTACCACCCCTAGTTGTTTAGCTATGTGAGGCTCCCCCTGTCCTATTTAAGGAGGCCTCACCCCTTTAGTTTTCCTTGGGTTTTTCTTAGATTATTCTACCATTTTGTAGTTTCGCCGTTTGTTCGGTTTGAGAAACCACACTCTGTGAACTTCATTATTATTCACAATACAATTTTAGAAATGGGCGAGGCGGCGATTGGGGAAGTTAATGCGCGCCTTCGTGCAGAGAATGGAGGCGAGAATCGCGGCGGAGACGAGCTATGCGCGTGCGGTAATGGCGTCCGTGTGCGGGCGTGTGAGGAAGAAGGGCGGGGAGGAAGAAGGGGTTGCGGGCCGTTAGATTTTCATCTGATGGTGCGGAGGAGGCGGGGGAGGCGTGGGTGCGTTGGGATCGTGGGATTTAGATCCAACGGTCAAAACCAAATGAGACGATGAGTCGCCCGAACATTACACAGAGATCTGATCATTGAATCCCGATCCAACGGTGGAAAGGGTTCTGGGGTTTTTTTTAACGCGCGGAAGAGTGGGCCGGGTGCGCGTAAGAGAAGATGGGTTGGGCTGAGGAGTTTCGGCCCAATGGAATTTAGGGATTTTAAATTGATTTTCTAATTGATTTTATTCAGATAATTTGAAAGGGCTTTAGAAAATAGTAAATAAAATCAAAAAATTATGAGAAAATTCACAGACATTCTCTGAGACATTTTGGATTTAATTAAAATATTTCCAACTTATAATTGGCTATTAATTTTGCAAAATAAATTATTTTGGCTTTAAAATATTTAGGAAAAAGCTTTTAAAATTCTAGAAAATTCTAGAAATTAATTCATTTTATTATTTTTCAACTTAACTCCAATAAAACTTCAAAAAATTTAATAAAATTTTAAAACATAGGAAATTCAAATAAAGCAATATAACTCTTTCAAATTTCAGAAAATTCAATACAATAATAACTTTTATTTATTTTAATTTGGTAACAGCACTTTGGGATGTTACAAACTACCCCCCTTAAAAGGAATCTCGTCCCCGAGATTCGAAGTGGCTAGAAAGAAAGCTGGGAATACAAGGTTTTCAACTGGAGTTGTCATCGTCTGCATCCTGCTCTTCATCGGACGGGGCCTGAGCTGTGATATTGTACAGACATCCTTGTCCAGAATTTTGCGGCTTCCTGTTTGCTTGTATGATGTTGACTTCAGGGTTGGCTGGATTTGCTGCCTGATGTTTCTTTGGACATTTACTGGTGAAATTCCCAATCTCGTGGCAATTGAAGCATGTGATGCCTACAACATAGGAGGGGTCCTTTTATGCCTAGTCACCATCAGATATATTGGAGGGCTCCAAGTTGACTGGGTTGTCTGCTGTTGGCTGGAGCTTGGCTTGATACGATGAAGTTCATCTGGCTTTAGGAAAGCTTCCAGAGTTGAACTTCTGTGCAGCAATTTTTCTCTTGCGATTCTCCATCTCCCAGTGCTTACCCTCTTGACGAATTGCCTTGTCGACTATTCTTTGGAAGTCGGATAATCTCGGGAAATCACCATGCGGACAAATCATCATTGAGTCCTTCAAGGAATCTTTCTTGCTTGTCTTCATCTCTCGCAACATCTTAGGTGCGTAGCGTGCTAGTTGATTGAACTTGTGCGGTTGTAACACCTGGCTATCCACGAAGCCAAGATGTCACCTAAAACATCTAACATACATCCATAATGCGGAAGAACTTGAAACAAGTATATCAACTAAAGACAAGATTAAGATAAACAGACATGGTGAAGGTATCCTTCCTTCACCTTCTAAGTTATTTAATACGAACATCAATAAAGAAGGTTCACACGCAGTAATAAATCAACATCCGTGGAGAAGGTATCCTTCCTTCTCCAATTATAATTTAATTATTACAGTTCATCGTTAACGAATGAAATATGGAACTAAAATTTAGACTTGAACATGAATTTGATGTTGTGAACAAGTAGTGCGTGTCTACTCCTCCCAAGAGCCAACATCGGGGTTACCTAAAATAAACAAACAACGCAAGAGTGAGTCCATGACTCAAAAGTACACGATTATCAATAAGATAATCATTCAATATGAATAAGACAAACTCATCATCGAGTTCGATCACATCACAACCTGATTACAAATGAAAACATGATATGAATGCTCAAAATCAAAGGAATGGATGCACACAATGCATATATCGGTATAGCGCTGAAACACCCGTCGGTGTTCACTCAAGCCCGCATCTTAACAAAAATGCGAGGATCCACTTCCGTATGAAGAACGTTTCACACGGTGTCCAACATTGCCCATCTTGGAGTTAATGGGTCTTACATGCCCATTCTGGAATTAATGGGTCTTTCAAATCCACTCCCGTGGACGGGACATGACAATGTCCAACACGCCACATTGGAATGGTGGGACTTGCAATCCACTTTCGTGGATGAAACATGCATAATGAATGCATAGAATGAAATACGAATATTGAAAGACATGATAACAAAACATGGATTCAACACATATGAAAGAACATAGACAATCCATCTTCTCTCGTATCATACCAAATCACAGCATGACCATATAAACATTCATCAATCACAATCATTAAGGGTGGCAATGTACTTGCCTTCCACGATGCGACGCGTTAGTCGGCAAAGGTGATACTCCTAAACCCGAGGCTTCACCTCCTAAACAAGTAAAATAATTTCAATAAGGACATAATATGCCCAACACTACTAATCGATGCTAAACATCGCTCCACGATGACTCTAGTCATTAATACAAAACTTAAAATGAAATCAACAATTTCTGACATAACTTAATTCTGGACAGCAGCACGGTAATTGACATATCTATTGGTCTGGAACTCGGAATGAGGTGAGACCAATTTCCATGGATTCTTAACTGACATATCTACAATACTCTGGTTGGGCAAAAGTTCAGATTTTGCCTCTAATAAAATTTGGCCCACGGCTCAAATCTGTTGACTGAATTAATAGACAGAAATATCGGCTAAATTAAAATATCCATAACTTTTGTTGTACAACTCCAAATTGGACGTTCTTTAACAATCTGAAAAGGTTATGAAATTATCTACAATAACCTAGTTGGCACAACATTCATATATTGTCTTTAACAAAAAGTGGCACACGGGTCAAAATTAAAGATAGAAACTGACATACAAACTGGACAGACTGACATACAATCTGGACAGTCACAAAGAAAAGTGCATAACTTTTGATCTATAAATCCAAATGAGGTGTTCTTTATCAATCCTGAACGCTAGTGATATCACCTCCAAAATTTGTTATGGGCAAGACCTCTGAATCACCCTCTAACTAGGCCATAAATCAACCTATACAGAGACTGCTATTTCTCGTCAGGATTCTGGACAGCAGATAATAAATCTATCATAACTTTTGACTCGAAAGTCGTAATGAGGTGATCTTGGCGGCCACTGAAAGCTAAGAACAAGACCTAAAGAACTCTAGAAGGTGGACAACTCAAATTCTGCCTCTAAGATCACGAAACCGACCCCGCAACCTACTGGACAGATCTCACTTTCAGTTCGCAGCAATCTGTTCTATTCAAATACGAACCAAATCGCATCTACCACTAATCAAACAACGAGGATCGGTATTCGTTACCCTTGCAGCAACCAGGAAGTCGCTGTTCAAACCCCATGAAGAACTCCTCCTTCCCCGATCCCTTCCTTTCACGTTTGGCGAGCACTCCCGCTGCTTCTCCCTTCGTCCACCGTCTTGGACAGCAGCTAGGAGGCACCACCAATGGAGGAGTCTGGATCTTGGGGGACAGGAGGGGAGGTGGCTGCCTAGGGAGAGGAGGGTGGCGGCTCAAGGGGAGGAGAGGAAGAGAGGTGCGGCCAAAGGAGGAGGAGAGGAGAGGCGGCTAGGGTTTTGGGGGAGGGTGGCACCTCCCCTATGGCCGGCAGGCCTCATGGGCCAAGGCCCAGCCCAGTTGCCGAGAAAACACAAAACCCTCTAAACTCCTGATTAAACGTTTTTCCAAAAGAAACCTTCTACCGATTAATTGTTCTCTCCCGAAAATTAATTCTAGCACTATTGGAGAATTACACTAATTCTCTCTCAATTTGTATTGCACTCTCAAAAGAAACTCGGGATATTACATTCTACCTCTTAACAGATTCGACTCGAATCCTTACCCACTCTACGCGAAAGAACAACCACGATCGAGAACGAACAACGGTAACCACGCACTGTTAGAACAACACCGTTAAAACTCAAGCACACGAAACTCCAACTTCCCAAGTAGCATCTCCCTGATCAAAATACCACAACACAACGACGTAACGCGACGCCCGAACTAACACTCAACCCGTACTTCGGTACACTCATCGGAGAAAACTCGAAGGTAAGATCTCACTCGATGGTCAACGCGCAAACGAAAACTCAAACTCGGATCTCGTACTCACCCAACACGATAACATACAAGACGTTACGTACTCCACGCATGGACCCGAGGCAACCGGCGATACGCCAACTAGCGAAAACAACCCAATGTACCTTGGGTTAACCTTCCCATTGAAACCGAACCACACGACAAGCACGAAGAACACGAAACTCGTGTTCCACCTTTCAATCGAACTCTTCACTAAAGCAAGGATCACCTCCTTTAACGTAAAACACACTATCGAAACTCTTTACCGCAAAACATATCCGAATAAGAAAGATTCACGCCACAACTATACGTTACCAACTGGCAATCAAGAGTAAAATCAAATCGAATTTCATCAAGAAAACCTTTCCACTTTCCAAGTGGCAATTTGCTAATAAACGCCACGAAAACCAAAGGAGAAATCATTTTAAATGCCCAAATCGAACTTCCCTTATTCTTCCTGAACTGATAGGAACCACACATACCAAAATCGAGTCAAACTCGACTTACGAAAGACATTGGTCAACAGCACAAAGCTCAAGCGAGAATTAAGAAAACGCTTCACTAATCAAGAAGACATTTTTTTTCCTTAGTTTCACTTTTTGGAATAAAACATCTCTCCAACCTTGGAATTGAATTCATCGCATACCACACGGTCTCGACCATCTTCATTTAACATCCTCAAGTTAGGCTTAAACGAAATACATCTTCCACACCGTTGTAGAGAGACCTATTGATTCCATCAATACTCTAGACAACTCATTCAACTGATGACATTAATTTGATAGAAGGCACCAAAGCACCTAAAAAACCCCATACAATCTCATCACCTCCAACTTTCAGAATAACACATCGAATCCTCGGTACACCCGCCATGAACTACATCGGAAGGGTTCTATCGACAATCATTCCACTACTCGCAATACTCCAGTTTTCTATCTCCTCTACACACAAATCTTTGGGCGACCAAAAGTTTAGCATGAAAATGGAAAGCCCAAATTTAACCTCTGAGACCTCTACAACGAATTCCTCTTATAACAAATAATGAAATCATCGGATTAAATCTCTAAGATTTCCTCCAATTTCGACATACTCACTCATTGACATCATCAGGAATCATTCATACAATATCACGATACTTTCAATAGAGTTACTCTATAAAATTGATTACGGTTTCCAAACATTTGATAATCCCCAACATTCCAACATGAACCAAGGTTCTGGAACTACACTATACCATAGGTCCTACTTAGTCGAACAATATACAATTTTACTTTGAAACCATACATTCCATCTGAATCAACTTCCCTCCAAGAGATTCAGGTCAAAACCAACTCATCTTCTATTACTCCTCCAATAGCCATTTGGGTAGCAAAATCTCACCCCTACAATCAATTAACCACCACCAAACAAACAACAACATACGAGTTGTAAAACTTTACAGCACAAAACGGTTGATCCTTTCTCAAAAGAAAGAGGCGAACAAGAACAAATTTCACAACACAGGAAAATGTTACTGCTCACGGTGAGCACGAGACCAAAAGAAATAATCAACGAAGATGCGGGTAACGAAATTGAGTTCACCGTGGAGTGCACGCATCCCTCGAAAGGAATAGCAAATAACCACCAACAAGAAGAATGACATTGCGATTGAAACTCGACAACTCTTGAGTGAAAAGAGCAAAAATTTATGAACAATTCAAATAACCACAAGTTACAAAACTTGACTCAATTCTCAAATATTCATAATGCACTCTCTCCTTTAACACTGTAATTAATTCTTTGACTAACATCACTTTGCCACAAAGAACAAGATAAGGTCTTTAGTCCAAACCACAAGGACTAATTAAGAACCAATAAAAATTCTTCCATACGTTATATTTATTGAGCAGTTCAACTACACAAGAAACATGAGATCCAAATAATCTCACCACCAAACTCAAACATTTCCAATTCTGAGATTTGTAAAAGCAAGTAGATTATTCTCCTCTTAAAGGAACCAACATAACTTCTTTGGTTGCAACCTCGCGTTGCCAACTCAAACCAAAGAGCCTTTAGAGTTAAACCACACAAATCTCTTAAGAAGCAATAGGACAATCCAATACCTTAATTTATTTAAAATAATTTGATTACGGATGATTTAAGAGCTCAAAGAAAATATCACGAAAGCTAAACTTGAAATATTCACATCGAACGATATCACCAAGGGCGATCAAATTACTATGGGTATTAACATCAATTTCACAACAACAATTAGAAAACACTTCAAAAGACCCACGTGAAAAGAATGAGTTGATTCTTTCTCGAAAGAAGAGACAAATGGAAACGATTTTCACCAACTAGAAAACTCATCCACCACTGCAGACTTGAACATGGGACCAAGAGAAGAAACCAATTAAGCAATGAACTCACGAACATAAGTGGAGTCCACAGTTGAGCGCATAAGCCTCACAAGAAGAGAATATCGAACCTTAACAGATAAGAACAAATAAGTATTCAAAATCGAAACACTTGCATCATCAAGAACCATTGCAACATTGTAACATATCGTTACTCGATAAACTTCATTTACCACATAAAGCTGAACCCCAAAAGATCATGAATACAAATTACAAATTTGATCATTTAGGAAATATCACCATGGGTGATCAAATTACTACGAGAATTAACCTCATTATCACATTTTTGACTATTTAATAACATCGACAACATACATAGTACCAAGAATCATCAAACTTTATTACTCCATCCTAAAACTTCCCAAAGGAACACAAACCACAAGGTTGAAACAAATTTATCATAACAAGTTTATGCTAAGCAATAACAATATCACAAGGCACGCTAACAAAGACTACTTACGAAATTCATCTACTCAATTGTTGGTGTTGCTCAACACTTTCTTCAACGCTCATTAACAAATGATGATTGTACTAACCACGCGTATACATACGGTACTAATTCTATTTGCAATCACATAACCATTTATAAACATAGATTCACATTTCACCTTTATTCGTAAATCATTTCAAAACATGATTAAAGATTCACTAACATAATTTCCTATAAACAAGGTTTCATGAGTCGATACACCAAAGACCCATCGGTACTTTATACAAGTTTCAACAATTTTAGCATACTAGGAAATAGATAAATCTAGCTCTTATGTAAGATCTATAGGTTACGAATAGATATTGTGATCTTTATTTAACATACACCATGAATCAAATACAAGGACATATCAAATTAATCAGTTTCACTTCCATGGATGGTAGTTAAGAGTAATTGATTTGCACTATGCTAATAACCCAACTTGGTAACTCATATCATAACAATTTATTCGCTTAATCATAAATTCTCAATTTAAGCATGGCAAGACATCACAAAGGATTCTAACACCTTACTACAGCAAAGAGAGACTTCAAACCTCAACGCTCAAGTAATCCAAAGAAACACATAAAGCCAAAGCTTTCCCAAGCAACCGAACTTACAATGGAAAACTCTTCACTAATCAAGTTATCAAATGAGTAAATGAGTCATTCTTTTCAATGAGAAAGAAGGAGCAACCAAGAAAACATCAATCTTGCCAATTGACAACGATCACAAGTAGTAGAAACAACTCAACGGTTGAAAGGCAATATTTGTTTGAGAGAACCAAGAGGATCTATGGAAAACCATAACTATCATGGACCACAAATCCGGAGAAGTTCATCAACCACCACAGGACAAGAATTGCCAAATTCGAAATCAAGAAAGAGAATAACTTTCTAAAGCAACTCACGCTTAACACCGAAACTATGGTACTGGGTAACTACTCCTCTAACCACGTTCTGCGAACGGTGGTGTAACTCAGTGAATCGGAGTAACAACCACGACCTCCACTTCTTATCATTTGATAACATCACGCCTCACGAAATACTCAATTATGATTACACAGATCATCTCATGACAATCATAGTATTAGTTCATAGATATTGAATATCATAGCGGATCATATATTACCAACAAGGATGATAGTGCGAAGCAATTCAACAATTGCTCAGCAAAATGAAACATAATAACAGATATTGCGAAACAATGTACTTTTCCAACCCCACCTACTGTGCACAGTGTGTCATTTTAATGTTCGTCTATTAACCACGGACCTAAAGCCCGCTCTGATACCAACTGTAACACCCTGGCTATCCGGAAGCCAAGATGTCACCTAAAACATCTAACATACATCCATAATGCGGAAGAACTTGAAACAAGTATATCAACTAAAGACTGACATTAAGATAAACAGGACATGGTGAAGGTATCCTTCCTTCACCTTCTAAGTTATTTAATATGAACATCAATAAAGAAGGTTCACACGCAGTAATAAATCAACATCCAGGTGGAGAAGGTATCCTTCCTTCTCCAATTATAATTTAATTATTACAGTTCATCGTTAACGAATGAAATATGGAACTAAAATTTAGACTTGAACATGAATTTGATGTTGTGAACAAGTAGTGCGTGTCTACTCCTCCCAAGAGCCAACATCGGGGTTACCTAAAATAAACAAACAACGCAAGAGTGAGTCCATGACTCGCAAGTACGATTATCAATAAGATAATCATTCAATATGAATAAGACAAACTCATCATCAGTTCGATCACATCACAACCGATTACAAATGAAAACATGATATGAATGCTCAAAATCAAAGGAATGGACTGCACACAATGCATATACCCGTATAGCGGTGAAACACCGTCGGTGTTCACTCAAGCCCGCATCTTAACAAAAATGCGGGATCCACTTCCCGTATGAAGAACGTTTCATACGGGTGTCCAACATTGCCCATCTTGGAGTTAATGGGTCTTACATGCCCATTCTGGAATTAATGGGTCTTTCAAATCCACTCCGTGGGCCGGACATGACAATGTCCAACACCGCCCACATTGGAATGGTGGGACTTGCAATCCACTTTCGTGGATGAAACATGCATAATGAATGCATAGAATGAAATACGAATATTGAAAGACATGATAACAAAACATGGATTCAACACATATGAAAGAACATAGACAATCCATCTTCTCTCGTATCATACCAAATCACGACATGACGATATAAACATTCATCAATCACAATCATTAAGGGTGGCAATGTACTTGCCTTCCACGATCTGACGCGTTAGTCGGCAAAGGTGATACTCCTAAACCCGAGGCTTCACCTCCTAAACAAGTAAAATAATTTCAATAAGGACATAATATGCCCAACACTACTAATCGATGCTAAACATCTGCTTCCCGATGACTCTAGTCATTAATACAAAACTTAAAATGAAATCAACAATTTCTGACATCACTTAATTCTGGACAGCAGCACGGTAATTGACATATCTATTGGTCTGGAACTCGGAATGAGGTGAGACCAATTTCCATGGATTCTTAACTGACATATCTACAATACTCTGGTTGGGCAAAAGTTCAGATTTTGCCTCTAATAAAATTTGGCCCACGGCTCAAATCTGTTGACTGAATTAATAGACAGAAATATCGGCTAAATTAAAATATCCATAACTTTTGTTGTACAACTCCAAATTGGACGTTCTTTAACAATCTGAAAAGGTTATGAAATTATTTACAATAACCTAGTTGGCACGACATTCATATATTGTCTTTAACAAAAAGTGGCACACGGGTCAAAATTAAAGATAGAAACTGACATACAAACTGGACAGACTGACATACAATCTGGACAGTCACAAAGAAAAGTGCATAACTTTTGATCTATAAATCCAAATGAGGTGTTCTTTATCAATCCTGAAAGCTAGTGATATCACCTCCAAAATTTGTTATGGGCAAGACCTCTGAATCACCCTCTAACTAGGCCATAAATCAACCTATACAGAGACTGCTATTTCTCGTCAGGATTCTGGACAGCAGATAATAAATCTATCATAACTTTTGACTCGAAAGTCGTAATGAGGTGATCTTGGCGGCCACTGAAAGCTAAGAACAAGACCTAAAGAACTCTAGAAGGTGGACAACTCAAATTCTGCCTCTAAGATCACGAAACCGACCCCGCAACCTACTGGACAGATCTCACTTTCAGTTCGCAGCAATCTGTTCTATTCAAATACGAACCAAATCGCATCTACCACTAATCAAACAACGAGGATCGGTATTCGTTACCCTTGCAGCAACCAGGAAGTCGCTGTTCAAACCCCATGAAGAACTCCTCCTTCCCCGATCCCTTCCTTTCACGTTTGGCGAGCACTCCCGCTGCTTCTCCCTTCGTCCACCGTCTTGGACAGCAGCTAGGAGGCACCACCAATGGAGGGGAGGTGCTGGATCTTGGGGACAGGAGGAGGTGGCTGCCTAGGGAGAGGAGGGTGGCGGCTCAAGGGGGAGGAGAGGAAGAGAGGTGCGGCCAAAGGAGGAGGAGAGGGGGAGGGGCGGCTAGGGTTTTGGGGGAGGGTGGCACCTCCCCTATGGCCGGCCAGGCCTCATGGGCCAAGGCCCAGGCCCAGGTTGCCGAGAAAACACAGAAAACCCCCTCTAAACTCCTGATTAAACGTTTTTCCAAAAGAAACCTTCTACCGATTAATTGTTCTCTCCCGAAAATTAATTCTAGCACTATTGGAGAATTACACTAATTCTCTCTCAATTTGTATTGCACTCTCAAAAGAAACTCGGGATATTACACAGGTACTCATTCATAGAGAGGTTGCCCTGACGAAGTGTGCGGAACTCCTTCTTCTTGAGGGTCATCATGCCGAAAGGGATATGTGCATGGCAGAAAGCTCTCACAAATTCATTCTAGGTGATGGCTTGAGCATCAGTATGTGAGATGCTGAAGTTGTCCCACCATTCGAAAACTGGTCCCATGAGCTGGTGTGAAGCAAACAACACCATCTCACGATCAGTGCACTGGGCGATATCCAACTTCTTACTAATTTCCCGGAGCCAATCATCAGCATCCATGGGCTCTGTGCTGCTCGAATAAGTCGGCGGACGCATCTTCATAAATTCTGACATTCTGGTTCTTTGGGGTGGTGGAGGTGGAACTTAGAAAGTTGCAGCTTGTCGGGTTTGATTGTTGTTGATGGCTGAGAGAGCAGTTCGATCAGACAGTTTTGATTGACATCATCTGCTACCATTTTGGTTCATTGTTTGGGCCACTTCCATTGTTGTTGGCGTTGGCTCTTCTTCCCGCGTGACGAGTGTTCACCATCTGTTGGTTACTCTAAGGATTTAGGAAAGGAGGACAAAGGATAGGGAAGAGACAAATATGAAGAACTAAGGGGATAGAGTGGAACAATACTCCCAAACGAAAGAACCAACTGAAAAACTTTTCAGAACAACTTTACACAACGTTCTATCGATCGAGACTCTTAATCAGGTGAAGCGACTCAGTGCACAGAATGAGTCTTGGTACACTTAAGCTATATGGCTTGGCTGACAAAACGATCTTCAGTATATCTTGTCCATTGTCCTTGGATGGTGGAGACGACGATACTTTCTCGATTGCTCTATGCCTTGTAGTCTTGAACGTAAGGGTTAAGAAACGTGTTGACCATATATAGAAATTTCCAAGGGAGAGAAGATCCATTTAACACTATAAAATGGTGAAGAAAGGATTAGGTAAGAAAGAATTGCTATGAAGAAGCTACAGATAGATGACCAAGATGAGGAGAGAACAAATTATTTTTCCTGTTATGTAAAATAAGTTTTGAAGTTTTTCAACTAACGACCCTTCTAACTAGGTCACGACCTACAATCGATATGGCTCTAATACCACTTTGTTAGGACCCGGGATTAACATCCCAAATCCTTTGTGCATTTCTGAACTAGTCCCATGATCAGTAGCTAGTTCACACAATAAACAAATATGGTAACAAAATCATATCACAACTTTATTAATAAATACCAACAGAGTTGATTACAAAGGAGGCTTACAGGCCAACAATAAAATAAACACAGCGGAAGACGAAGACGTAGTAGGGTCCAGTTAATCTGCCACAGGCAATCGACTGGGATAGCGGCCTAGTCGTCGAGGTCCACCTCGGTAGCAAAGTCCTTCTCCTCTGAAATTTATTTGCATAAAGAAAGGATGAGCACAACTTCCATGCTCGCAAGTTACACCCATCAAATAACAGAATGACACACTTACATGGATGTAACAAAGGATGGCTTATTGGTTGATCTGCATAAAGCAGCAGTTTTTTTAAATACTTGTACTAAGTTCCAAAGCAATTATTCTATAACTACAAATCATTTTATAAATTCTCAGTTTTATAGTCAGATAACATTCACACATAAATAGTGAAGGATACTCTCCTATCACTTGGCTTCCTGCCCAATTCCCATTTGGATAAACCAATTTGAAGAGGTCTTTTCAAACAAAAACCAAAGTCTAACTTTGAGCAGTTCTGCTAGCATTTCCATGACCGTGGACACAGCTATTCGAATAATTTGATACTCTGCAGAGGTTGTAAAGCTTTAACCGCAAGACACGACTTCTCTAGTTTGTTTGGCATCCGTCGATACCACCACTCAGTACCTTAGGTAAGTAGTCTACAACATGTGTCAAGGCCTTTACAATGCGCCATTCCACCGTAGTTACCCCTCGCTAAGGTTTCGCCACCCCCTTTGGAATAAAGACCTCCGGGTTCGGGCCCCCTCTTGCGCTAGGTGGGACTAACATAAGTTGTAACATGACTACCCATTGCATATGTAGAGAACGACCAGGGTGGAACATTGCAAATTAATTAGCCAGGTCCTACTCCCCATATTGAGGACATGTGGTGGTACGGTATGGCTTAGCATCATACACTCGAAGACCGGTCCTTAACTGATTTGGGCATCTTCCAAATAAAACCCTAGGCCTTAACCTTAACCAGATTAAACCCGTGCAAAAACCTGCACCCACCAACCATCCATTTCGCCCTAGTCCAAACCCATTTTCATTTTTTTTGAAGTAAAAGCATTTTATAAATCTTCTATGGTAAAACAATGCAATAGATCCAATTTAAATCAAATTTGAAAGATTTGGTTAAAAGCTTCCCAAATACAAGATTTGATCTAAGCATTGGCTAGGCATATGATTAATTTTTAGTATCATTTTGGTCTAATGGTGACAAGGTATTCGTGTTCAACATTCAAATTGGCCATACAAGGAAAATTGGAATAACTAGGCAATTAAAACAGGGAATTAAAATAACTGTATAAACATATGCATGCAGTAATAATTTAAAATAGAATATAAATAATTTTAAATAATGGGATCAATATGATCAAGGGTATAACTTGCCTTGCTTGATGAGGTGTTGTTGTTTTCCTTAACAGATCACCTGGTACTGAGGTGATGTTGTTTTCCTTAACAGATCACCTAGTACTCACAAGCACTTTCTCTAGGTAGTCAAAGTGTACAATCACGATAATCATACAGTCAAAATCAATCCGCTTATGTGCTCTTCAAACGGCGTCGAAATTTGACTCTCCGAAGCCGTCGAAATCTATACATGAAATAGGCCAAATTCAAATAAAATTCAAATAACAACTCAAATGAAATCCAAATTAAATAATTTTGGTTTGGTTGGCTAGATCTTGAATTTAAACACATTTAGAAATTTGAATGGGCTCAATTGGAGTTCGGATGCAAAAGATATGGGCTTTGGAAGATTTAAATTACATGAAATAATGAAAATCATAATTTCATGAATTTTATGAATTATTTTTCTAAAGGAAATTCGGGATATTGCGTAAGATGATGTCAGCGAGGGAATTTCTTTTTCCCGGCCGAATTATTTTTGGGAAGGAAAATGGGATGTGTGTCTGACATGTGGGCCCGATGGTCAAAGACCCAGTCCACGGGCTAGTCAAACGCCCACGGTGGGCTCGGTCCACCGTAACAGTGCGCGCGGGGTGTGGGTGCTGTGTATGAGCTGACGTGGCGCCACATAGGCAGCCACGTCGAATCGGGAGCTGAGGTGGAGTCCGGTTGGCACCGACGTGGACTAGCCACGCAAGCCCGACACCGGCGGCGATGAGGCGACGAACCCTCTGGCGTTTTACGCCATGGTGAGATAAGTGGATGGGTGCCCGAGAGAGAGGGCGGGGTACTGGACGTGATGCTTACTAGGGTTGCACGAATGCGCGGCAGAAGATTCACCGGCAATGAGGTTAAGCGGCGGCGGCGCGGGGTCGTCGACGAAGAAGGAGTTCCGGGGGTCTTTGACATGAGAGGGTGCGCGCACCGGGTCGGCGGTGAAGTGCCGATGCGGACGAGGTGGTCGCTATCGCCGGCGAGGCCTTGTCGGCGCTGGAAACGAAGGTTTCCCGAGCTTCGGGCGGCGAAGAGAAAACTTGAAATCTGAGGCGTAGAGAGAGGCGGAGGTGGGGATGTGAGTGGCGTCAGGATCGGCGAGAAGAGGCGGAGCTGGGGCACCTTTAAATAGGCCGAGGGCGAGGCTGAGGCGGTGTAGGGCGCAAGAAGGTCACGCGAGGTCGTCGGCAGAAATCGGGGTAATAAAGGCCGGAGATGGAGGGGAAATGCCAGAAACGGGCGAGGCGGCGATTGGGGAAGTTAATGCGCGCCTTCATGCAGAGAATGGAGGCGAGAATCGCGACGAAGACGAGCTATGCGCGTGCGGTAATGGCGGCCGTGTGCGGGCGCGTGAGGAAGAAGGGGTCGCGGGCCGTCAGATTTTCTTCCAATGGTGCGGAGGCGGCGGGGAGGCGTGGGTGCATTGGGATCGTAGGATTTAGATCCAACGGTCAAAACCAAATGAGACGATCGGTCGCCCGAACGTTACACGGAGATCTGATCGTTGAATCCTGATCCAACGGTGGAAACGGTTCTTGGTTTTTTTTAACGCGCGAAAGAGTGGGCCGGGCGCGTGTGAGAGAAGATGGGTTGGGCTGAGGAGTTTCGGCCCAAAGGAATTTAGGGATTTTAAATTGATTTCCAATTGATTTTATTCAGATAATTAGAAAGGGCTTTAGAAAATAGTAAATAAAATCCAAAAATTATAAGAAAATTTACAGAAATTCTCTAAGACATTTTCGATTTAATTAAAATATTTTCAACTTATAATTGGCTATTAATTCTGCAAAATAAATTATTTTGGCTTTAAAATATTTAGGAAAAAGCTTTTAAAATTCCAGAAAATTCTAGAAATTAATTCATTTTATTATTTTTCAACTTAACTCCAATAAAACTTCAAAAAATTTAATAAAAATTTAAAACATAGGAAATTCAAATAAAGCAATATAACTCTTTCAAATTTCAGAAATTTCAATACAATAATAACTTTTATTTATTTTAATTTGGTAACAGCACTTTGGGATGTTACACACGTGGTCGGAAGAAGGTTCGACTAAGTGTAGTCGATGGAGGTTCGACTACCTGCAGTCGAAGGAAGTTCGACTACATGTGAAGACCACACGATCATGTGTTTGGAAGAAGGTTCGACTAAGTATAGTTGAAGGAGGTTCGACTACCTGTAGTCGATGGGAGTTCGACTACATGTGAAGACTACACGATCACGTGGTTGGAAGAAGGTTCGACTAAGTGTAGTCGAAGGAGGTTCGACTACCTGCAGTCAAAGGAAGTTCGACTACATGTGAAGACCACACGATCACGTGGTCGGAAGAAGGTTCGACTAAGTGTAGTTGAAGGAGGTTCGACTACTTGTAGTCGATGGGAGTTCGACTACATGTGAAGACTACACGATCACGTGGTCGGAAGAAGGTTCGACTAAGTGTAGTCGAAGGAGGTTCGACTACCTACATCGGTTTTGGTGCTTTTGTTTTGGGGTTTGACGATTTCAACATAAGTCTTTGAGAAGCGTGCATGAGTGTAGACCTGTTTGTGTGTGGGTTTAACGGATGACCGTTGGAGTTTTTTTTCTCTCAGCTTAGCTACCACTATAAAAGCGAGAGGTGCAGGATTTGCACCCTCAAACCTTTTGTGTGTAAACCCTAATTTGTGATTTGAGGAAAGTGTAACATCCCCATTTTCAACTTGTGTTGTAAGTGTAAGAAAATGAGTAGAAGTTAAAACTTTTTCTTACATCATGAGTTTCCTATGTGTACTAAACAATTATTTCACCAGAGTATGGGAATACTAAGTCACAAGTCTGTTGATCATCTCCTAGGAAATATTTTTCCTAAGTTCTTGGGTTGATATGTGACCCCTCTGAAAAATTTCACAATTTTCAGAAATTGATTGAATAGTTTTATGGGTCAGTCAAACTTGCTTGACTCATAGTCAAACCCTAGCTCAAAGCATTGTATAATTTTTGGGGGAAAATGTACAGCACAAAAACCTCTGAAAATTTTATGCAAGGTCAATATCTAAGTTAGCAAGCTCCTTTTAAAATTTCAGAAATTTTGGAGTTGATTTGATGCTTCAATTAATTCCCTAAAGTCCAGCTCCCAATTTGAAACCCTGGTCTGAGTCAGGCTTGGACTCAGACCCGAGTCCGACTCTAGGTCGTGGTCACACCAAGCCACCTAGTGGCGTCGGGCTCGGGTGCGGTCAGTTGAGTTCGGGTGCGGGCCGTTGGATCGGGATCCCACGACCACCCTACCTCCTCCCTGTTCTTCTTCTTCCTCAGTCACGGGGGAGATGGCGTGCGCTGAGAATTGCACAGTGGCTTGTCCCATCGTCTCCATCCTTGTCAACGGCTCTTTACTGCCCTTCTTAAATGCTCGTCAGCACCTTTCCTCCAAAGTCTTCCCGCTACCAACTCCTGTCACTTCCTCTGAGCGGTGGCAGCGCTTGAGCTCGCCCATGAGCATGCGCCCGTTGCTCCTTTTTCCCTCTCTGCTACTTAACACCCAGCTCTCCTTCTTTGTCCTCCTTTCACCCTTCCGCAGCCCCAGTTGGCACCCTCTCTTCTTGCTTGAGCTCAATCGCCAAGATCACCACGACCGCCATTCTTCGAAGCTTGAGCTCTCGTGCGGCCCGGTGCTCCAGTGGCTCTTTCCTTCAAACTTTGCTCGGCTCCTTCCTCTGGTCCTCGGAGTGTTGACACTAATCCTATTTCGGTTTGTGTCTTTAGGCCTCTTCTGAATTCGGGATTTCCCCCTTTTCGTGAAAATCGCGCTTCGTCCTCCTCTCCGGAAGGTGCTCCTTCCTTCACTTATGTGTTCCAGTCTTTCTGGTGGACCTCCCAAGTTATCATCACCATTGCTTGGTCCTCTATTGCTCGTGATTGCTTGCCCCGCGTTGTCTTCCTCGGCTCGGTGGCGGTCGTCCGCTGAACTCCTCGACCTCCCTTGGACCTCCTCCAGGCCCGGTGAGTTCACAATGACCTCCTGTAGCTTAAGCACTCGATAGTTTAGGTCGCGGCGAAGTCCTTCTCGGTTTTCACTTTTCCCGTACTTGATCTCCGCCTCGTTCCGGCTCGCCGGCGATATGGGTCGTGTCCGGCGACGTTTGTGCCCTCAAAAGGTTCGCAATAGTATTGCGAACATTTTTGCCCCGTTGGACCCACGACCTCCCCAGTTTTTATGGGTTTTCCAGATTTAGTCCGACAAGCTTTTATTTGCACATATTAATTGTTTTAAACTTCAAAATTTCATATCTTTTTCTCTGTAGCTCCAAATTTAACAAACTAAAGTTCTATAAATGCATCTGTTAAAGTACTTTAGCTTAGTATAGGTTTTGCAGTAGTCTTTAATACTGAAATTAATCATGTCTTAGATTTAAAACTTAGAAAAATCATAACTAAATCATCTTAACTCCAAATGACCTGAAATTTTATATGGGTTACCACTATACCCGTAGGTAGCTACCATAAAAGTTTCAGCTTCAAAATCTTTCTAGAAAATATTTTTGATACAGTGCTAATTATGGTGAAATTAGGTTTTAGAGAATATCTTTTGCACCACAAATCCAAATTAAGTTTTTCCAGTTTCTATGTCTAGGTATGTTCGTATTTTACCTTGTGTTTAAATTTCGTCACCTTTGGATAATTTTTGCTTGCTCTTTTGTTTAAGTGTTGCTCGTCTTATTGGTTGTTTTCGCTCTTTCGCTTAGGATTCGATATTTGCGGTAACCCGAGAACGACCCTCATAACAAGTTGAGCAACGACAAGCGAGACAAGCAGTTTGATCATTTCCCATTAATCCCATTACTTTTAAAGTCTAATATTTTGTTTAACTTCTATGTATGCATTGCTATTTTGTTGTTAAATTGATTAGTTAGACCTCTAGTTGCATAATCTGTAGGTAAATAATTATCCTCTACTACGAGCCTAGGTTATTTCTTTGTGATTAGAGTTCGTTGGATGAGCTCTTGTCACTTAGTAGATTCGAATAAATATTGCTTAGCCATGCCTAGCATCGGTAGTATTGGGCGATCATCGACTTAGTCGATGATCTTGATCACACAAATACTTATATTATTCCATTATGTCCAACCCTTGTGTTTTACCGTTTTGCAAATCAAAAACTGAAAACAAAAGTTATATCTTGGCTTGGGCACAATGGTATGTTGGGTGATCTGTTGGGTGTGACTGGAATGGTGCCTAAGTCCCTAAGGACCGAGTTACTTGTGCCATTGATCCAAGCAATTATTGCGTGCTAACCACACGAGGGGGATATGGAACCTCTCTTGACTAAGTACTTTGGGAGGTGTTAATTATGAGCTGGTCGGTGGGTGTGTTCCGGTGTGTGTGTGTTTGTGGTGTTGGAGGGGAGCATTAGCAGACCGGTTAGGTTCATTTAATGTGTCTTTCTCCGTGGGTTGCGGCTCTTAATTAGCATCGTCCATTGGAAAGTGTCTTGTTAGACTTAGCCATGCCTGCATACCAAAGGAAGTGTGCTAACAGTGGTGGTGGAAAGGCGGTCTATCGTGTGGGTACATTGGTACACCCTGCAGGTTAAAACTATTCGAATAGCCTCGTCCTAGGTTATGGACACGCTTGGTTATTTCCACAAGAACTAGACTACAACCTTTTAAAAACTTAAACTTGACATGGGTGGTATGAAGGGTACTTCATGCTATTCCGTAGTGACTATGGGTTAGTCACTTCTAGGTTGGTGTTGTTCTCTATCTATGTTATTATTGTCTCTCTTTTATTTGAACAATAAAAGTTAATTGCAAACTTGCTTTGAATCTATTACCTTATTGTAAATGAAAACTTGCTTTATGTGAAAATAAGTCCAAAGCCTCATCCACTTAAATAAAGCTTGCATGTAGTTAATTATAGTTCTGTTATCTCACACGTCATCTTGCGAGTACAAAAACAAGTTTTGTACTCATCCGCTTTGCTTAATATTAATTGTTGCAGAGGAAGAAGGTGAGGCCCAAGGGCCTCACTTTTGTGAGTGTGTTCTTGTTATTTATTTGGGACGATTAGCTTGGCGGTCGGTTGGTTGCCTTGTGGGTAAAGGCACACCGATTGGCTTTTGTTTATCGCCATCTTATGGCCATTTTGCTTCCATTGTGTATTTACTTATCTTTATGAATTTTGGCAGTCGGCCTCTCTTTTGTAATAACTCTCTTTATATTATCTATGTCTTTGATTGTTGCTTTTGCTTGGCTCTATGTGTATGAATGGAATTGATGCATGATTTTGTAGCGAGGGTGTGTATCTGCATTTTTGAAGTATACATATCTCGAGGCTTAGTTTATTTGATTTGTACTATTAGGACCAAGTGGGTGGTTAAGCAAAGCAAGCCGAATAAACCGGGTCCTCACAAAGTTGGTATCGAGCCATTCCGACCGTAGTAACCCAAGCTTGATCGTCTTTAGGATATTTTGGAAAGCTTAATTTCAAAGTATCAAATGATTTATGAAAGTTTAAGTAAGTTCTCGATTTTATTCCTTACCTATCTTAGCTTTCTCCTCTCGTCTTGCTCTAATTTGAGTTTTAAAAGTGTTTTCCCTTTCCTTCTCTCAAAAGATAGTCATTATCGATTAATTGGGTTTTGGGACCAATGAGCTTGGCAAATTGAAATGTTAGCCGCCTCTACAAGGTTTTGAAGCTTGGTTTGGAGTTTCCTTGCTGTTTTGGAGCTTCTTTGGAAACATTTAAAGTTGTTACTTGCTGTTTTTGGCTTTGGTTAGGGTGATGTCTCATTCCCCTAATCGTTAGCTTTCGCTTTCATCAACTTCTAATGTTAGTGCTTTGGTTTCTAACCTAAGTTTCTAAAGCAGATGGTGGAGGTACTCGTAGCGGCCGTGGTCGCGACTGGTTTGGATGAGAGCTCGCCTCCCAGGCCATGGTGAGGTCCTTCTCGCATCGAGCGCAACCGCTCGGAGGGCGGAGGGTCTCGCTGGATGTTATTGCGCGCAACACCTCCGCCCTTTCGGTGCCTCGTGATCCGGCGGGGGTGGACATCGATCCGTGGGGCCTTCTTGAGTTTCTTCGCACTCACCCCACGTTCTCCGTGTCCGAGGACCCATTGGGCAGATGTGCGCTGCGTCAAAGTTGAGCGTAAGCTCGACGTTGCTCGATGCTGGACCAGACAGGCACTCTTTGCCTCCCATCGCCCGGGGCAGCACTCTCTGGTGGGAGAACTTCTTGGCCATGCACCGCCGGCCACACTGTCTCTTGGGATGAGTTCCGGCGGCGTTCGTCGAGCTCACATCCCGCCGCTTGATGAAGTGAAGAAGAAGGAGTTTCGCGCTCAAGCAAGGGCGTAAGTCGGTGATGGAGTACATGTATGCAGTTCAACCACTTGGCTCGTTATGCTCCATCTAAGGTGGCCACCGATGAGGCCAGCAGAGAAGTTCATGGAGGGTTTGTCTCGAGGAGCCGCAAGACGGGCTCTCCATTGTGGACTTTGTCGACTTCGTGCCTTGGTAGACAAGGCCATTGTTGCCGAGCACAAGGCCAAGCGTTGGCGAGTCCCACAAGCGCAAGTGGGAGGCCCAGCCGTGTGCACAGCCGGCCTCTCTTGTCCTCGTGTCGGGCCTACTCCAGGGGCCCGTTCTGTGGCTTCCCTACCACCGAGGCCGCCAGCACCAGTTCCTCGCCCTCCACAGGCCGTGCCCGATCCACGCGCCGCGAACCAGCAGGTGGCCCCGCAATCCGGCCGCCGGTCACTGCACCGTGCAACCGGAAGGGCATTATGCCAATAGTTGCCCTAGCAGATCGAGCGCCCTCGCCCTAATGGAGGACGCGGGCGGAGGTGGTTCTTCCAGATCGAAGGTTGTCCCCGCTACCCAAGGCGTGGGTAGTGGCCGCGTCAATCTCATCTCCGCGGAGGAGGCTGAGGAGGCACCGACGTCGTGTTGGGTACCCTTTCTGTTAACTCTTTCCTGCTATAGTTTTGTTTGATTGAGCGCATCACATTCGTTTGTTTCGAGTCTTTTCTCTGCTGTGGGAGGTCTTTTCACTCCATTGTTGGTCCCATTGCTCATTCGCTCTCCGGTTGGAGTTGAGAGCGAGTCCGAGTGTAGGGATGTCCCTGTCGAGATAGAAGGGTAGGATTCTTGGCAAACCTTATCCTCCTTCGATCGGCGAGCTTAGATGTAATCCTAGGTATGGATTGGTTGTCTCAAAGACATGGGACAAATTGATTGCGCTAGAGGCTCATCTACCTCACGATCCTTACGGCGAGGGGTTCGCTTTCGCCGAGGCTGCGAGATCCGCATCTCTTCGCGCAGGCGAAGCCGCTCTAGATATTAGTGAAGTCGGTGGTGCGTGACTTTGTTGATGTCTTCCCGACGACCTTCGGGGATGCCACCGATTCGAGACCTCGAGTTTGTCATTGAGTTGGTTCCTGCACGCCGATTTCAAAGAGGCCTCACCGGATGGACCCAATTGAGTTGGTGGAGTTGAAGAAACACCGGGTGAGCTTCAAGAGAAGGGTTTCATCCGCCTAGCTCGTCTCCTCGGGATGCTCAGCAATCTTTGTCGAAAAAGGACAAGACGCTGCGCATGTGCGTTGATTACCGTCCACTTAATGAAGTAACGGTGAAAGAACAAGTACCCTTTGCCCCAGATCGACGATCTCTTGATCAATTAACTGGAGCTCGGGTTTTCTCAAGATTGATTCGAGAGTGGGATATCATCAAGTTCGGATTCGACGAGGATATCCCAAAGACGGCTTTTTCTACTCGTTATGGCTTGTACGAGTACACCGTCATGTCATTCGCTTAACCAATGCTCGGCCTTGTTCATGAACCTCATGAATTCGGTGTTCGTGGAGTATTTGGACAGGTTCGTTGTGGTCTTCATCGATGATATCCTTATCTACTCTAAGAGCGAGGAGGAACACACCGAGCATTTGAAGCTTGTGTTGGGCAAGCTCCGCGAGCACAAGTCAGTATGCGGTTCGACAAGTGCGCATTCTCGTTGAAGGAAGTAGCCTTCTTAGGCCATATTCTTTCGGCAGAGGCGAGCGTGGATCCTAGCAAGATCAGCGAGGTGCTTTCTCGAGTCGACCTACTTCGGTCACCGAGGTTGGAGTTTTCTTGGTTTAGCGGGATATTATCGTCGCTTTATCGAGAACTTCTCCAAGATAGCGGCCGATGACGGAGTTGCTCAAGAAGGACAAGAAGTTCTCATGGTCCGCTGATTGCAGAAAGTTTCCAAGAACTTAAGAAGCGATTGACCACCGCTCCGTTCTTGTTCTCCCGATGTCGATCGAAGCTTGATATCTTTTGTGACGCTTCGCCGAGGCCTCTGTTGTGTCCTTATGCAAGAAGGCAAGGTAGTGGCCTATGAATCAAGGCAATTGAGACCTCATGAACTTAACTATCCTACCCATGACTTGAGTTGGCGGCGTGATCCATGCACTTAAGATTTGGCGACATTACCTAATCGGTGTCGTTGTGAAGTGTATTCGGATCACAAAAGCTTGAAGTATTTGTTCACCCAACTGACACTGAACCTCCGGCAAAGGAGATGGTTGGAGTTGATCAAGGACTATGACATGGGTATTCACTACCATCCGGGCAAGGCCAATGTCGTTGCGGATGCGCTTAGTCGCAAAGCGCATTGCAATGCATTGTTGCTTCAGGAGCATCAGCCCCCTCTTCTAGAGGAGTTTCAGCGCCTCAACTTGGGTTTGGTTGAGCATGGTTCTCTCGCTGCCTTGGTGGTACAGCCAACCTTGGTGGATCGGATCAGGTCTGCTCAGCAGTCAGATGTTGGAGTAAACCGCATCAAGGAAAATGTCAAGAATGGAACAGCCAAGTGCTTCTCCGTAGATGAGCTTGGTGTCTTGAGGTTCGGGCAACGCCTCGTGGTTCCAAAGGACATAGAGTTGCGGAATTTGATCCTCCGCGAAGCCCACGATTCCCCGTTATCCATTCATCCCGGCCACGAAGATGTACGGGATCTTCGCGGAGATTTTGGTGGACCCGAATGAAGAGGAGATCGCGAGGTTCGTTGTCGGAGCGCGGCGTGTCGTCGTGTCAAGGCCGAGCATCGGCGTCGGTGGATTGCTTCACCCTTGCCCATTCCGAGTGGAAGTGGGATTGGTCGGGATGGATTTTATCACCGCCTACCCAGTCACCGCGGGGCAATGATGCCATTTGGGTTATCATTGACCGTTGACAAAAGTGGCGCACTTTCTTCGGTCAAGACCAAGATTCGCACGGCCACCTTGCGGAGCTCTATCTCGCCGGGATAGTGAGCTTGCATGGGGTGCCAAGACGATCATTTCGATCATGGTTCCATCTTCACTTCCCGGTTCGGCATAGCTTGCAAGAAGCTATGGGAACCCGTCTTTCAAAGACAAAGATATCACCCCAAACGGATGGTCGATCGAGAGGTCAACCAAGTTTTGGAGGACATCTTTGCGAGCTTGTGTTCTTTCCTATGGGAAGCATCGAGAAGTGCTTGCCATTCGCGAAGTTTTCTTACAACAACGGTTTCCAAGCCGCCTCGGCATGGCACCATTCGAGGCCTTATACGGAGAAAGTGTAGAACCCGTTGAACTGGTTTGAGACCGGTGAAAGACCTTTCTTTGGCCCGAGCTCAATTAATGAGGCCGAGGGTCAAGTCCAGCTCATTCGTGATCGCTGCGCGCGGCTCAATCCAGCGTAAGAGCTATGCGGATTGTCGCCGCCGTGAGTTGAGCTTTGAGCCCAATGACTTCGCTTATCTCAAGGTTTCTCCTCCGAAGGTCACCGGCGTTTTGGTGTCAAGGGCAGTTAGCTCCTCGATATGTCGGTCCATACCGTATTATCGAGAAGAAGGGAGCTGTTGCCTACAAGTTGGAGTTGCTCGCCGCACTTGCGGGAGTACATGATGTGTTTTATGTGTCCCAGCTAAAGAAGTGCCTCCGTGTTCCAACAGAGGAAGCTCCGTTGGAAACTCTTGATGTCCAGAAGATTTGACCTACCGCGAGCCCTGCTCGCATACTCGAGGAAGTGAACGAAGAACGAGGAATAAGACCATCAAGTTCCTTAAGGTTCAAAGTGGTCGAATCATTCCGAGGACGAGGCTACTTGGGAGCGAGAAGATCGCCTCCGTGCGCACTACCCTCTTTCTTTTCCGAGTGAACCAAATCTCGGACGAGATTTTGTAAGGGGGAGGTTTGTAACATCCCCATTTTCAACTTGTGTTGTAAGTGTAAGAAAATGAGTAGAAGTTAAAACTTTTCTTACATCATGAGTTTCTGTGTACTAAACAATTATTTCACCGAGTATGGGAATACTAAGTCACAAGTCTGTTGATCATCTCCTAGGAAATATTTTTCCTAAGTTCTTGGGTTGATATGTGACCCTCCAAAAATTTCACAATTTTCTAAATTGATTGAATAGTTTTATGGGTCATCAAACTTGCTTGACTCATAGTCAAACCCTAGCTCAAAGCATTGTATAATTTTTGGGGGAAAATGTACAGCACAAAAACCTCTGAAAATTTTATGCAAGGTCAATATCTAAGTTAGCAAGCTCCTTTTAAAATTTCAGAAATTTTGGAGTTGATTTGATGCTTCAATTAATTCCCTAAAGTCCAGCTCCCAATTTGAAACCCTGGTCTGAGTCAGGCTTGGACTCAGACCCGAGTCCGACTCTAGGTCGTGGTCGCACCAAGCCACCTAGTGGCGTCGGGCTCGGGTGCGGTCAGTTGAGTTCGGGTGCGGGCCGTTGGATCGGGATCCCACGACCACCCTACCTCCTCCCTGTTCTTCTTCTTCCTCAGTCACGGGGGAGATGGCGTGCGCTGAGAATTGCACAGTGGCTTGTCCCATCGTCTCCATCCTCGTCAACGGCTCTCATCGCCCTTCTTAAATGCTCACAAGACCTTTCCTCCAAAGTCTTCCCGCTACCAACTCCTCGTCACTTCCTTCCGAGCGGTGGCGGCGCTTGAGCTCGCCATGAGCATGCGCCTGCTCTTTTTCCTCTCTCGCTACTTAACACCCAGCTCTCCTTCTTTGTCCTCCTTTCACCCTTCCGCAGCCCCAGTTGGCACCCTCTCTTCTTGCTTGAGCTCAATCGCCAAGATAACCCTGACCGCCATTCTTGAAGCTTCGAGCTCCGTGCACCGGTGCTCCAGTGGCTCTTTCCTTCAAACTTTGCTCCGGCTCCTTCCTCTCGTCCCTCGGAGTGTTGACACTAATCCTATTTCGGTTTGTGTCTTGAGGCCTTCTCGATTCGGATTTCCTTTTATTTGAAAATCGCCGCTTCGCCCCTCCTCTCCGGTGAGGTGCTCCTTCCTTCACTTATGTGTTCCGTGTCTTTCGTGGACCTCCGGGTTATCATCACCATTGCTTGGTCCTCTATTGCTCAGATTGCTTGCCCCGCGTTGTCTTCCTCGGCCCGGTGGCGGTGCGCCGTCCGCTGAACTCCTCGACCTCCCTTGACCTCCTCCGCCCGGTGAGTTCACAATGACCTCCTCGTAGCTTAAGCACTCGATAGTTTAGGTCGCGCGAAGTCCTTCTCGGTTTCACTTTTCCCGCATTTGATCTCCGCCTCGTTCGGCCAGCGGCGATATGGGTCGTGTCCGCGACGTTTGTGCCCTCAAAGGTTCGCAATAGTATTGCGAACATTTTTGCCCTCGCTGACCGCGCCGCCGTGGTCGTGGTCGCCGGCGACGAGCCGATGACCAAAGCCGTGTCCCCGTGCGTTGTCGCGTTTTGTTAAGTCATTGGACCTCCTCGGGTTCATCGTGACCCTCCAGACCTCCCCGTGTTAGATTCGCACCGGGATCTTGTCGGCAAAAACTCTAGCTCCCAAGACCTCTTCGATTTAATCCTAGCCCTTAATGACCTCTTCCTGCTTAGATCCACCCGTAGATCCTTTGTTCCGCATTAGCTAAGTCCTAGGACCTCTCGGTTGTGGTCTTAGCCGCTCATGACCTCTTCAATGTTGATCGGACCACTAGATCTCCTAGTCTAAGTCCTTAGCCGCTGTGACCTCCCACCATTTGGAATCTCGGCGTTAAAGACCTCCGTAGGTTAAATCCCACCGCTAGGATCACCCTCCTCCTTGGGGTCCTCTTTGCAAAAGACCTCCTTGAGGTCCTCAGGCGAAGAGGTCACCCCTGGCCGCTTTTGTCAAACCGCCTCTCGGACCTCCTTGGGGTCCTCTTTGCAAAAGTCCTTCCTTAGTCGTTTTCTAAAAACCACCTCGAGCCACCCCACCAAGGTCCTCTTTTGCAAAAGACCACCCCGGTCTTTTGTAAAGAAAACCTTCAAAACCATCCTCAGGTCCTCTTTACAAAGACCATCCCTTGGTCTCTTTGTAAAGAGAACCTCAGACCTCCTCGTCTTTGGTTTTAACCATGAGGACCTCCCGCCTAGATCTGGACCACTCGGGACCTCTCCCATGGAGATCCGAGCCATCCAGATCTCTCTCAGATAGCACTTTGTGTTGGAGGACCTCCCGAGGGACATCTCGACTGCTAGGACCTCTCGGTGAGATCCTAGCCGCCAAGACCTCTCGTTAAGCACCGCTTAGGTCCTCTCTCCGCTCGAGATCTAGACCGTTAAGACCTCCCTCGGGAGATCTTAACCGCCTGCACCTTCCCTTAGTTGGATAGCCGTAGGACCTCCTCGTGGAGCTCGGGGCCGCTAGATCCAGATCTGATGGCCACGACCTCCCTAGTGCGCGAGGAGCTCCTTCGCGTGTGTTGTGCACCCGGTGGTCGGAGCCGTTGAATTCAACATCAACGGTTAAGACCTCCCCTAGGCGCGATGAGGTCTTTGCGCCGGGTGCTCGTGCGGGTTTTGGCCTCTGAGCTCGTGAGCCGTGCGATCTTGGATCAACGGCCCACGACCTCCCCAGTTTTTAGGAAAATTTGATCATATACCCTCCTCTTAGATGGAAATTCAGGATTTACCCTCCTGGCCCATATGTCATTGACCTATGATGACCCCACATGTCATTGAGGTGGGAGGGTAAATCCTGAAATCCTGAAATTCAGGGAGGGTATATGATCCAATCCCCCCAGTTTTTATGGGTTTTCCAGATTTAGTCCGAGAAGCTTTTATTTGCACATATTAATTGTTTTAAACTTCAAAATTTCAGTATCTTTTCTCTCAGTAGTCCAAATTTAACAAACTAAAGTTCTATAAATGCATCTCATAAAGTACTTTAGCTTAGTATAGGTTTTGCAAGAGTCTTTAATACTGAAATTAATCATGTCTTAGATTTAAAACTTAGAAAAATCATAACTAAATCATCTTAACTCCAAATGACCTGAAATTTTATATGGGTTACCACTATACCCGTAGGTAGCTACCATAAAAGTTTCAGCTTCAAAATCTTTCTAGAAAATATTTTTGCTCTGATTGCTAATTATGGCGAAATTAGGTTTTAGAGAATATCTTTTGCACCACAAATCCAAATTAAGTTTTTCCAGTTTCTATGTCTAGGTATGTTCGTATTTTACCTTGTGTTTAAATTTCGTCACCTTTGGATAATTTTTGCTTGCTCTTTTGTTTAAGTGTTGCTCGTCTTATTGGTTGTTTTCGCTCTTTCGCTTAGGATTCGATATTTGCAGTAACCCGAGAACGACCCTCATAACAAGTTGAGCAACAAACAAGGTGCAATCAGTTTGATCATTTCCATTAATCCCATTACTTTTAAAGTCTAATATTTTGTTTAACTTCTATGTATGCATTGCTATTTTGTTGTTAAATTGATTAGTTAGACCTCTCGTTGCATAATCTGAGGTAAATAATTATCCTCTACTACCGAGCCTAGGTTATTTGCTGTGATTAGAGTTCGTTGGATGAGCTCTTGTCACTTAGTAGATTCGAATAAATATTGCTTAGCCATGCCTAGCATCGGTAGTATTAGGCGATCATCGACTTAGTCGATGATCTTGATCACACAAATACTTATATTATTCCATTATGTCCAACCCTTGTGTTTTACCGCTTTTGCAAATCAAAATCAAAACAAAAGTTATATCTTGGCTTGGGCACAATGGTATGTTGGGTGATCTGTTGGGTGTGATCGAATGGTGCCTAAGTCCCTAAGGACCGAGTTACTTGTGCCATTGATCCAAGCAATTATTGCGTGCAACCACACGAGGGGATATGGAACCTCTTGACTAAGTACTTTGGGAGGTGTTAATTATGAGCTGGTCGGTGGGTGTGTTCCGGTGTGTGTGTGTTTGTGGTGTTGGAGGAGCATTAGCGCACCGGTTAGGCTGTTTAATGTGTCTTTCTCCCGTGGTTGCGGCTCTTAATTAGCATCGCCCATTGGAAAGCGCCTTGTTAGACTTAGCCATGCCGCATACCAAAGGAAGTGTGCTAACCGTGGTGGTGGAAAGGCGGTCTATCGTGTGGGTACATTGGTACACCCGTAGGGTTAAAACTATTCGAATAGCCTCGCCCTAGGTTATGGACACGCTTGGTTATTTCCACAAGAACTAGACTACAACCTTTTAAAAACTTAAACTTGACATGGGTGGTATGAAGGGTACTTCATGCTATTGCCGTGGTGACTATGGGTTAGTCACTTCTAGGTTGGTGTTGTTCTCTATCTATGTTATTATTGTCTCTCTTTATTTGAACAATAAAAGTTAATTGCAAACTTGCTTTGAATCTATTACCTTATTGTAAATGAAAACTTGCTTTATGTCAAAATAAGTCCAAAGCCTCATCCACTTAAATAAAGCTTGCATGTAGTTAATTATAGTTCGTTATCTCACACGTCAGTCTTCATGAGTACAAAACAAGTTTTGTACTCATCCGCTTGCTTAATATTAATTGTTGCAGAGGAAGAAGGTGAGCCCCAAGGGCCTCACTTTTGTGAGTCGTGTTATGCGCTGTTTGGGACGATTAGCTTGGCGGTCCGGTTGGTTGCCTTGTGGGTAAAGGCACACCGTTTGGCTTTTGTTTATCGCCATCTTATGGCCATTTTGCTTCCGCTTTGTATTTACTTATCTTTATGAATTTTGGCCGATCGGCCTCTCTTTTGTAATAACTCTCTTTATATTATCTATGTCTTTCAGTTGTTGCTTTTGCTTCGGCTCTATGTGTATGAATGGAATTGATGCATGATTTTGTAGCGAGGTGTGTATATCTTGCATTTGGGAAGTATACATATCTCGAGGCTTGGTTTATTTGATTTGTACTGTTAGGACCAAGTGGGTGGTTAAACAGTACAAGCCGAATAAACCGGGGTCCTCACAGAAAGTGGAGTAAAGAATGGTAGAGTTTGTTAGAGATAGATTGATTGAGTGCTCAAGTGTTGAACTTTTATCCTCTTTGATAGAGTGGCTGTAAACCAACAATTATCCCAATCAATCCAAGCAAGAATTCGCACCAAGACGAGTTCTCTCTCGTTCTTGCTCTCTATTTTATGCCTTTTGAGATTTTGATGTTTCTTTGGTTTTCTCGTGGTCCCTTGTTGTGATCTTGCTTGCTGGGACTTGTGTGAATCGATTTAGGGTTATCTTGACCATTATCCCCCCGCGAACAAGCTTTTGGACCAAAGTTTGAACTTCCCCGGTTTTCGTGCCCTCTTGCCCTCATCCAAGAAATTCGTGGAACCTTGGCCTCAATCTTCCCGATCGTCGATTGGAATAGGTTCCAAACCTTCTTGATGAGCTATTGCTGACGTTTCAGGGGATTTGGACTACCGGAGCAACACAAGTCTTTCGCTGTGATTGTGTTTCCAATTCTCATAGCTTCTATAGCTACTAACGAGAAGAACTTGAAATTGGTCGGGGTTGAAAAAGAGTACAGCTCCCAATCCGCCCCCCCTAGTCGCTGTTCCGGACCAACATATAGTGCTCTCTTGTTCTCCTATTAAGAGACGTAGAAATTATAACCCTAATTGGATTAGAATGAGAATCCTTATAGAATACCTCTAATCCTAGAAGGTTAGGATATGAGTCACTCATACTGAGGACTGATCTTGCCATCACCCGCGCGACCGTCACAGAAGAAAGCACAGCACACTCTACCGGCTCCGGAGCGCGCACGCTCTATTGACTTTCTCAAGTAATTCGGGGAAGTCTACAGATTTATTTCTCTTACCCGTGTAAAACCTGATAAGCTGGTGGACAACTAAGAGCATCTACAACAGTCCACGTCAGCTGTTACTAAGGGGTTGCCACATCAGCATTTAGGTGATGTGTAGGAGAGAATGTATGATTGTTTCTAGATGAAGAAACTATCAAATTGTTAATACCAAGATACAAAAAATAACTAAATACTCTATTGGAGACTTATTTGTTACTTAAAAACGCGTTTTGTGAGTCATACTGCTTTAAAGCAAAATATTCATCCGATTATTTGTACAGTTCGACTTTATTATTGATATGATAAATGAGCTAAAACATGTAGGCCACAAAGTTGTACTTCATTATTGATTATCAAGAATCATGCATATTTGTAACAATTAAAATCTTAGACACAAGCTCAAGAAACAATTTATTGGAAGACTTATTTCTTTTGATTAGATTGAATACTCTCTCTTTTCTTTTCTTAGTAACAAACTAAGAAATAATTTATTGTAGATGTTCTAAGGCACTATGAGAGATTATTACAACCTGTCCGGCGCAGTTTTTCTACAAAGCCACCGTTTGAGAGTGATCCATTTCTTATCGGAGAGTAGGCGTTTAATGCTGAAATGGACGCCCGGAGGTGATTGTCTTGGATTCCTCGCAGTACTTGACTATTACAACCTGTCCGGCGCAGTTTTTCCATGAAACCACCATTGAGAGTGATCCATTTCTTATCGGAGAGTTGGCGTTTAATGCTGAAATGGACACGCGGATGTGATTGGCTTGGATTCCTCGCAGTACTTGACTATTACAACCTGTCCGGCGCAGTTTTTCCATGAAGCCACCATTGAGAGTGATCCATTTCTTATCGGAGAGTTCGCGTTTAATGCTGAAATGGACGTTCAGAGGTGATTGTCTTAGATTCCTCCCAATACTTTACAATTTATCAGTCTTAACAGAACCACGCGGTAAGGAAATTAGGCTCACCGTACCAGGACCGCGCGATGGCCGAAGCCGCCGGTCTACTCTGGATCATTCTGCTGGTTTTTATGGTCAGGGTCTCGGCGGCATTCTGCACCTAGCTTTTACAATCTAATTTGATGTTCTAAAGGCCATATATAAGGCCAGAACCTGGTGGGAGATTTGTAGCCGTTCCAAATCTCTGTCTGGGTAAAATTCTACTGCCCAGATGTAAGAATAACATATAAAAAATAGACCGGGAATTGTGGCATAAAAGAAATAGACAAAATGACTTTCTTTCTCAACCCTGATGTAAAAATTTAATTTAGGAAGAATTTTGTTTTTGCCACACACGAATGACCTATTCTCTCATTTTGCCATCGATTGTTTCCTCTTTCGTTTTGCCGCCGTTAGACCCGTCATTTTTGCTTTTGCCATTGTCGTCAAATCAAGAGGTATTGACCGGATCAAAGATGTTAGATATTTCCATAAAATCGAAAATGCCCTCAACTCCTTCGCCGAGCAAGGCGTATTGTGCATGATTTCTCCTCCGTCAAGCCTCTGCTCGTCCACTGCATCTTTCAACCTCACCACAAGTTAATTTCCTGCCTCTAGAGATCGAGCTATGAAGGATACGCGAAGTTCGGGCTGTCAGTGTCTTGATTCCAATAAGGTAGCATATACCAGCACATTGTTACGGTTGCCTGCTTCTACCTCGTAAAATGGCGGCATATGAGGTCGGTCTAATCCTGTGGACTTTGGTTGTTTTCGCATGCCTAGTTCGTGTACTATGCTGCTTCTTAGGAAATGCTTAAAAGTGGATTAAATGTTTTTTTAAGGAATAGCAGAAGCTATGCTATTTAAACTTTTAGTAGGAGAAAAAAGTTTGTACAGGGTCCAAAATAAAATGAAAAATCAGGGGAAGTAAAGCAAAAATAGAGCTAATAGCAAGCTAGACTTGCACTACGAGGCAATAAGTAGCTAAAGCCCAGAGACTTAGTTACAGCAATGTTATTTCCCCTCGGAATTAATTCACTTAACCTCCTATCTGTTTATGATTGTTATATTGCGGAAACACTAAAAACTGGATGTCGCAGTGGTTTAATCAAAACCTTGCTAAAGGTATTTGAAAATGTTCTGCGAAAATGTTGCAATACAAAATTTTAGAATGCATCATTTATACATAGCTACTACAACATCATGCGTCCGGCGATCATACATTTGATGGCTAAATTGTCTCCTATCTGTTTTCATTTAAGCGAAGATATATCTTGCGACGCATTGACATATCGAGGATTTACGAGGTTCAGTTGCTAAATTGCATTTGAAAGCCTGGTTCAGATAGAGGTTACGAAAGCAGCAGCAGCTTAGGCATGACCGATCAGTGATGCCCCAAACCTGTGCCAATGGTAAAATGATCTTGCAAGATTGTATATGTTTTTTTCTTTTTTGGAGAGAGGAACCAGGACTGCATTTTGTACTCGTAGGCTTCCACAGCACTATCCACACTCGAGACTACTAAGGCCCATGGCCCAGCCCAATGGCAACCGCATCTCGCAGCCCAGTGCAAGACCACGCTATACACAGAGGGCTGGAGGAGTAAATGACAACATGCTAGCATAATAACTTCAAAAAATTTGCTGGTGAGCCAAAGATTCTGTCACTGACACCCGTTTTCTCCATTTGATCACCAAATTCCAGACGTTGTGCACATACATTATGTAACCTTTCAGGACACGAATCAATAGCAGTCTTTGCGATAATCCTCCACGGAAAGTATACCCTGGTCGTATGAAAGCTTCTGTCAGACGCATGTGCTCTCCTTGCATTTGAGTTTCAGATGGTGTGTTTGACGTCAGCGTCTCAGCGATTGATGTTGTTTGCACAATTTTCTCAACCTTGACCATTGTATACAAAATAATTTAAAAGTGAGAATGCCCACGTAAAATGTAGTATGATTAAGAGAGATGAAGACCACAACCATTTATCAGTTAGAATGTTACGGAGGACAAAATAAAAAAAGTTGACTAAGTTCCAATTCATCAATAAACTTGCATTGTGCAAACAATATTTTCCAATGAAATGGACTACAATTGTGAAATGTAGGGAGCACTAATACTCCTAACCAACTACGAGACCGTCCCCAAAGTACGAGGGATGGGAAGAGAAGACAGCTCCCACCAAAACAAAGACTTCGCCTAGCTATATATATTGCTAAGTCACATGCGCCAGAATGTCATCTTCGTCGAGAGCATTGCTTGATGGATCCAGAATGTATTGCTTAACTACATCAATTCCTCTACAGCTGCTGGGGTTAAATTATGGCTAAAGTGACATGATGAATCCACCATCATTTGCGTCGAAATCACAAATGTAGTGCGCGAAAACACCATTAGTTCCATAGACATACATATCATCATGGATTCTGGTGGATAACTTGTCAGTCCAGTAGATTGTTTGAGCTCTCTGCTTCAACTTTGAGACAGTCCTTTCTAGTCTACTGTCACTGAACTTGCACAACAGAATCAATGGACTACAGATGGCAGAAGTTACTAAGTTACGGTAAGCGATCATGGTTTCTGATGCATCGTTGGTTGGTCCTGAAATTTGTTTGAGCCCTCTGGTTCAACTTTCAGAGCACCTGGCTCGTCTATGGCCATTGAACTTGCATCAGTAGGCTACAGACGGCAATCACCAAACAAAAAAGGACAGCTATGGTTAGTGTACGATCTAGGACAGTACTAAGTGCATGTCTACTGGAGTACTTCCAAGATTCTATGTTAATATAAACAAAAGAACACTTGCAAGGGTTTGTTTGGAGGAACCAACTCCATCAGCCACAGGTTCTGTGCCCCTTACATGTTCCGCAGCTCCTTTATTACCATCCTGCAGCACCAATAAGGCACAAGAATATTACCAACAGAGAATGACACAGTATCTATAAAAAGTTCAGATAAGTTGGTAAATGAATGACGCTCTTGCTAAAATTGAACCAACAAGCAAGAGCCTTCTCAGTAAAATATATAATTACAGAATTTTGACAAGCCAACCGAAAGAGAGTATTCGATATACATGGCCACATGGGAATTGCTAAATTACATTAATATACACAGGCAAGTGGCATTTTAAAAAAGAAAATTATACTTGCCAAACAGAACCACCAACACAACTAATTCCAATATTTTTAGATAATGAAAGACAAAAACTCTCCTGGCCTCTGCATCAAGGATGCACACAGCCCAATTTATTACAAAGATCCAAGTTCCAAAGTAGCCAAGAAATTAAAAGTGACTCGAAACCTTACAACCAAAAGACGACTGGACTTTAAATTCAATAATTACAAATCCTGTGACTACACCGCCACCTATGATTGTTGAAGATTTGCTTCGCCACATACTCCAACCTGACACCGCCGCTCAACATGGACTCCTTCTGGGTCGGTTTCTGCATATTTGCCCATACCCTCATCCAGTGCCTACTCGATAAGATAACCTGCAAGGGATTAGTGATAGCCTTTTTTAATCAAAAACAGCATCATTTCGACATAACCAAATAGACCAACATAAGGCACTGGCTCCCACAAGGAGTTGTGTTTTTAAAAAGTTTGGAATACCGGCTAACCAATTTTCAAACATGTTGGCTATATTTATAGGAGGAGATAAATTAAACGCACATTGAATAGCCCACCAAATAAGACGTGCAAAGGGACAGTCAATAAAAAGATGCTGAATTGTTTCCTCTGAAATACAAAAACAACACTTTTTTCCTTCCCCTCCAATTTCTTTTGAGCAGATTATCTTTAGTTAATACTACCCCTCTTTTGAGATACCATAGGAATATTTTCACTTTTAATGGAATTTTAACTAACAAAAAAAAGTGTCTAATGGGGCTCAATAATTTCAAATACCGAAAACAGTCCGGACTTATTCAAATTCCATCTAAAAATATCATTTTGAGAACTTAATTGTAAATTAGCAATTCTCAAAATTAATTCATTCTAAACTTGTAAATTAGGCCCAATAATAGGTCTATGAAAAGAAATATTTAAAGGAGCTGATCTTATAATATTTGCTATTGTATCATCCTTTTTCCTCACCACATGATAAATGATTGGATATTGTCTTTTTAGTGGAGAGTCTCCTAACCAAATATCTTTCTAGAACCTAGTTTGCATTCCATTTTTAACTGGGAATGAACCAAAGTGAAAAAAAATCCTTAAATTTTATTAGACCCGACCAAAAGTGGGAAGTCCCAGGCTTGTTAAACACCTGTGAAAGACTCTTCTCACCCAAATATTTCCTTGTTAACAAAGTTTGCCAAACCCCTTCTTCATTAAGCAACTTAAAAAGTTATTTCCCTAGTAAACTTTTGTTTTTGTGTCTAAGTTCTTAATGCCTAGACCTCTCTGCTCTTTGGGTGTACACACTAAACTCCATTTAGCAAGCCTATATTTCTTTTTATGACTGTCACTTTGCCAGTAAAATTTAAATCTATAAAAATCCAGTCTTTTGAGAACCTTTTTAGGAATCTAAAAAAAAAGACAACATAAACATAGGCAAGCTACTTAGCACCGAGTTAATAAGTAATAATCATCTACCAACAGACATATTTTTCCCTTTCCGACTGCTAAGTTTCTTTTAAACTCTATCTTCAACCCTTTTCCAATCACTATTACTTAATTTTATATAGTGAATTGGAATACCTGAGTACCTAAAAGGGAAGACACCCACTTCACAACCAAATAAATGAGTATATTGTGGTTCAACTTCTTTGGCTTTGCCAAAACAAAAGATTTTACTCTTGGGAAAATTAATCTTTAAACCTGATAATTGTTCAAAGGCACACAAAAGAAGTTTGAGATTTTTTTGCTTGCTCTATGTCATTATTCAAGAAAAGGATAGTGTCATCAGCATATTATAATACTGACAGCCCATCATCAATCAAATGAGGAACTACTCCCGATATAAGACCTTCTTCTTTAGCTCTTGAAATAAAGATGGCTAGCATGTCCACAACAAGATTAAAAAGAATTGGGGACATAGGGTCGCCTTGTTTAAGACCTTTTTGAGTTTGGAAAAAAGAACCTAAATCATTATTAACTTTTATTCCAACACTCCCTCCCTTAACGAAACTCTCCACCCAGGAACACCACTTAGCTAAAAAGCCACTCATCCTCAAAGTTTGGAGTAAAAACAGCCATTTTACTTTGTCATAAGATTTTTCAAAATCAAGCTTGAGCACAATCCCATCCAACTTTTCTTTATACAGTTCATGAACGGTTTCATGAAGGATAACAACTCTGTAACAGCCCTAACTTAGGGTTTGTATTTCAAATGTAAAATTTTGAGGAGAAATAAAAACTTTTGTTGTCTCTTCAAATCATTTGAAAGTTTCTAAAGTTTTCCCTAGCAATTTCCAATTTTTAGAATTTAATTCTTGTGATTGGAAATTGTTGTCAGCACATTCTTAGCCTTCAAACTTGTGATCATCCCCTAGGAATATTTTTCCTGTCATCTTGACCATCCTATCTACCTCTCTGAATTATCTCACAATTTTTGGATTTTGTTTGATATTTCAAATGGCCAAGTCAAACTAGTTTGAATTTCTGGTCAAACCTCTGGGCAGCAGCTTGTGAATTTTATTGGGAAAAATCTAGTGCATTGAAACTCCTGGAAAAATTTCACAAGGTTTTCCTCTGTCCCTAGTAGCTACCATAAAAATTTCGAAATTTTTGGAGCTCAGGAGCTACCTCTAAAAATTCCCCAAACCTTCTCTGTCTTTTAAATCAAATCCTGAAATCACTGTTCCTCGGGCTCGGACCCAACCTCTGGCTCGAGTCCGACCGCGCCACTTGACTCGGCCGCACCGCCTAGCTGCACCGCGCTCGAGCCCAATCGATCGTGACCGTCCGATGAAGATCGAACGATCCACGTTGCGTGCGCAACCGACCTGTCCGAATGCATACACCAATCTCAGCCGTCCATTTCAGATCCAACGGTCGGTGCGTCGCTGATCAAATCAAACCACCGGTTCGCACCACTTCGACTGTCGCTGACATATGGGTCCCACCTGTCAGCTTCGTCCTCGTCTTCTCCGCGTCTCACCGGAGCTCTCGGCCGTGCGCGCATGCTTGCCACGTCTCTCGTCGCTGCCACATTTCTGTCCTCGTGTCAGTCCGAGAAGCATCGCCGGGGTCTCATCTACCCACCGAACTCATTCATTTCTTCTCTACCCCATTCTCGTGCTTTCTCCGCCCGTTTCTTTGTCTCGGCCGGAGTTGAACCCAAGAGCAGCGCCGCCGTGTCAGTGCCTCTCTCAAGCCCGCGACCGTACCATCGTGATCCACTCTCCTCGCCGCCTCCATTTTGCCCATCCCGGATCATCGGCATCCATTGGATCGCCTGGAGCAACTTCATCGTCTTCGCTTCCGGCAGCCTCGGCCCCGCGAGCTTGCTAGCGTTCTGGTGAGTCTCAAGCCTCAGCGTTTGGTTCCACTTGATCGCAATGCTCCACTGATGCTCACGGTGGGTTCGTTTCTGTCTTTGGTGCATCGTGGAAGCCGTGCGACCAATTCTTCTTCGAGCACGGTGTTCCGCCGCCGTGGCAATTCCGGCCGCCTCGGTCCTTCTTCTTCGACGTCATCTTGTGCTTATTGTTCCTGGGGTCAAGGCGGAGCTGAGGCGCATCTTCCGGGGTCTTCTCGAAGCCCGTAGTGTCTTCTCCGCGAGCACCGCACCTTCTTCTCCGCCTCCGGTCGTCGCGAGCTCAACTCCGGTGACCATCGGACTCCGCGTCGCCGCCATCGTGTTCGCGAGATCGTTGCGAACCCGAAGGTACCACTCTCGCCCGAAACCCACCGTTAGCAAGATCACCTGCGCGGCCGCGCCACCGCCCTCCGTGCTCGCCGGTGAGCCGCCGGTGGAGTAGTTTAGCACTAATCTTGCTTAGTCTGAGTCTCTGATTTGTGGGCCCTATTGGTTAATCGCGTTTAGAAATCCTTTAATCCAGCCCGTTATTTATTCTCTAAGTCACTGCCATGTGGGTCCATGCTGTCAGTTAGGGTTGTGTAGCTCTGGTAATATGTTTTCTCTGTTGGGAAACGTATTTCTTTGTGAGAGTATGTAGGTTTGCACTTTGGTGAGCCGAAGACGTATTCTCGAATCACGCGCCGACGCGTCACCTTATGCGGCGATCCGCTCACGTCAGCGTTTGTGCGGCCCGCTCTGTCGATGGTCGGGCTAGCCGTGCGTCGGTAGAAGAAGTATTTAGTGCTTTAGTATTTCAAATGCTTTTCGTTGAATCGTTAAATCAATTAAACTTGTAAATGCATAACCGATTCAATTTTATCCAAATTGCATGAAACCAGTCTTTGTTAATTTTCATTTTAAATGTTCTATTTACTGAAATTAATTTCAACCTTGTATCGTAGCAAGAATCGTTAACTAATTTAATGTTGTAGATTGTAATCTCCAAATTAGAAAATGCATATCTCTTGCTATAATTGTCCAAATTCAATGAACCCAACTCAGTAAAATTTCATTTTCGTGTACTAATTATTAGGATAGGTTTTGCACACTGTTTCTTGTTCATGAAAATTTGTTAAGTAATTAACTAGTGACTTGTTGTGTTTTTAACTTAGAAAATTCATAGAAAATTATTAATAACTTAAAATAATTTGTTCTCTGTTTCTAAAATTTTGTCATTTCTTGCTTAGGTTCTTTGTGTGAGTTTTAGCTTGTTTTAGTGTTGTTGTATGTTTGAGTTTTGTCGGTGTTATTCGTTTCTTATTTGTCGTTATGTTCGATCGTTAGGCTTCGATATTTGCGGCAACCCCGAGGACGATCCTCCGCACCATATTGAGCAACAATGACTGTGCAAGCGCTTGATCATGTTAATCCCAGTATTTTAAAGTCTAATATTTTGTTTCAATCTGTATGTATGCATTTCTTAATTTGTGTTAAATTGATTAGTTAAACCGTAGTTGCATATCCTGTAGACAAAATATTGATCTCTACTACCGAGCCTAGGTTATTTGTTGTGATTAGAGGTCGCTGGATGATCTCTTGTCACTTAGTAGATCCGGTCAATTTGCTTAGACATGCTTAGCTATCGGTAGAATGGGCGGTTATCGACTTTAGTCGGTAACCTTTATCACACAAAATTTACTACAACCTTATGTTTCAAAGATTCTGCTATGTTTAATTGCAAAACTAAAAATGAAAACAAAAATGATTTGGACGCTGGGCACAATGGTAAGATTGGTGTGATCTTTTGGTGTGATCGAAAGGTGCCCGGTCAATTAAGGACCGAACATCTTGTGAGTGAATTTTTATCCAGGCATTTCGGCGTGCTAACCACACTAGAGTATATGGGACCTCTCTTGACCTAGTACTTTGGCGTGTATTGGCTCCGGGTCGCAGGAGGTCGCAGGAGGAATGGAGGTGGGAGCATGGTAGTTGTCCGAAAAGCTTTATCCTGAGTGGGTAGTTGTCTTTTCGGCTTTACCATGTAAGCGTATGGATTTCTATCCATACGAGCGGCTCGTAGTTGATACACAATATTGGAAACAGTCTCGTAGGACTTAGCTGTGCAGCATACCTTCTAAGTGTGCTTTGGCTTAAAGGCGATGCGAGGTGTGGGTACAGTGGTACACCTGCGCAGGTTAAAACTATTCGAATAGCCTCGTCCTAGGTGATGGACACGCTTGGGTAAGCTTTTCAAGAGTTAGACTACAACATTTAAATTAAAACTTGATGGGTGGTACGAATCTGGGATTCGTGCTATTGTTGTGGTGACTATTGGGATAGTCACCTCTAGGTTGTTTATCTTTCACTTTTGTTATTATTATCTTTACTGCTATTTCAATCTTAAAAATGAATTGCAAACTTGCCTTTAAAACTGTATTACCTTATTGCAAATGAAAATCGGCTTTATGCAAATGAAACATATGACCTCCACCAAAATAAGCCTGCATGTAGCATATGTACAGGTCTGCTAGTTCACACGTCAGTCTTGCGGGTACAAAGACAATCTTTGTACTCGATTCTTTGTGCTTATTGTTTCATTGCGAGAGGAAGAAGGTGAGCCTCGTGGTCCTCACTTCGTGAGTCTTTGTCGCCGTGGGTGACGACTAGTCTTGGCGGTCCGGTCAGATGCCTTGTGGGTTGAAGGCACACTGATTGGCTTTGTTTATAGCCATCTTATGGCACTTTTGCTTCCGCTGTCTTTCTGTTGTTATTTGTGTATCTTGTGGCACTGTCGCCTTTGTCTGCATAATAACTCTACTATTTGTTTATCTTCCGCTTGGTAGTGTGGTGTTTGGACTCTATGTTTGGAATGGAGTTGATGTCTAATTTTGTACCGAGGTGTGTATATCGCTCGGGAAGTATACATATCTCGAGATCGCTTATTTGATTTGTGATGCTAGGACCGGTGGTTGGTTACATTACAAGCCAAATAAATTGGGGTCCTCACGAGTTGGTATCGAGCCATTCGACCGTAGTAACCCAAGCATAGTCGTCCTTAGGATATTTTGAAAGTCTTATTTTCAAATTATAAAAGGTTTATGAAAACTTAGGCGATTCTCGATTTTATTCCTTACCTATCTTAGCTTTCTACTCTCATCTTACTCTAATTTAAGTTTTGAAACTGGTTTCCCTCTTTACCTTTTAAAAGATAGTTACTACTGTGGGATTAGTGGGGAGAACCATGAAGTTTAATCCAACTAAAACTTGTGGGGATAATAGGTAAGATGTAAAGTGAGTAGTTATGTGTCCGATTTTTGTTGGTCGAACTTTATCCTGCTTTGTGTTTGTTTTTGACTGTTTCATGAATTTTGGGTTTGCTTGCTCCTAAATTTGTTGCTAACTTGTCTTAGTGAAACAGATGGCGGGAGAACACGCGGTAGTCAAGCAGTGGTCATGATGAGGAGCTTCCCCCTCCTCCGACCATGGGTGAGGTTCTCGCCGATCGAGCAAAACCGCATGGATCGACGCGCATCTTGGAGGTTATTGCTAGGAATACCTCCACTCTCGCCGTGGTGGCGGCCACCGGACTCGCGGGGACTTGGAGTTCCTCCGCACGCAGCCGCCGACTTTCTCCGCTCCGAGGACCTCTCGATGCGGATGATTGGTCTGCGCATGGTTGAGCGAAGCTCAACATAGCTCGATGCCAGCGCAGGATAAGGCACTCTTCGCCCCACCGGCTTGAGGGCGCAGACTCATGGTGGGAGAACTATCTCGCCATGCACCGCGGGCCATGTGGTCGCGTGGGAGAGTTCAGTCGACCTTTCGTCGGGCCCACATCCCGGATGGCCCGATGAAGTCAAGAAGAAAGAATTCCTCGCGCTCAAGCAAGGGCGCAAGTCCGTGACGGAGTATTTATACGAGTTTAATCACTTGGCTCGTTATGCTCGGGTGAGGTGGCCTCGATGAGGCTAAACAGATAAGTTTATGGATGGCTTGTCCGAGGAGCCGCAGGACAAGTTATCTATTGTGGACTTCTCGATTTTCGTGCCTTGGTAGATAAGGCCATCGTTGCGAGCATAAGGCGAAGGCGGGCGAGTCCATAGCGCAAATGGGAGGCACATCGTCTACTCACACCACCTCGTTCGTCCTCGGTGGGCGGCACCGATGGCCCGTTCTTTTGCTCCACCGCGCCGAGGCCATCTCGCACCAGCCTCGTCCACCGCAGCCGTGGTTCGACCACGCGCGCCGCAATCCAAGACAGACCGCCTCCGCAATCCGGCGCCGAGGTTACTTGTTTCGCCGCCACAACAAGGGCCATTATGCGAATGCTCGCCTCGAGTGTTGCGCACCCCTCGCCCTAATGGAGGACGCGGGCGGAGTGGTCACCCACCGACGTAAGATTATTCGAAGACCGAGTGCGAGCGGTGGTCGAGTCAACCACCTTTCACCGAGGAGGCTCGGGAGGCGCGGATGTCGGATTGGTACACTTCTTGTTAATTTCGCCCCGCCGCAGATTATTTGATTCTCGAGCATCGATCCTTTTATTTCAAGATCGTTTGCTGCTGTTAGTGGTCTTATTTGTGTTCCTTTGGGAGTTCCGTTGCTCATCCGCTCTCCGGGATCGGAAATGAGAGCTGAGCTTCAGTGTCGGGATGTTCCTATCATAGTCCAAGGAGTGGGGTTTTTAGCAAATCTTATCCTGCTCAGTGCAGCGAGTCTGGATGTGATTCTTGGCATGGATTGGTTGTCCCAACATTTGGGGCAAATCGATTGTGCCAGGAAGATTGTCTACCTTACCACTCTTCAAAGCGAGCAAGTCGGATTTTCGCGCGGTGCGGGGCCACATCTATGTGCATTAGAGACAAAGCCACCTTGCAGATTCGTGGATGTTCCCATAGTATCGACTTTGGGGATGTTTTTCCAAGACTTGCGGGATGCCTCGGTTCGAGACACAGGTTTGTCATCGAGTTGCTGCCCAGATCGCCCGATTTCAAGGCGCGTGATCGAATGCCTCCCAATGAGCTAGAAGAATTGAAGAAGCAGCTTGGTGAGCTCCAAGCAAAGGGTTTCATCCGTCCCAGTTCATCTCCTTGGGGTTGTCCGGTGATCTTTGTGAAGAAGAAGGACAAGACTTTGCGCATGTGTGTTGACTACCGTCCTCTCAATGAAGTGACGGTGAAGAACAAATATCCTCTGGCCCGCATTGATGATCTTTTTGACCAGTTGTCTCGAGCTCAGGTGTTCTCCAAGATTGATCTGAGATCGGGCTATCATCAAGTCCGGATCGAGTGAGATATTCAAGACGGCTTTCACTACTCGTTATGGCTCGCACGAGTACACCGTCATGTCTTTCGGTTTGACCAATGCTCCAGCGTTGTTCATGAACCTTATGAATCTGTATTCATGGAGATTTTGGATAAATTTGTGGTGGTTTTATTGATGATATTCTTATCTATTCCAAGATCAAGCGAGCATGCCGAGCATCCAAGATTGTTTTGGGCAAATTGGAACATCACCGTATGCAAAGTTCAAAGAAATGTGAGTTCGTTGAAGGAAGTGGCATTTTGGGCCATGTTCTTTCAGTTGGAGGCATAGCTGTGGATCCCGAGAAAGTCGCGATGTTCTATCTTGGGGCCGGCCAAGTCGACCATCGATGTGCGGAGTTTTCTTGGTTTAGCGGGCTATTACCGCCGCTTTATCGAGAACTTCTCCAAGATCGCAAAGCCAATGACTGAATTACTCAAGAAGGACAAGAAGTTTGCGTGGTCCTCTGCTTGTGATGAGAGCTTCCAGGAGCTCAAACGGCGATTGACTTCAGCCCCGGTCCTTACTCTTCCTGATATCCACCAGAGCTTCGATATTTATTGCGATGCCTCTCGTCAGGGACTCGGGTGTGTTCTTATGCAGGAAGGCAAGGCAGTTGCCTATGCATCCAGGCAGTTGAGACCTCATGAGCTCAACTATCCCACTCATGATTTAGAGCTTGCTGCAGTGGTTCATGCACTCAAGATTTGGCGGCATTATTTGATCGGAAACCGTTGCGAGGTGTATTCCGATCACAAGAGTTTGAAATACTTGTTCACCCAGCCAGACCTGAACCTCAGGCAGAGGAGATGGTTGGAATTGATCAAAGATTATGACATGGGTATCCAGTATCATCCTGGCAAGGCCAATGTAGTTGCCGATGCACTTAGCCGAAAGGTGTATTGCAATACTTTGATGATCCAGGAGCAGCAACCTGCACTTCTTGCAGAATTTCAGCGTCTCAACTTGGGTTTGGTTGAGCATGGTTCCCTTGCTGCCTTGGTTGTGCAGCCAACATTGGTAGATCAGATCAAGGCAAAGACAAAGAATCGATGATGGTGTGGGTAAAATCAAGCGTAACATCGAGGATGGTTCGACAAAGTGTTTCACAGAGGATGAGCACGATGTTGTATGGTTTGGGCGGCGTCTTGTGGTCCCAAAGGTCCCGAGTTATGGATTTGATTCTTCAGAGGCCCATGATTCGCCTTTGTCTATCCATCCGGGGCCACCAAAATGTACCAAGATCTGCGTCGAGATTTCGGTGGACTCGCATGAAGCGAGATTGCCGTGTTCGTTGCCGATGCGATGTATGTTGTCGTGTCAAGGCCGAGCATCGGCGTCGGTGGTCTTCTTCACCCTTGCCTATACGAGTGGAAGTGGGATCAGAGGCATGGATTTTATCAACGGTCCGCCCGTGCATTTCTTGAGGAAGGATGCTATCCGGGTTGTTATCGATCGATTGACGAAGGTAGCGCACTTCCGCCAAGATTTACCACTCTCGTGTCGATCGATTGGCGGATCTCTATATCTCCGCATTGTGAGCTTGCATGGTGTGCCACGAACGATTGTGTCGATCGTGGCTCTCTTTTCACTTCTCGGCTATGGCACAGTTTACTGAAGCCATGGGGACCCGTCTTTCTTTCATTTCACCTATCATCCTCGGGATCGATGGTCGACGGAGCGGTCAACCAAGTTCTTGAAGATATGCTCCGTGCTTGTGTTCTTTCCTATGGGAAGAATTGGGAGAAGTGTCTACCGCTTGCCGAAGTTCTCCTACAACAACAGCTTCCGAGCTAGTCTCGGTATGGCACCGCTTGAGGCTTTGTATGGGAGGCGCGCAGAACCCCGTTGAACCGGTCGAACCGTGAAAGGCGTTCTTTGGCCCGATTCAATCAATGAGGTTGAAAGTCAAGTGCGATTGATTCGTGAGCACTTGCGCGTAGCTCACCGAGCGTAAGAGCTATGCGGATCGACGCCGCCGTGAGTGAGTTTCCACCCAATGACTTTGTGTATCTCAAAGTCTCACCTCACGAAGGACATCGTCGTTTGGTGTCAAGGGCAAACCGCTCGATATGTCGGCCGTATTGCATCATCAAGAAAGTGGAGCTGTTGCTTACAAGTTAGACTTGCCGGCTACACTTGAGGGTGCATGATGTGTTCCACGATCGCAATTGAAGAAGTGCCTTCGTGTTCCTGTGGAGGAAACGCCATTGGAAAATATCGATGTGCGTGAAGATCTGCCTTATCGAGCGCCCGTTCAGATCCTCGAAGAAGCTGAACGCAGTAACAAGGAACCGTGTGATCAAGTTCCTTAAAGTTCGAGTGGTCGAACCACTCCGAGGATGAAGCCACTTGGGAGCGGAAGATCGTCTTCGAGCGATTACCCATCCTTCTTCTCGATGATCGAATCTCGGGTGAGATTCTGTAAGGGGGAGATTTGTAACAGCCCTAACTTAGGGTTTGTATTTCAAATGTAAAATTTTGAGGAGAAATAAAACTTTTGTTGTCTCTTCAAATCATTTGAAAGTTTCTAAAGTTTTCCTAGCAATTTCCAATTTTAGAATTTAATTCTTGTGATTGGAAATTGTTGTCAAGACATTCTTAGCCTTCAAACTTGTGATCATCCCCTAGGAATATTTTTCCTGTCATCTTGACCATCCTATCTACCTCTCTGAATTATCTCACAATTTTGGATTTTGTTTGATATTTCAAATGGCCAAGTCAAACTAGTTTGAATTTCTGGTCAAACCTCAGGCAGCAGCTTGTGAATTTTATTGGGAAAAATCTAGTGCATTGAAACTCCTGGAAAAATTTCACAAGGTTTTCCTCTGTCCCTAGTAGCTACCATAAAAATTTCTGAAATTTTTGGAGCTCAGGAGCTACCTCTAAAATTCCCCAAACCTTCTCTGTCTTTTAAATCAAACTCGAAATCATCGCTCCTCGGGCTCGACCCAACCTCGGCTCGAGTCCGACCGCGCCACTTGACTCGGCAGCACCGCCTAGCTGCACGCGCCGAGCCCAATCGATCGTGACCGTCCGATGAAGATCGAACGATCCACGTTGCGGCGCAACCGACCTGTCCGAATGCATACACCAATCTCGGCCGCCCATTTCGATCCAAGCGGTCGGTGCGCCGATCAAATCAAACCACCGGTTCGCACCACTCGATCGGCGACATATGGGTCCCACTCGCCGCCTTCGTCCTCGCCTTCTCCGCGTCTCACCGGAGTTTCTCGGCCGCGCGCATGCTTGCCACGCCTCTCGCCGCCGCCACATTTACGCCCTCGTGTCACCGAGAAGCATCGCCGGGTCTCATCTACCCACCGAACTCATTCATTTCTTCTCACCCCATTCGTGCTTTCTCCGCCCGTTTCTTTGTCTCGGCGAGTTGAACCCAAGAGCGCCGCGTGTCGATGCCTCTCTCAAGCCCGCGACCGCACCATCGTGATCCACTCTCCTCGCCGCCTCCATTTTGCCCATCCCGATCGCCGGCATCCATTGATCGCTCGAGCAACTTCATCGTCTTAACCGGCAGCCTCGGCCCCGCGAGCTTGCTAGCGTTCTAGTGAGTCTCAAGCCTCGCGTTTGGTTCCACTTGATCGCAATGCTCCACCGATGCTCACGGTGGGTTCGCCGTCTTTGGTGCATCGTGGAAGCCGTGCGACCAATTCTTCTTCGAGCACGGTGTTCGCCGCGTGGCAATTCCGCCGCCTCGGTCCTTCTTCTTCGACGTCATCTTGTGCTTATTGTTCCCGGGTCAAGGCGAGCCGAGGCGCATCTTCCGGTCTTCGGCCCGTAGTGTCTTCTCCGCGAGCACCGCACCTTCTTCTCCGCCTCCGGCCGTCGCGAGCTCAACTCCGGTGACCATCGGACTCGCGTCGCCATCGTGTTCGCGAGATCGCTATAACCGAAGGTACCACTCTCTCGCCCGAAACCCACCGTTAGCAAGATCACCGCGCGCCGCGCCACCGCTCCCGTGCTCGCGGTGAGCGCCGGTGGAGTAGTTTAGCACTAATCTTGCTTAGTCCGAGTCTCGATTTGTGGGCCCTATTGGTTAATCGCGTTTAGAAATCCTTTAATCCAGCCCGTTATTTATTCTCTAAGTCACCGCCATGTGGGTCCATCTTTGCCGATTAGGTTGTGTAGCTCGTAATATGTTTTCTCTGTTGGGAAACGATTTCTTTGTGAGTATGTAGGTTTGCACTTTGGTGAGCCAAGACGATTCTCGAATCACGCCGACGTCACCTTATGCGCGATCCGCTCCGTGCCGTTTTTGCGGCGGGCCCGCTGTCTGGTCGGGCTAGCCGTGCGTCGTAGAAGAAGTATTTAGTGCTTTAGTATTTCGAAATGCTTTTCTGTTGAACTGTTAAATCAATTAAACTTGTAAATGCATAATCGATTCAATTTTATCCAAATTGCATGAAACCAAGGTGTTAATTTTCATTTTAAATGTTCTATTTACTGAAATTAATTTCAACCTTGTATCTGTAGCAAGAATCTGTTAACTAATTTAATGTTGTAGATTGTAATCTCCAAATTAGAAAATGCATATCTCTTGCTATAATTGTCCAAATTCAATGAACCCAACTCAGAAAATTTCATTTTCAAGTGTACTAATTATTAGGATAGGTTTTGCACATGCTTCTGTTCATGAAAATTTGTTAAGTAATTAACTAGTGACTTGTTGTGTTTTTAACTTAGAAAATTCATAGAAAATTATTAATAACTTAAAATAATTTGTTCTCTGTTTCTAAAATTTTGTCATTTCTTGCTTAGGTTCTTTGTGTGAGTTTTAGCTTGTTTTAGTGTTGTTGTATGTTTGAGTTTTGTCGGTGTTATTCGCTCTTATTTCTCGTTATGTTCGATCGTTAGCTTCGATATTTGCGGCAACCACGAGGACGATCCTCCGCACCATATTGAGCAATGAGCCGAGCAAGCAGTTTGATCATGTTAATCCCAGATTTTAAAGTCTAATATTTTGTTTCAACCGTATGTATGCATTGCTTAATTTGTGTTAAATTGATTAGTTAAATCTGTGTTGCATATCCTGTAGACAAAATATTGATCTCTACTACCGAGCCTAGGTTATTTCTTTGTGATTAGAGGTCGCTGGATGATCTCTTGTCACTTAGTAGATCCGGTCAATTTGCTTAGACATGCTTAGCTATCGGTAGAATCAAGCGGTTATCGACTTTAGTCGGTAACCTTGATCACACAAAATTTACTACAACCTTATGTTTCAAAGATTCTGCTATGTTTAATTGCAAAACTAAAAATGAAAACAAAAATGATTTGGACGCGCACAATGGTAAGATTGGTGTGATCTTTTGGGTGTGATCGAAAGGTGCCCGTCAATTAAGGACCGAACATCTTGTGAGTGAATTTTTATCAGCATTTCGCGTGCTAACCACACTAGAGTATATGGGACCTCTCTTGACCTAGTACTTTGGCGTGTATTGGCTCCGGTCGCAGGAGGTCGCAGGAGGAATGGAGGTGGGAGCATGGTAGTTGTCCAAAAGCTTTATCTGAGTGGGTAGTTGTCTTTCGGCTTTACCATGTAAGCGTATGAGTTTCTATCCATACGAGCGGCTCGTAGTTGATACACAATATTGGAAACAGTCTCAGAGGACTTAGTCAGGCATGCATACCTTCTAAGTGTGCTTTGGCTTAAAGGCGATCCGAGGTGTGGGTACGATGGTACACCTCGCAGGTTAAAACTATTCGAATAGCCTCGCCCTAGGTGATGGACACGCTTGGGTAAGCTTTTCAAGAGTTAGACTACAACATTTAAATTAAAACTTGATGGGTGGTACGAATGCGGGATTCGTGTTATTGTTGTGGTGACTATTGGGATAGTCACTTCTAGGTTGTTTATCTTTCACTTTTGTTATTATTATCTTTAATGCTATTTCAATCTTAAAATGAATTGCAAACTTGCCTTTAAATCAGATACCTTATTGCAAATGAAAATCGCTTTATGCAAATGAAACATATGACCTCCACCAAAATAAGCCGCATGTAGCATATGTACAGTGCGCTAGTTCACACGTCAGTCTTGCGGGTACAAAGACAATCTTTGTACTCGGTTCTTTGGCTTATTGTTTCATTGCGGAGGAAGAAGGTGAGCCTCGTGGTCCTCACTTACGTGAGTGTCTTTGCCGCCGTGGGTGACGACTAGTCTTGGCGGTCCGGTCGATGCCTTGTGGGTTGAAGGCACACCGATTGGCTTTGTTTATAGCCATCTTATGGCACTTTTTGCTTCATTGTCTTTCGTTGTTATTTGTGTATCTTGTGGCACTGCCGGCCTTTGTCATAATAACTCTACTATTTGTTTATCTTCCGCTTGGTAGTGTGGTGTTTGGACTCTATGTTTGGAATGGAGTTGATGTCTAATTTTGTACCGAGGTGTGTATACTGCTTTCTGGGAAGTATACATATCTCGAGGATCAGTTTATTTGATTTGTGATGCTAGGACCAGGTGGTTGGTTAAGCATTACAAGCCAAATAAATTGGGGTCCTCACAAACTCCATCAAGAATGTATCTCCCTTGCATAAATGATGTATGGTATGGCTCAATAACCTTATGCGCTACGTTAGTAATTCTATTAGTTGCCACTTTAGTAAACACTTTAAAACTAACATTTAGAAGACAAATAGGTCTATACTGCTGTATTTGTTTAGCATCAACTTTTTTGGGAAGCAGTGTAATGATCCCAAAATTCAAGCAAAAAAGATGCATAGAGCAACTATGAAAATCGTGAAACATGGCCATCATATCATTTTTAATAACTTCCCAAAACACCTGATAAAACTCCGTTGAGAAGCCATCTAGGCCAGGTGCTTTGTTATGCTCCATTTAAAAAATTGCTTCTTTCACCTCCTTCTCAGTGAAAGGCGTTGTGAGTAAGTTGTTTTCAGAATTCGAGACTTGAGGTATATCATTCTTAAAACCGTCAATCATGGATAAATGATTAATTTCAGATGGTCCAAAAAGATCTTTGTAATAATTAGTGATGTACTTTTTTAATTGTATATCACCCTGAATTATCCCCTCTTCCTGATCGAGCTGAAAAATTCTTTGCTTTCTATGCTTACCATTCGCAATCAAGTGATAGAATCGTGTATTTCTGTCTCCCTCCAAAAGGAATTTCGCTTTGGACCTTTGATACCACTTAATTTCTTCTTCTCTTAAAAGTTGTGCCAATCTCTCATTAGTAAATCTTTTAAGATTAAGGTCTTCATTAGACAAACTCAAAAGCTCAGCTTTTTTATCTATCTCAACAATAATCAAGTTGAACACTATATTTTCCTTTTTGTAAGTCCCACTGCAATTTTTAGCCCAACCGCAAAGATATTGTCTAAGAGATCTAACTTTCCATTGCCAAATTTGTAATACAGTACAACCTCTATTTTCCTTTTTCCACACATCACTCACCAACTCCCTAAACCCTTCCCTACACAGCTAGCCTAATTCAAATTTAAATAAAGACTGATTCCTTCTATGAGAGGCCGCTCCCGTATTTAAAAGCAACGACATGTGATCGGACAAAGACCGTTCAAGAGCATTAACTGTGACTAATGGAAATTTTTCTTCCCAGTCTGTACTCATCAAAACTCTATCTAGTTTTTCAAAGGTTAGGTTATTTAATGAATTGGCCCAAGTATACTGTCTACCAGATAAATCAATTTCTCGTAAATCCAAATTATTAATCACAGCATTGTCGGACCCGGATTTTCAAATCCCAAATCCTCTGTGAAAGTACTGTGCTATTCCCTGGATCAGTAAATAGCACTCACAGATACATTGCTAAATCATCCATACATGGCGTGGACTAAAGTACCAAATTCATTACAACCATCAGAGCGACATAGACCACGTCGGGTCGAGTTTTACAAAAGGGGCCGATCAAGCCAAACTGGTTACATTACATAAAAGCAACGTCGGCTACAGCAGAAGCAAAAGGGGTAGAGCTCAACTCTCCGCAGGCAAGCGACTGGGGCAACCTGTGTACGACTGATATTAACCAAGGACCTGGATAATATCGGTTGTACGCAAGTGCCAACGAGTCTGCAAGTCTGGGACGAGACCTAACTACAGAACTGGACTATTCTTCTTCGACTCCATGCCCATTGACTTCTGGATCCTCGTAGTAGGCATAGTCTCCTTCGTCGGCTTCATCTGAAGGGTTTTGGGGAAAGCGAGAATGAGCACAACTTCCGTGCTCGCGAGCCAATACACAATGTAATATTATATATGCAAGGCTTACAAGGATGGCTCGGTTCTTTTATTTGCGAAAGCAACATTTCCAAATATCATAATTACAAAGTCCTATCACTTAGCGGTTTGACAAATTGTAGTTTATTTAAAGAGAGTAGTTGTGCAATAATTTTGCATCAGCAGAGGTTTCCTCCATCGGGAACTCTACCTGATGCTTATTTTGATTGGAGCTACCTCCAATTGTTAACCGCGCTGAGTCTGAAACTCAGGGAAAATCCAAATTTAGGGCTAGGAGAGCCCACCACAATTTTCATACCACCCACAAGGTTTTTGAAATAGAACTAACTCAAGTTAAGTTCCCATGTCCGCCTTTGACCGTAGGCACTATTTGCTTAAACATTTATAACTCGCAGAGATTGTACACTTTACCCACAAGAGACAATTAACTCGTGTTCTACACGATTCCGCTGTCGTGTAGTCGAGAGGTTGTCACAATAACTTTTCAACTACCTCGCCCTTTCCATCATCTCACCCACATGGGGTTACGCCCATACATTCGCGAGGATGTTGTACCGCAATACTGGATGTACCGCAGACGTTGGCAACTTCACCTTGTATCGGTGTCCCCGCAAGTTGGATGTACCGCAGCTTGCGCGCGCCGCTTTCTCCACCAAAGGAGATGACTTTGAGGATTCGATAATTTACTAAGCCAAGTCGCGTTTGTTGCGACTTGTGGTTGTACTTGTTTTACACGGAGGTCATGACAAGATTAAGTCCTTAGGGATTATCGGCGGTTCTTCCACATACCAACCACAAAATAACATTCCTTGGGCTACATTAGCACCCAATGTTATACCATCCACCTCTCCATCCACCCGATATGGTAATAGCAATTTAGGGTTTTGAGAAGTAAAATACAACATTTCAACCATCTTAGTCATTTATCGTAATGACCGCCAAATCATTTTGTGTTTGAAGAGATGATGATTGACAGTTCAATATCCAGATTTAAGCAAGGCTAGCATGTCGCTTAAGTACAACCTATAGCTAGTATTACCATATAGTTACTAGGTGACAATGGAATTAAGGGATTCAAGTTGTCAAGGATGGCATAATAATTAGTTAATCATCAAATGGGTATTAACTACCTTAAGCTTTAACATACATTTGTTTAAAGAATTAACGCATGCAATTTGCTATTTTAAAAGAATATAATTTGCATAAAAATATAGGCTCAATATGATCAAAGTATTGACTCGCCTTGAGTGTAGGGAAGAGGGTCCGAGTAGTCTTGTTCTTGATCGATGTGGAGGTCTCCGGCGTCTCCGAACTCTACGCGGGCGAAGTACCGGAAAAAGACACAATAGGCAAAAGAGCCAATAAATACACAAGAATACCCAAATGAACTCCAAATTGAACAAGACCTATGCCATTAGCAAGATCTTGAATTAACAAATTTTTAGAAATTTACTTTATAATTTTTGGAGTTGAAATGAGGGAGATACTAATTTTTGAAATCTTACTTTTGAATTAAAATAGAAAAAGGAAAAAGAAATTCAACAAAAAGAAAATCGCCACGCTCACGGTGGCCTTTCACCGACCGCGGCTTGGGCCGAAAGCAACGCGTGCGGCCCACAAGGGCGGAGCGCGGCCCAGGCGGGCGCCTGCCCTAAAGGCCGTAGGGGGGCGCTCGGGCGAGAGAGCAGAAGGGAGAGGGGATGGGGTGTGAGGACCCGGAATATTTAACTAGTAACACTTAACCTCCAACGGTTCTAGCATTACTAATTAAACATTCTAAGCCTCGATGGACATATGCTTCCCAGAATTGCAGCATATGCACATCATCACAAAATTATACATCAATTCCATACACATACATCACTAAGTTCATCAACGACATACATAAAGTAAAGTTATTACAAAAGAGAGCCGACCGGCCAAATAGAACAATAAACAAGAATGACATGGAAGCAAAGCGCCATAAGATGGCTAGAACAAAAGTCGACCAGGTTAGCCACACACCCACAAGGCAACCGACCGGGCCGCTAAGCTAGTCGCCCATAAGCTACCACAACACACTCACAAAAGTGAGGCCCTGCTCACCTTCTTCCTCTGCAACAAAACAATTAAGCATAGCAACCGAGTACAAAGATTGTCTTTGTACCACTTAAGATCGACGTGTGGAATAGCGCACCTATTCATAAACTACATGCAAGCTTATTTAGGTGGAGGTTGTATGTCTCATTTGCATGAAGCCAACTTTATTTGCAATAATGTAATACATTTTAAAAGCAAGTTTGCAAATCTGTTTTGTTATCAAAGTAACAGAAGTAAAGATACATACAAGTAACCACACAGAAGTGACTATCCCAATAGTCACCACAACATAGCACTAATCCCGATTCGTACTCACCCATCAAGTTTTAATTTAAAAGGTTGTAGTCTAACTCTTGAAAGACCTTGCCAAGCGTGTCCATAACCTAGACGAGGCTATTCGAATAGTTTTAACCCGCAGGTGTACCAATGTACCCACACTGCATCGCCTTTAAGCCACAAAGCACACTTCCGAAGGTATCGCACGGCTAAGTCCTACGAGACTTTTTCCAATATTGTGTATCAACCACGAGCCGCTCAGATGGGTAGAAACACCATACGCTTACATTGCAAGCCGAAAGACAACAAATCCCATCACGGGTGAAGTCTTTCGGACACTACAATGCTCCCAACACCATCCCTCCCGCGACCTCCTGCACCCGAGGCAATACACGCCAAAGTACTAGGTCAAGAGAGGTCCCATACCTCTAATGTGGTTAGCACGCTAAAATGCTTGGTTTAGTGTAACAAGATGTTCGGTCCTTGTTGACTCGTGCACTGCCCGATACACCCAAAATCACACCAACTTACCATTGTGCCCAAGTCTAAATCATTTTGCTTTTAGTTTTAGTTTTCATAAGTAGACATGGCACAAGGTGGAAATCATAAATCATAATAAGTTTTTGTGATCAAGGTTATCGACAAGTCGATAACCGCCCATTTCTACCGGCTAAGCATGGCTAAGCAATTAATTCGCAACTACTAAGTGACAAGAGCCCATCCACGAACTCTAAATCACAAACCAAGTAACCTAGGCTCATGGTAGTAGAGGATAATCATTTGCTAAGGAAATGCATCTACTAGGCCAACTATTAAAACAAAGTAGCAATGCATACATAGAATTTGTAATCAACATAAATACTTAAAATACTGGGATTAACATGATCAAACTGCTTGCCTTCTTGCTGTTGCTCAATTTGTTGTGGAGGGTCGTTCTCGGGATTACCGCAAATGTCGAATCCTAAGCGCAAAGGCAAAAAGAGCCAAGAACAACCAATAAGACTAGCAACACTTAAACCAAAGAGCAAGCAAAAATTATTATCCAAATGCGACGAAACTTATACACGAGGTAGAATATGAATATACCTAGGCATAGAAACTGGAAAAACCTAATTTGGATTTGTGGTGCAAAAGGTATTACCTAAAAATACATTTTTGGCCATAATTAGCACTGTAGCAAAAACATTTTCTAGGAAGGTTTTGAAGCTGAAATCTTTATGGTAGCTACCTAATGGTATAGTGGTAACCCAATTAAAATTTCAGGTCGCATTATGCACTTTCCAGAAATATAAACATGTGCAAAACCTATTTCACATTATGGAATGATAACAGAGGGATTTCCTAACATCAAATTTCCATTTTTAGGATTTACAGAGAATTACTGGTGTCTATTACATCATTAAATGAATTTTTAAGTGCTACTAATAAGGTTAAATCTATTGACATATTTTTCTGGTGCTGATTTAGGCCTTCCACCATTTTTAGATTAAAGTTTAGTTATTAACAAATTTATCAAAGTTAAAATCATACAATTATCAGATATACAAAAAAGATATGCATTTTCCAAGTTTTAATATAATTTAGAATATATAAAAATAGCAGAAAACAAGCTATGCTTAACTAAACAATTTCTCCATCGAACATGCTTAAATCCATTTTTATAATAAGCTAAAGTGATAACATAATTTACTACGATTGGAATTAACTAAAAGCGCTTAAAATGATTTAGTTATGAGTTTCTAAAATTTTATATCATTTTGGCTGATAAACAAATGCTTACCAAATACGTAACAACCCAATAAAAGAAAATGACGTGGACGACTCCCAACCCTTGATCTAAAATCCACGCTCACTCACGCACGAAACAAAGCAAGACGCTGCTAAAGCCACTAGAAACCCACCGCTGATCAAGATCCAACGGCTCACACGAGTATATGCAACCGAACGATGCGCGTTGCCTCGCGAACCACGACCGCAGATCTAAAGATGAACGCTCGTAACCTGTGTTCAGCCGGAAGGTCCGATTGCACTCATGATCTCACCGCAGATCACGAGATGGACGGTCCAGGATGATGAGGGGAACCGGATGGTCCGAATGCATACAGGATCTGGGCCGCAGATCGCAAAATGGACGGCGGCTATAGATCGAAGTTCAAAAAGAGGCATCGACGAGTGGGACCGCATGTCGCTGACTCACGAGTCACGACCGCAACGATTTAACCCACGTGCACAGTGCACTGGGCCCACAAGTCAGCGACTAAGCAGGGCGGTTAGGACAGGATTAATGCTTCTAATGATTACCATTAATTAAGCACTAGCAACTCCTGAGATTTGATCTTAACTCCTGCCCACAAGTCGGCAATCGCAGGAGGTTTCGACAGATTAAATGCCGACATTTTTATTAATCAATGATTAAGCCTTAATGATGTCTAAGCGATGCGGGATTGAAACGAGGGTGATTAAAGGATGTTGGGCCCACTAGTCGCTGCCTCAACAATAATGATTAAGACACAATTAACAACTAATGATTAGCAATTAATGTGTCCTAATTAGGTGACGAAAACGGGAGCTGCTGTGCCGGCAAAACCCGAGTGGCTTCAACGGCAAATCGCCGGCGACACTGGCCGCGGCGGCGCCCACCAAGGACCAAAATGGATTCGCAATAGCACAACGATTCTAGGGGTAGCATTCTCACCACGCGAAGGACTAGAACGCCGCCAGCCGAAACTAAAACGGAGCTTATCGCTAAACATGAAAATCGCGATGAGCTCCGCTGCGGTCCAAGGAAGCGGGTGCCAAAGATTCTAAGGACTAATAAGAAGCTACCTTAGCGACGAGAAGCTTCAAAGATGGCCGGAGATGCTTGATCACGGTGGAAGCTCACGGACACTAAGAAGAAAGGTTGAAAATGACCGAGCCAAATGAGTGATCCCAAAGCATCGGTGATAGCTTCATTAAGGTTCACAGAGGCTACATGAGCAAGTAATTAGAAAATGGAGCACTCACCGAGCCGAGAAGAAGATGACCAAAATCGGCGAATTTGAACAAACCCCAAATTGACAATTCCCGAGAATCAAATCCAAAATTAAGTGAGGGGAAATGTTCAAGGAAGTAAATAGATAAGGTTAGGGCAAAGAAACATGAAGGAGGACCACTGAACACCAAGAACACCAATGGAGCTCCACACCAACAATGGCGGTTTGCCATTTTCGAGGTATTAAGCTCCCACACCGTGAGTGAAGCTTGGTGGTGGTCTAAAGACATACCAGAGGCATTGAGGGTGCTTATAAAGTCATGAAAGTGTTAGGGTTTGCACCACTCCTCTCTCGGCGCAAAACACAAAACACAAGCGCGCCGACAAGGAAAAGAGGTGAAGACGTGTATTAGGCATGGCCTAGTTCAATGTACCGCCCATACCACTACACGCGGCTAGGGTGGCTTTAGGGAGCAAGAAATGACCTCACCATGCCTTGCAATCGCTTTTGCATGGCGGAGGTTGAAGATGACCAGCATAAAAGCTCAAGCGATTTACACCGCTGGATTAGACACAAACGCCGAGATAGCGCCACGCCTACGGGCTTTAAAACTCAACGAGAGGTTGTGAGCCCTACGATTAGAAATGAACGGCTCGATTGCTCCACGCTGCAAACTCTTATCCGCAACGATAGTACGCGAGCGCTGGATCTTAATCCAACGGCTCTGATTCAAAAATGCAACCGGAGGGTCCGAAGGTTTCGGAGGACCACGCGGTTGGATTGAGATCTAACGGTTGACAATCAAACTTGCAACCGAAGGTCCAAGTCTAACACGCGCATGGCCGCGGCGATCTAGATCTAACGGTTGAGATCCACGCGCGCTTTAAAGAGTGGCTCGTGCGGTTAGTTGATCGACCAAGTCGATTGGCTCGAGCCCAGTCCGACTCAACTCAAGTAATGAAGAAACCTAGTTTGACTTTGAAATAAAAACAGAGACTTTGAAAGATTTATTTGAGGTAGCAAATTTACTCCAAAAATTATGAAATTTTTACAGGAGCTTGCTAACTCAAATATTTACCTCGAGTAAAATTTTCAGAGGTTTTTATACTGTGAATAAATCTCCAAAAATTCTGCAAGGCTCTGTTTTAATGTTTGACTAAGAGTCAAACAAGTTTGATCATTTCTAAAAATATTCAAACAATTTCTAAAAATTGTGAAATTTTTTTAGAGGGGTCACATACCATCACAGAGACTTAGGAAAAGTATTTTGAGAGGATGATCATAAGATTTGACAAGATTGTTTTTGGAATAGGAAGATTTGGATCAATAAGACTTGTGACAATGTAATTCCATAATTCTTTGAACAAGAATTGATTGGCACAACAGAATTACATGATGTAAGAAAAGTTTTAATTTCTGCTCATTTTCTTATATTTGAAACACAAGCCCAAAATTTGGGATGTTACAACTCTCCCTCTTACAAGAATCTCGACCGAGATTCCGCTTACTCTGAGAAGAAAGAAGGAAAATCGCACGAAGGCGATCTTCTCGCTCCCAAGTTGCTTCATCCTCGGAATGGTTTGACCACCGAACCTTAAGGAACTTGATGGCACGGTTCCTCGCTCTCCGCTCGATTCCTCAAGAATACGAACAGATGCTCGCGGCAGTCAAATTCTCCCGCACATCGAGAACCTCCAATGGAGTTTCTCGGCCGACACGGAGGCACTTTTAGGTGTGAAACATGGAACACATCATGCACACCTCAAGTGCACCGGTAGCTCCAATCAGATGCAATCGCCCAACTCTCTCGATGATGCGATAAGGCCCAACATATCGAGGAGCCAACTTGCCCTTGATGCCAAAACGCCGATGGCTCCTTCAAGGGTGAGACTTTGAGATACACAAAGTCATTGGGCTCAAAGCTCAACTCACGCGACGACGACCGCATAGCTCTTTGTCCGGATCGGGCCGCGCGCAGATGCTCGCGATCAATCGAACTTGACTTTCGCCTCATTGATCGAACCTGGCCGAAATCGCCGCCACCGCCTCTCGACTACCAATGGGGTTCGCATCTCTCCCATACAATGCCTCAAATGGTGCCATGCCAAGACTGGCTCGAAGTCGTTGTTGTAGGAGAACTCCGCAAATGGTAGGCACTTCTCCCACTTCTTCCCATAGGAAAGAACACAAGCACGGAGCATATCTTCCAACACTTGGTTGACTCGCCATTCTCGACCATCACCCGAGGATGAAAGGTCAGATCAAGTGAAGGCGGTCCCCATAGCCTCTGCGACTATGCCAAAACCGCGAGGTGAAAAGCGCACCACGATCGTAAATAATCGTCTTCGTACACCGTGAAGACTCACAACTCGAGACATAAAGTTCGCCAAAGGCCCCACACGGCCGAGTCTTGACGGAAGGAAATGTGCCACTTTAGTTAACTCGTCGATCACGCACCCAAATAGCATCATTCCTTGGACGAGCGGGCAACCCGGTGATGAAGTCCATGCCAACGAATCCCACTTCCACTCGCACTAGCAAAGGTCGAAGAAGACCGCCGACGCCGATGCTCGCCTTCACACGACAAAGACACGCCGCGACTCGCAACGAACTCCGCAATCTCGCGCTTCATTCGGTCCACCGTAATCCCCGACGAAGATCCCGATACATCTTGGTAGCCCCGGATGGATGGACAAAGGAGAATCATGGGCTTCGGAGAATCAAATTCCGCAATTCCATGACCTTAGGAACCACAAGACGCTGCCCAAACCACACAACGCCATGTTCATCATCCGAAAAGCACTTGGCTATCCTCCTTGATGTTCTCGCTTGATTTGGTTCACACCAACATCCGCTCATTGTACGCTTGATTTGGTCCACCAAGGTTGGTTGCACAACCAATGTAGCAAGAGAACCGTGCTCGATCAAACCCAAATTGAGGCGCTGGAACTCAAATGAGGGTAGGTCGCCGCTCTTGGAGGATCAACATGTTGCAATACACCTTCCGACCGAGTGCATCCGCAAATAACATTGGCCTTGCCTGATGGTACCGAATACCCATGTCATAGTCCTTGATCAATTCCAACCATCTTCTCGCTCGAGGTTCAGATCCGCCGGGTGAACAAGTACTTCAAACTCTTGTGGTCGGAATACACCTCACAACGGTTACCAATCGTAATGCCACAAATCTTGAGTGCATGGACCACAAAGCCTAACTCCAAGTCATCGAGGATAGTTGAGTTCATGAGGCCTCAATCGCCGCGATGCATAGGCCACAACCTTGCCCTCTCGCATAAGAACACAACCAAGACTCGACGAGAAGCATCACAATAGATATCAAAACTCTTGTGAATATCGTGAGAACAAGCATCGGGTTGAGGTCAACCGCTTCTTGAGTTCCCCAAACTCACATCACAAGCAATGACCACTCAAACTTCTTGTCTTTCTTAAGCAATTCGGCCATAGGCTTCGCAATCTTGAGAAATTTCGATAAACAAGCGGTAGTAGCTACCAAACCGAGAAAACTTCGCACATCGGTGACCGACTTGGCCGTCCCCAAGATAGCACATCACCGACCTTGCTAGGGTCCATACCACACCTCCCGCCGAAAGAACATGGCCCAAGAATGCCACTTCTTCAACTGAACTCGTGACTTGTTTAATTTGGCATACAACAGTGCTCACGCAGCTTGCCCAACACAAGCTTAAGATGCTCAAAGATGCTCTTCTTCACTCTTGGAGTAGATAAGGATATCATCGATGAATACCACCACAAACCTATCCAAATACTCCATGAATACCGAGTTCATAAGATTCATGAATAAAGTAGGAGCATTAGTCAAACCAAAAGACATGACGGTGTACTCAGTAAAGGCCATAACGAGTAGCAAAGCCGCCTTAGGAATATCTCTGCCCCGATCCCGACTTGATGATAGCCCAATCTCAAGTCAATCTTGAGAAGACTCACGCCCGGCCAATTGATCGAAAAGATCATCAATACGGGCAAAGGATACTTGTTCTTTACCGTCACCTCATTGCGGACAGTAATCAACACACATGCGCAAGGTCTTGTCCTTCTTCTTCACAAAGATAATCGACAACCCAAGGAGATGAGCTAGGACGGATAAAACCTTCTCTTGCAGCTCACCCACCGCTTCTTCGCTCCTCCAACTCATCAGAGGCATGCGACACGCCTCTTAGAAATAGGCGGTACCGGCAAAGAACTCGATCACAAATTCCAGATCTCGAACAGAGGCATCCTCGCAAATCTTCGTGAAAGACGCCCATGGTCACACACCGTGGGGACGCTGTGGATCTCCAACACCGCTTTGCTTCAAGGACATAAAGATGGGGCTTTCGAATCGTGGCGAAACCCAACCTGCTCACTCAAGGATCGTGAGGTAGACCATCTTCCGCACAATCGATTTCCCAAGTGTTGGGACAACCAATCCATGCCAAGAATCACATCCAAGCCGCCGAGTCGAGCAGATAAGACTCGCCAAGAATCCCACTCTTCGATGTGGATAGGAACATCCCGCATACTTGGTCGCCTCTCATTTCCAACCCGAGAGCGGATAAGCAGTGGAACCCCAAAGGAACACAAGAAGTCCACAATCACAGCAAAGGCCTCAAATAAAAGAATGCGAGGCCCTAGAGTCAAATAAAATCAGAGGCAGCTGCAAATTAACAAGGAGGTACCCAACACCACGCCGGCGCCTCCGTGCCTCCTCACCGAGATATGGTTGACTGGCCGCCCCAAGCCCGGGTCTTCGGGTCGTGGGTGACCACTCCTTGCCCGCCCTCCATTAGGACGAGGGGCCGCCCAGCTTTCTTAGGACAACTACTCGCGAGTGGCCCTTGTTGTGGCAGAGAAGCACGTGACGCCGGCCGCGGGTTGCGGGAACACCGCCGGGTCGCAGCGCACGAGATCGAGTCACCACCGCGGAGGACGTGGGGCCGGCGCCAAGGCCTCGGCGGTGGTGAAGCCAAGGAACGGGCCACCGGCAGGCCAACTCGGGACTAACGAGGCCGGCCTGCGGCACTGGCCGGGCCTCCCACTTGCGCCGCGGACTCACCCAGCCGCTTCGCCTTGTGCTCGCGACGATGGCCTTGTCCACCAAGGTCCGGAAGTCGGAAGTCCACACAGAGAGCTTGTCCAAGCTCCTGACAAACCTCCATGAACTTCTCCCGCTGGCCTCACGGCGCCACCTCGCAGGAGCGCACTCGCCAAATGGTTGAACTCATGGAGGTACTCAACACCGACTTGCGCTGCTTGAGCGCAAGGAACTCCTTCTTCTTCACTTCATCAAAGGCGGGGACATGGGCCCGACGAAAGTCGATCGAACTCCTCCCACGAGACCACGTGTCTCATGCCGCATGGCAGGAAATTCTCCCACCATGAGTGTAACATCCCAATTTTCAGAGCTTAAAAATCTTTAAATAGTTAGTAGGGAAAATTCACCATTTGAATTTTATTTGAATTTAATTTCAAAAGCTTAATATTGACTTTACAATCAAAAACATTTAATGTGAATAATCCCAACATGAACAATAGCCAAAACTATTTTATTTGGTTCTATGTGCTCGATATATTTTCTAGATTTTTCTAGAATTTTTTCGAGTTCATTTGCTATTTTCTATTGCCCATTTGAATTTCTCGTATTTTCTAAAATGAAAACCTATTTAAAATCTCGTAAATCCATTCGCCGAATTCTTTAACTCGCCCATTCCTTCGCACGCCACGCCCATCTCCACCAAATACCGCCGCCTGCCGCTTTCTCATCGACGTAGGGCCCCACACGCCAGTCTTTGCCCCGCGCCGGCCGTCCTCTCGCGACGCCGCGCCCGCCGCCATGTTTCCAAGCTCGAAGCCGTCCAAGAAACACGCTTCCTTTAAAACCTTTCTAGAAAACGTGCCAAATCTTATCCCCATCTCAACCGCACCTATTGTGGGTGAAATCATATCCCGAACTGGTTTAAAATCGAAATCGAGCTCGTGTTCGCCTCGACTCTTTTAGGTTTTTGCCGCCGCCTCTCGCACCCTCCCGACTTCTATAAAAGGCCCCGAGGATCGCTCTCCCGCATCAAACCCCAAACCCCGTAACCCGAGAGCCCTGCGCCGCCGCCCCCGCCGATTCTAGGGTTTTCACCGCGAACTCCGTGAGCTCTTCCGCCGCCATCGCGCCCGTAGCTCGCGATCGCACCACCAAGACGCACGAGCATAAGCAATCTCCGGTGCCATCCACTTTGCGGAACCACGAGCCGCCGTCCGACAACAACCAAGCACTTCGCCGCTTGAACCTCGCCGCCGCCACCTCCGCTGCCCCGACCACCCAGCCTTACTTCATTAGGTTCGCATAGCAAGGGCTACACGCTGGTACCACTCACCGCCGGCGAGCCGCTGTCGCTGCTGCCATCGGTCCCCGAGCCGCCGCCGTCGCCGTCCGACGTGGCACGCCACTCGCCGCCACCTCGGGCCGCGCCGCCCGTGTTCTGTCGTGTCGCCCGCGTGGAGCCCCGTCGGCATCCACGCGCGCCACGCGCATGGTCCACCGGTCCCTCACCAGGCTCGGTGAGACCGGGCCACTCGGAGTCGAGTCACCGACAGTGGGACCCACCGCAAAGCCGATTTTCATCCCGTCCGAACGCCCTCGATGACGCCGCGATTGCGCAATAATCCAATTTTTCAATAGAAAAGTAATTGAAATTCCTAAAATCGAATTAGGTTTCTTTTAGATTTCCAATCTTCCAAAGCTCATAACTTTTGCATCCTAACTCCGATTGAGCCCATTCAAATTCCTAAATCTGTCTAAATTCAAGATCTATTTATCTGAGATTTTTATTTAATTTTTGGAGTTTGTTTTGCCTCTGTTATTTATTTGTTTTGTTTGTTTGTGTCTCGCTTATGTAGTAGACGCGATTCGTTGGGGAATTTTGTGGAAGAAGGAGCACCCCAAGATCAAGATCAGTACATAGACCTTTTCCAAGGCAAGTCATACCTTTGATCATCTTGAACCCAGTTTTCAAATTACTTTGTGTTAAATTATTGCATGATAGTTTAATTATTTATTTAAATGCTTTGGGCATAGTTATTATCCAAATTGTTATCACACCTTGGCCTTGTATGTCATAATTCCTTGTCACCCTAGATTGGTTATTAGTTGGTAATATTATAGCACCAACGGGTTGGTTAGATGCGAGTACAATTGCTTAGCCATGCTACGAGTCATCATCTCATGTAAGTTGCAAATATCAATTATGACTAAGTGACTATGGAACTTTGTGTAAAACTGCAGTCAGATGTTATTACTTTGTGATGGCATGTGTTGCACTAAAACCAACTGGTGGTAAAGGATTTAGACTGAGGCAAGTGGTGGAGACTGTGTGACATGGTGGACTATGTGATGGGAACGATAATCAGTGTGGCTTAGTTAGAAAATGGAAGTCTTGCCTTGGTCAATTAAGGACTTAACTTTGTGCGCCATTGAACCGAGCCTTACAAGACGCACCACATGCCCGGTATGGGACGGCCTAACTTAGTGTTATGGATTCTCGATTGATGTTCGTGTGGATAGGTTAGGCTATGTGATAGGTGGAGGTGTGACTACTTGGTAGTTGCATCACGGAGGATTCGCCGCCCCGCCCAACGATGTGTGTTATGCATGGGCTATGTGATATGTATAACGGTTTGTAAGCACATCGAGAGTGTCAATGTTGAGATGAAGTTTCGAACTGCTTTGTTACGATTGGTGCTTGCTACACTAGTTGTATCTTGTGGGTAAAGTGTACAACCTCTCGCAGAGTGTTAATCAAACTATTCGAATAGCCGCCCCTGGCCATGGACATGCTCGTGATTTCACATAAGGGTTAGTTTTTATAAAATGTGGAATGGGAGCTGTGTGATCTCAATCATATGGCTATGTGAAATAACTGCTTAGCTGTGTGTCTTTGTGGAAACAATCTGTTAAATTAATATTGTCTATTTGTTTGAATTATGCTTTCAATCTATTATCGATTCAATTGCAAATGTTGCTTTTATGCAAAAGAACCACGTAAGCCTTTTCTTTGGAATAAGCCCGCATCTATACATTGCATTCGTGGTATGATTTATAGTACGGTTGTGTACTCACGCTTGTTGTAAAACTTGCGCCCAAACCTACGTATGGAGGAGTCTACGCCGCTTTCGAGGAGGAGTTCGCTGAAGGCCGATCGCTCGTTAAGGTCCGATCCCGCTTGGTTGCCCGTGGTGAATTGGTGGGATCTACGCCGAGTTTTCCGCTCCGCCGCTTATTTCTCTAGTTCTCGCGTGGCTTAATAAGTGTAAACTCACCATAAGGTCAAAACCCTTATTTGTTATTCAAACTAATCGCTTACTTTAATTATCTTGTGTGGATCGATATTTACCTGTGTTAACCTCGTGTACTAGCGTGATCCCCGACTAGTGCAAGATACACGCAGGGTTCCGTAATCGTAATTCGGGTCCCGGCAGAGGTGGTATCGAGCCATATCGATCGTAGGTCTTGACCTTAGTTAGATTGGCCGCCTTTAGAGTGTCCAAATTATTTTCTAAAGGAAAATTAACTTGCAAGGTCAATTAATTGCTTAACTCTCCTCATATCTCTCTCGCCTCAACTATTGCTATAATCCTTTCTCTCCCGCTGTTCTAAAGTTGCTTTTACCAGCTTTGTCTGCCTTGACAGATGCCTCGCCTTCGTGAGCTATGGTGAGCGCCAGAGGATACGCCGAGCTTTGGAAGTCGCTGCAGGTGTTCTGAGGTTTTGATCGCCCACCGACGCTGGTAACGATCGATGGTGAATGGACGTAACCATGGAGTGATTTGTCGCCGACGATCTACGCCAGAGGAACGACAAGGCGAGCCACCTTCGCACGCCTCGTGAGGAAGATCACTTGGTTGGAAGGTATCCAGAGTCGCCGCGCCGCCATGCTACGATTCGCAACATCTACGCACGAGCTTCAGACACCGCCTTCGTTACCACCCGTAGCCGCACTGTGGACTTGCCAAAGACGCTACCCGCCCACGTATGAGAGAGCAACGCTAAGGCCATGCACCTTGCCCGCCAGGCCGCCAGAGGAAGCTTTGGAGAGGACTATCACGGAATTGGATCATGTCTATGAAGCCTTACAAAGAGCCGAAGAGAAGGTCGCCACTCGCAAGAGATCCTCACGACCAAGTTCCTCAAGAAGAGGAAGACCCGAGGAGGATCCTCAAGAAGATCCGAGGAAGGTCCAGTGGAAGCAGAGGATGATGCAGAGCAGCGAGCTGAGGAGCCGCTTGCACGGGAACGCTGCTCGCCGCACCAGCCTGTGGCATCGGGATCGCTTGCCAAGATGCCGGCCACTTCCGAAGCCCACACCGCCGAGAGCGCGCGGTTGTGGAGGCTTTCGAGTAGTTGGTCTTAGTTTCAGCCAAAGCTTAGCCGCCGGCTTAGTGAGTCGCCTTTAGGCGGTAGTTTTGTGTGCTTAGGTCGTTGTTCCTTTTGTAAAGTAGTATGAGTCGCAGGCCCTTAGGCATCTGCTGCACCATGCTAAGACCCTAAGTAATAAAGGTATTTCATTTGAGTTTCTTGATCTGTGTTTTGTTGGGTTTAACCTACCCCGCTTAGTTCTTAACTTATCTCTTGCTTGCTACCTTATCTCGACCTTTGAGCCTCGCTGAGATGGTTCAAACTCGCCGATCACGCAGTGGTTCCGGCACCCAAAGACAGAGGCAATGAGCAACCAGTGCAGGAGCGCTCCCGCAAGCACCCCCAATTGACTTGCAAAACTTTGAGCTTTCATGGCAGCACGCATCACCGATGAATACCATGATGACTCGATGCAAGCCATGCACAACCGTAACAATAACAACAACAATCACCAAAGATGGAGCCCCACCGCCATGGTCACCATGGACCATCCAAACTTGCAGAAATTCATGAGGACTCGCCCACCAACATTTTCTCGACACGCTCTCCGTGGAAGCGCACGATTGGCTGCGTGTTATCGAAGAAAGCCGATCACTCAATGCACCGACCGTGAAAAGGTTTCGATGCCACTCACCGATGGAGGGCACCGCCGAATGGTGGAGAACTTCGCGCCGCCCATGAGACGCCACAGATATCACTTGGGAGGAATTCTCTCGCCGCCAAAGATCATGTACCGTAAGGAATTATCGATCCAAGAAGGATGAATTCGCGCCTCAAGCAAGGAGCTATGTCGTTGTCCGACTACCTCAACAAGTTTTTCACTAGCTCGCCACGCAGCAGTAAGATGTAGCCACGACAAGGCTCGCCAGAGTCGCTTGAAGGGACTAAACATCGATCGCAAGTCGTTTGATCGCCATACTTTCCCGATTTCCGGAGTTGGTCAACAAAGCCTTTGTTCTAGAAGACAAACGCAAGGAGCCGGAAGATAGCCGCAAACGCCGGATGGCTCAACAAGGGAACCATCAATCACAACAGGGCAAGAACAATTGCAAGACAAGCCAACAAAGTTTCCACCCTGCACTTCGCTCAGAGCACCGCACCAACTTCAACACCCCGCCCACCGCCGTAACTTCCGCAACCCCGCACTCACAACCCCAATCCAGAAGCAACCAGCAGAACGCATCAAAGGTCCGTTACGCTCGCCGCCACCGACATTTTGCCAACCGTCCGCAAAGGGGAACAATCACTCCAAAGACGCTTCAACCTTGGAGCTACGCCATCCAAGACACCAGCGCCGTGCATCAACCAAGGAGCTTCACAAGTTGCCGGTCAAGCCGAGGAGCACCACACCCGTGATCGAGGCCGTGTCAACCACGCCACTCTTGAAGGAGCCCAGAATCACCGGACGCTGTAATCGGGTAAGTTTCGTTAACTCAAGACCTGCACGCTTTGTTTGATTCTCGAGCTCGCGATTCGCTTGTTTCGAATATTTGCAACCAAGAATAATTTGGAAGTTATGCAACTTAAGCATACTCGTTAGTCCAATACCGAGCAGAGCTAAGTACTAGAGTGGGATGTTTAGGAGCTAAGTTACTCATAGCCGAGTTGAGTTTCTAGCCAACCTAATAGTCCTAGATACCCAAACCCTAGATGTCATTCTTGGCATGGATTGGTTATCCAAGCACAAAGCCGTGCTAGATTGTGGCCAAGAGCCAGAATAATCGAGGACGCCAAAGGAAACAAGGTAGAGTTTCTAGCCACCTCGCTTCGTGATGGACATTTGCTAGTAAACACCAAGACCCTTGCCTTAGAAGAAGTACCGGTGGTCGTTGAATATCCAGATGTGTTTCCTAAGAATTACTGTGAATGCCACCGGATCGTGACATTGAGTTTGTCATCGACCTAGTACCGTGGACAGCACCAATTTCAAAGAGACCTTATCTGATGCCACCGATGAATTGGTAGAGATGAAGAAACATGATAGAAGACCTTCTTGAGAAAGGTTTCGTGAGACCTAGTTCGCCGCCGTGGGGAGCGCCAGTGTTGTTTGTCAAGAAGAAGGATGGAAGTATGAGGATGTGTATTGATTACCGCTCTCAACGAGGTTACCATCAAGAACAAGTACCCACTACCCCTGATAGATGATCCGCTTGATCGATGAAAGGAGCCGGATTATTCTCGAAGATCGACCGCGATCAAAGTTACCACCACTAAAAATTTGTCCTAAGGATATACCAAGACCGCTTTCAACGCTGCACGGACATTATGAGTTCTTAGTCATGTCCTTTGGTCCGACTAATGCCCCCGCCTATTTCATGAACATGATGAATAAAGTATTCATGGAATATTTGGACAAGTTCGTAGTTGTATTCATCGATGATATTTCGTGTACTCCAAGTCGGAGGAAGAACACGCGAGCATTTAAGGATAATATTGGAAAACTCGAGAGCATCGCCATGCCAAGTTCAGTAAGTGTGACTTTTGGAAGAAGGAAGTGGATTTCCTTGGTCACGTGATGACACCGAGGAGTAGCGCTGACCCCTGAAAGTTAAAGCAAGGTTACATTGGGAGCAGCTCGTAATCAGAACTCGATTCATAGCTTGGGAATGGCAAGTTATTACCGCTGCTTTATCGAAGGATTCTCATCAATTGCTAAGCCTCTTACGCAATTGTTGAAGAAGGAGAAAAGTTCACTGGACTCCACTGTGAGGAAAGCTTTCCAAGAGTTAAAGAAGCGCTTAACTTCACTTCAGCTAATTTTGCCGATATTCGCAAGGATTTCGATATCTATTGTGATGCTTCACACAAGGATTAGGATGTGTCCCGATGCAAGAAGGAAGAGCCGTTGCTTACGCCACAAGACAATTGAGACCCCACGAGGAGAATTACCCTACTCATGATCCGGAATTAGCCGCCGAGTGCATGCTTTAAAGATTTGGCGCCATTACCTCTTCCAGAATCGCCGTGAAGTCTACACGCATCATAAGAGTCCAAGTACATCTTTACCCAAATGATCTGAATATGAGACAGAGAAGATGGTTAGAATTGATCAAGGATTACAATCTCTAATCCACTACCATCCCTAAAAGCCAACGAGTTGCAGATGCTCTAAGTCGTAAGAGTTACCGCAATGATTTGGAAGTAAAGGAAGTTGCCTGTAACTTTATGAAGAATTTCGTAAGCTAAAGCTAGAAGTTGTGTCCAAGGGATTTGTAGCCGCTTGGAGGTACACCACTCGAGAAGCGATTCGTGAAGCACAACCAAAGGACCTCGTGTTGTCGACATCAAGCTCAAAATGGCGTAAGGAAAATTCAAAGATTTCACCAAGGATGATCAAGACATACTGATTAATGGTCGATTCGGTACCGATATCGATGGTCCGAGACGCTTAATCTTAAAGGAAGCCCATGACTCAAAGTATTCAATTCACCCCGAAGTACCAAATGTACCAGATGTTAAGACTAAATTTTGTGGCCAAATTTGAAGCGAAGTCGCAGAGTTCGTTGCCTTGTGCGACACCGCCGTAAAGTGAAGGCGAACACCGAGACCAAAGCAGGTTTGTCGAACCGCCAAGATTCCGAATGGAAGTGGGAGGAAATCGGGATGGATTTTATCACCGGTTTACCTAAGACCCAATCGTTACGATTCGATCCGGGTAATAGTCGATCGTCTAACCAAGGTCGCCATTTCCGCCAACAAAACCACGCACTCGTGAGATCGCCTTGCGGAATTGTACATGGCAAGGATTGTCGCTTGTATGGTGTGCCCAAAAGATAGTGTCGATCGTGGATCTCGCCACCTCTCGCTTTGGCGAGTTTGCATGAAGCATTGGGTACCCATCCAATTTCAAGATCGCGTATCATCCATGCATGCATGGACAGATCAAAGGGTTAATCGATATTGAGGATATGCCGAGAGCTTGTGCTCTAGCTAATGCTACCCGTTGGGATAAAAGTCCGCCGATGCGAATTTTCATACAACAAAGCTTATCGCTAGTCCGCAAATGTCACCTTTGAAGCTTTGTATGGCCGTGCTCAGAGGACCCCGTTGAATTGGTCGAAACAACGAACGATCGCTTTCGTCCGCATTATTCGAAGCGTAAGAGCAAGTGGCCATGATAAGAGAAAGATTAAAGATAGCTCACCAGCAGTAAGAGCTGCGCCGATAATCGCCGCCGTGATCTCGCTTTGAACTGAGGATTTCGCTTATCTTCGAGTTACCCCACCGTGAGGTGTCAAAAGGTTTCATGCCAAAGGGAAGCTTGCCCCAGGTATGTTGGTCCGCTCAAGATTTTGGAACGCCGTGGAGAAGTTGCTTACGCTTGAGCTACCGCAGCGTTAGCAGGAGTACATGATGTCTTTCATGTCTCGCAGCTTGAAGAAGTGTCTTCGCAGCCGTAAGAGCAAGCCAGCTGGAATCAATTGACTTGAAGGAGGATCTTACCTACAAGGAGCAACAATAAGATTTTGATGTCGCAGAGCGCTCACCGTATAAGACTGCTCGCTTTTGCAAGGTCCAAAGGAGCAACCACTGTATGAGAAGCAACGTGGGAACGTGAAGAAGAGCCAAAGCCGAGTTTCCTAGCCTTTTCTAGCTAGCCCTGAATCTCTGGTCGAGATTCCTTTAAGGGGGAGGTTTGTAACATCCCAATTTTCAGAGCTTAAAAATCTTTTAAATAGTTAGTAGGGAAAATTCACCATTTGAATTTTATTTGAATTTAATTTCAAAAGCTTAATATTGACTTTACAATCAAAACATTTAATGTGAATAATCCCAACATGAACAATAGCCAAAACTATTTTATTTGGGTTCTATGTGCTCGTATATATTTTCTAGATTTTTCTAGAATTTTTCTCGAGTTCATTTGCTATTTTCTATTGCCCATTTGAATTTCTCGTATTTTCTAAAATGAAAACCTATTTAAAATCTCGAAATCCATTCGCCGAATTTTTAACTCGCCCATTCCCTTCGCCGTCACTACGCCCATCTCCACCAATGCCTGCGCACAAGGCCGCTCGCCATCGACGTGGGCCCCACACGCCGTCTCGCCCCGCCGCTTGCTCTCTCGCAGACGCCGCGCGCCGCCGCCATGTTTCCAAGCTCGAGCTGTCCTCAAAAACACGCTTCCTTTAAAACCTTTCTAGAAAACGTGCCAAATCTTATCCCCATCTCAACCGCACCTATTGCCCAGAAATCATATCCCGAACCGTTTAAAATCGGAATCGAGCTCGTGTTCGCCTCGACTCCTTTTAGGGTTTTTGCCGCCGCCTCTCGCACCCTCCCGACTTCTATAAAAGGCCCCCGAGGATCGCTCTCCCCGCATCGAAACCCCAAACCCCGTAACCCGAGAGCTCTGCGCCGCCGCCCCCGCCGATTCTAGGGTTTTCACCGCGAGAACTCCGTGAGCTCTTCCGCCGCCACATCGCTGGCCCAGAGCTCGCCGATCGCACCACCAAAGATCGCACGAGCATAAGCAATCTCCGGTGCCATCCACTTTGCCGAACCCACGAGCGCCGTCCGACAACAACCGGCACTTCGCCGCTTGAACTCGCCGCCGCCACCTCCGCCGCCCCCGACCACCCACTTACTTCATTAGGTTCGCATAGCAAGGGCTACACGTTGGTACCACTCACCGCCGGCGAGCCGCCGCTCGCTGCATCGGCCCTCGAGCCGCCGCCGCCGGGTCCGGACGCGGCACGCCACTCGCCGCCACCTCGCCGCGCCGGCCCGTGCCTCGTGTCGCCGCGCGGAGCCCCGTCGGCATCCACGCGCGCGCCACGCGGCATGGTCCACCGGTCCTCAGCCGAGGCTCGAGACCTGGGCCACCGCGGAGCCGAGTCACCGACAGTGGGACCCACCTGCCGTGCCGATTTTCATCCCGTCCGAACGCCCTCGATGACGCCAAGATTGCGCAATAATCCGATTTTTCAATAGAAAAGTAATTCTGAAATTCGTAAAATCGTAATTAGGTTTCTTTTAGATTTCCAATCTTCCAAAGCTCATAACTTTTGCATCCTAACTCCGATTGAGCCCATTCAAATTCCTAAATCTGTCTAAATTCAAGATCTATTTATCTGAGATTTTTATTTAATTTTTGGAGTTTGTTTTGCCTCTGTTATTTATTTGTTTTGTTTGTTTGTGTCTCGCTTCATGAGTAGACGCGATTCGTTGGGGAATTTTGTGGAAGAAGGAGCACCCCAAGATCAAGATCAGTACATAGACCTTTCCAAGGCAAGTCATACCTTTGATCATCTTGAACCCAGTTTTCAAATTACTTTGTGTTAAATTATTGCATGATAGTTTAATTATTTATTTAAATGCTTTGGGCATAGTTATTATCCAAATTGTTATCACACCTTGGCCTTGTATGTCATAATTCCTTGTCACCCTAGATTGGTTATTAGTTGGTAATATTATAGCACCAACGTGGGTTGGTTAGATGCGAGTACAATTGCTTAGCCATGCTACGAGTCATCATCTCATGTAAGTTGCAAATATCAATTATGACTAAGTGACTATGGAACTTTGTGTAAAACTGCAGTCAGATGTTATTACTTTGTGATGGCATGTGTTGCACTAAAACCAATCGGGTGGTAAAGGATTTAGACCGAGGCAAGTGGTGGAGACTGTGACATGGTGGACTATGTGATGGGAACGATAACTGTGGTGGCTTAGTTAGAAAATGGAAGTCTTGCCTTGGTCAATTAAGGACTTAACTTTGTGCGCCATTGAACTGAGCCTTACAAGACGCACCACATGCCCGGTATGGGACGGCCTAACTTAGTAAGTTATGGATTCTCATTGATTGATGTTCGTGGATAGGTTAGGCTATGTGATAGGTGGAGGTGTGACTACTTGGTAGTTGCATCACGGGAGGATCGCTGCCCCCGCCCAACGATGTGTGTTATGCATGGGCTATGTGATATGTATAACGGTTTGTAAGCACATCGAGAGTGTCAATGTTGAGATGAAGTTTCGAACTGCTTTGTTACGATTGGTGCTTGCTACACTAGTTGTATCTTGTGGGTAAAGTGTACAACCTCTCGCAGAGTGTTAATCAAACTATTCGAATAGCCGCGCCCTGGCCATGGACATGCTCTGTGATTTCACATAAGGGTTAGTTTTTATAAAATGTGGGAATGGGAGCTGTGATCTCAATCATATGGCTATGTGAAATAATCTGCTTAGCTGTGTGTCTTTGTGGAAACAATCATAAATTAATATTGTCTATTTGTTTGAATTATGCTTTCAATCTATTATCGTATTCAATTGCAAATGTTGCTTTTATGCAAAAGAACCACGTAAGCCTTTTCTTTGGAATAAGCCCGCATCTATACATTGCATTCTGTGGTATGATTTGCGTAGTACGGTTGTGTACTCACGCTTGTTGTAAAACTTGCGCCCAAACCTGCTGTATGGAGGAGTCTACGCCGCTGAGGAGGAGTTCGTTGAAGGCCGATCGCTCATAAGGTCCGATCCCGCTTGGTTGCCCGTGGTGAATTGGTGGATCTACGCCGAGTTTTCCGCTCCGCCGCTTTATTTCTCTCATAGCTCGCGTGGCTTAATAAGTGTAAACTCACCATAAGGTCAAAACCCTTATTTGTTATTCAAACTAATCGCTTACTTTAATTATCGCTTGTGTGGATCGACATTTACCGTGTTAACCACCGTGTACCAGCGTGATCCTCGACTAGTGCAAGATACGCAGGGTTCCGTAATCGTAATTCGGGTCCCGACAACCACCAACTAGAATTCGGTATTACCGCTATGTGCGGTAATACCGCTCGAACATATCGGTATTACTGATTTTCAAAGGATCAAAAACTCAAGAAAAACACCCTCTTTGGAAAAACTATTCCACCAAGTAAAACTCGATATTACCGACTTGCGATAATACCAGTAAGAATTGTGGTCTTACCAATTTTGGTTTCAAGAAAACTCCCAAAACATGCCTTCGGAAAATACATACCACTATGTATATTTCAGGTATTATCGACCAGAATACCGCTTCAATACTTGCGGTCTTACCGAATTTTTTGAACAGTTTTCTAGAAGCATAAACAAATGCAATGCATGACTCCTAGTTGCTCAAGATGGCATATAAATAGATCCTCAACCTACTAGCTATTATCCCTCTTAATAGTATGGCGTCTAGCCTACAAATCTGATCTTTTCTCCAAACACCTAGTAATGTGAATGTTGGGCCGATCTTCTGAAAGGTAGTGATACGTCGATTGTGGAGAACACGACGTTGATGATCCAAAGGCTCCGACCCCGAACAGATCGAACCCTCGCAATCACTACACCGCCCGCTGGTTATCAATCGCGTTTAACGCGGCCGACTCGCTAAGAAGGCTATCTCCTGCAAGCGAATCGAGAATACAAGCAAGAGAGTAGAAGATGCAACCTGAAATTGTATTGCGAATAATGATGAAGCTCACAAAGTTGGGGTTCCTCAAACCGAACGAACGGCGAAAACTGCTATGCAGAAAATTCTAAAAGAAAAACCCAAATTGGACTAAAGGGCAACCGCTCCTATATGAGGAGGGCGACCAAGAGGGGGAAACCCTAGGTGAGGTATCACACATGGCCATGTTATCGCTCATGTGAATAAAGAATAAGGCCCCGGGTGGTTATTCCACATATGGACCATATGGGCCAAGTCACCCATAGGACTCGGATACAAGCCTTGTAAGTTAAAGAAAAGGTGACGCAAAGACTAAGTAAAGGGTGGCCAAAACTCTTTAAGTTGGAGGCCACAAATTCTTCATCTCCTTGGCCATTGTCATTGTCTTTTTTTCCTTGATGCACATCAATTCCTTGCTGTCCAGTCCTAGATTCCTAAGCACAAGCAAATCATCTCCATTAGGCAAAGATCATAGAGTTCTTAAATGATACACTCAACCCTAGAAACAAATTTACCTGATAATTTAGTTGACGAGCACGTGCCCGGTAATTGGACCTTGCACGTCATTCATGGCGAGCAAGAGGAGTGTTCTTATCAAGAGAAGTGATGTCCTCATCACCTAGACCCAGAAAATACTACAAAAGATCCTTAGATTATATGATACCTTTGCTTGAGGTAAGTCGATCTTTAACACATTTGCATTGTCGCTTCCATATACTTTGGACCCAAAGCAATGGAGTAGAACCATGGAAGGTCACGGCAATCACTTTGAGTTATCTCGACTGTGTCCACGACGCCAAGACTTAGAGAACTTTTAACCTTTAACCATCTCAACACACAAGTTAGTCTTTTGATACATTGTTGACATTAATTACTAAAACCATCACTGGGGCCTAGATACTTTCAATCGGCTTGGCGGCAGCGCAAGGAACATGGAGGGTGGCTTGGGGTGACCGGAGAAGGACAGAGACGGCGATACATTGACGACCAACATCGAAGAAGAAAGGTGGTGGTGGTGGGACGACACGATGACGGAGAGAACAAAAGGAGGGAGGGGATCGGAAGAGGACGATTGGGAACACGACGTGACACACATGGGAAGGCGAGGGACTCACCGAGGAGAGAGATCGAACGGTGGTGGCGACGACCGGATTTGAGGAAGAAAGGGACGGTGGCGAAGTGGTGACTTTCCGGGGATGGTGACGGAAGCAACGCATAGAACACGTCGAGGCCAAGTCAATGGCAGTGACGGTGCGGAAGGAGGAGCAACACTGGCGACGAAATCGATAACGGAGTCCTTTTGGCGGTCGGTGATGACAAAGGCGAAATCCGACAAACATGGCAATAGAATTGGAACGATAATTTGGGGCTCTAGACGAGGAGGATGGCGTGGAAGATTTAACGTGGGCAGCACGTTTATAAAGGGCTAGGATGGTAGTTTCGGGAGAAGCACGACAATACGCGATTGTGTTGAAACCCGACACGAATGGAGAAGCCGTGCTCGAGAGGAAGAAGGAGACCAGGCGACTGATAAGGCAGACCCACTAGTCAGAGAGGAGGAGGATGGTTGTTGGGCTGGGCTTGGCGAACGGCTCGGGCCGAAAAGAAAATGGGCCGAGGCGAAGTAAAAAGGAAAAGGCCAAGGCGACTGAGCTCGAGGAAAGGGATGAAGGAAGAAGAATTAGGCCCAAGAGAATTTTTTGAAATTCAAAAGGCTTTTGAATTTCAAAAAAGAGATTAAATAAAACTGAGCTTAACGAAATAGCAAATAAACTCCAAAAATTCATAGAAAATTCCAGAAAATACTCTGGAACTCAAGAAATCTAAATAAAATAGTTTTGAATTTAATTAAAGTTTAGATTATTCACATTAAATCATTTTAATTTCTGAAAATTCAAATTAAGTTTTAACTTAAAGAAGAAAAAATCTAATATTTATTTTTATTTTTAAATGCTTCAAATGAACTCCAAATTTGAGATATTACAGTACACCATTGCAAAATTAGTAAAACCGATATACCACTTACACGATATACAATTGAAGTACCGCATGGAAGACACCAAACAAATTGTTTCCCCTAAAGATGCAATTTCCTACGTAGGCATCGAAAATAGCTCATACCGTGAACAATTCGTCTCGCTTAATCGTAAATCGAGATTTTTTTATTTAATCATTTTTTAAATTTTATTTTAAAGTTAACCCTTTGTGAACTTTATTTCCAATTCTGACCCATTTGGTCACACCACCACCAATGGCATGACAAAACAACATTGCCACGTTAGCCTGAATCTGTTCAAGCTGTTGTCACGCAATCACTAGTGGCGTAACAGAGTTGTTTGGTCACGCTACCACCAGTGGCGTAACAAAAAATGCTATTTTTTGGACTTATCCTACGGCGTGACAATGTTGTTTTGTCACGTCTTGGTGGTGGCGTGACCGAAGAGATTAAAATTGGAAATAAAGTTTACGAGGGGTTAAGTTTAAAATAAAATTAAAAAAGGATTAATTAATAGTCAAGTCTTGGTGGTGGCATGATCAAAAAGGTCAGAATTAGAAATAAAATTCACGAAGGGTTAAATTTTAAAAATAATTAATAAAAAAATTCGAAGTTGGACACCATTCATAAACTTGACCGTTGCCCATTCGAAAACAGAAGAAGAAACATATAATAATTAATCAAAATTCACCCTCTGATATTTCCCTGCACCCATCCCACCACACCGACCAAACAACCGTCCTCCCCGCCACTAGGCTTATCCTCCTCTAGTCTTCTTCCCTCCCTCCCATCCCCAACCCAAACCGCACCGGCCGACGCGGACGCCTGCGAGGCGCGCGGCAAGAACCACCACCACCTCCTCCGCCTCCGCAACCATGTCCTCCGTCCACTTCTTCCCCGCTACATCCCAGCCTTCCGCGGCAGCCCGCCTCCTCAAATCCTCCCCAAAACCCCCACTCCACAACCCCATCTTGGCCGCCGCCGCCTTCCACCGCAGTAATTCCTGGAGCCTCCCGCACCTCCGCCTTCGGAGGCGAGTTCGCACCGCCGCGACGCCGTCCGACGCGCCTCCGGTGGGGCCCGACGGTGGCGGCGGGGAGGTGGGGAGGGGGGCGGAGGGGGAGGGGACGAGGAGGAGGAAGGGGAGAAGAAGGGCCTGCTGCCGGGGTGGCTGAACGTGACGACGGACGACGCGAAGACGGTGCTGGTCGCGGTGGCCATCTCGCTCGCCTTCCGCTCGTTCGTCGCCGAGCCGCGGTTCATCCCCTCGCTATCCATGTTCCCTACCTTCGACGTCGGCGACCGAATCGTCGCAGAGAAGGTCCGTTCTTACTTCCTTGTTCTTTTATACCGGTGGAACATTCAGATTTTAGTCGTGTGCTGAGTTCTGGTTGGAGCTTGGAACTCTGGTTGCTCAAATGCCTAATATGCCTGATAAATGTGTATTTTTTGACCCATGTTAATCATCAGCATTGCAAATTAATGAAAATGTGGTCAATACTCATAAACTTGTTGCTAGATTTTTTTCCCCGTTATTATCTGTTAGAGCTACTGTCTGTTTGCTTAGTCTCCATTTCACTTTTGTAGGAGCTGCTTGTGAATGTTAGAATAGGACTCTCCTTATGTATTTCTTTATCTGCATATGGTAACCCCTTTGTACTCCTTATATATATTGCTTATTGGGCCCTCTTGAATATACACACAATATTCATAACATGGTATCAGAGCCAAGAGTTCTTGAGTTCGAGACCCGACTGGCGCAATTAAAAAAATAATTGCAGCCCATTTCTATTTCACGTCTTAGGCCTGAAGGAGCCTACATGTGAGAGGGAGTGTTGAAGTATAAATGAATTGCCGTCTGACTTTCCTCATCAGCTTATCAGTATTGCCTGGGACCCAGTGAAGCATGAGCTCACCAAGCACATTGGTGTGGATGCTTCATACACTCGCTCACAGGTGCAGAAGGGAGTACTTGCTTTACAGTTTATACCATCGGAATTACAGGTTGTTGACTTCTTCACGAAGTCTCAGACTAGGGCACAACATCTGTATTTTCTCTCCAAACTCAGTGTGTGTGATCCACCATAAGTTTGAAGGGGGAGGGGGGTTGTTAGAATAGGACTCTCCTATTCTCCTTATGTATTTCCTTATTTGTATATGACAACCTCTTTGTACTCTCTCTATATATTGCCCATTGGGCCCTCTTGAATATATACACAATATTCATAACAATGAATTCTGTTGGATTTATGTAGGACAACAATGTCGTGCTGAACTTGTACATATTTTAGATTTGCGTTTTTGGTCTGAAGTTGAGGCACTCTGTTTTTTTTTATTATTTTGATAAAAGGATCAATCTATTTACTTCATAGATTGATAACTCATGCTTTCACTTTGTAGAAATGATGTATTTCTTGAAATTAGGTATTGTGCTTAGTGTTGTCCTTTGACATAACAGATCTACCTGAGATTTTATTAATGGTTAAATATATAAGATAGGTGCAAATTTCTATTTATGTGGCAAAGGACTGAAATTATGGGTGCAAATCATTTTTAGTGTAGAAGTTCTGAGCTGGGGCTATTTGATTCGTATACAGTTCACTTCACAAACTTTGACCATATTGCAAATGAACAAAAATATATGACAACTCTATGAAAAATTAGTGCAAGAATCACAAGAATAAGAATATTGTTCAATCTTGTTAAGCTTTATACATGATCCTTAGTCCAAAGAACATGGTGGTTGCCATGAGCAGGATGTTCTGGGTTGTTTGTGCAGTACCTAATGCATTTTGCATATAGTATTGCTTGGCTTCATCTAACTTTTCTTTTTCCTGTTGTTTTAATTGATTGGGACATTATTCTTTAGCACACTTGTCATAATTTGAGCTATGATGATTGATGAATCATGATAGCAAATGCGTTGTGGTTGTTAAATATGTTCTTCTGTGGAGTAGTTCACTTTAGCCTTTAGAAGTTCGTAAGTTCCATAATTTGTCTAGTTGATTCGAATTTGTAAGATAATACTATGGACCGCTATTACCAGACACCTCCGTACCTGCATTTTTATGTTCTTATTCATGCTGGATCTGTTTGTATTTTTGTCAAAAAGATGAAATTTGATATTTTATTAAGTAAAAAAAAATGCTATTCAGTATTCACTTCATTGTGAAAATTGACCATGCGGATGTTCCTCAGGTTACATACTACTTTAGAAAGCCATGTGTAAATGACATCGTAATTTTCAAAAGCCCACCAGTGCTACAGGTACTTACAAGTTACCCACATGTGCAGTTTTCTGGATGATATATATTATTTCTTGATTCGATATTGTGAATATTCCTGTTCAGGAGGTCGGGTATACTGATAATGATGTTTTCATCAAAAGAGTAGTCGCCAAGGAGGGAGATATTGTTGAGGTTTGTTTCAAAATAAAAAATTAATGCTTTTATGTGTATAGCTAAATCTCTTCAGTTTTCACCTGAGTTATTTTCTTTCTATCCATTAATTCCTCTATGTAGCACCATTCTATTTTTGGTTGAACAAGTTAAATTTTCCTGCTGACAGGTTAGAATCCGACAACATGTTGTTATTTGTTTTTTGATTCATCTATTTGCTTCAAGTGATCCAGTGGCGGTATTCATTTCTGTATGTCAATTTCAGTAGAATTTCTCAAATGCCATATTTTGATATTCTTCCATTAGCTCGATGAACTTAGGCTAAATCAAATGTCATTTTGATGTATAAACTTACGAAGCGCCGTCGAGAAACTATTCCATTACATCCAGATCTCAGCACAGCCTTTTTTTTCTCTCTCTTCCTAGTTCTAGTTATTCATGTAAACAACACATGTTAACAGAGAATAATAATTAGAACAAATAAATTCAAAGAATCACAAAGTGATCATATTTCGTCGTAAAATTCAATACAGCCAAATGTTACCCTTAGAAACTAGATGAGATGCACAAAAGATAAATTAGAAAAATAGGCACCCTTAGAAACTCAAACTAGAGTATTTTCTCCTATAATAAGTTGTTTAAACACCAAGTTGGCGCCAGCAGGCAAACTACTCTTTTTGTGTTTCATTTCAACATGATAAATTCTTGAAATTTTTGGAGGTGGTCTATGGAGTGGACTAAAATTAGAAAAATTACTCCATACTATTGGAAAAACTAACGTTTTTAAATATGCCACCACAAAATAGCTTTGCAGTCTTGTTTCCCTTTCCATTCTCCCTGTGCTCGCTGTTCCATATGCTGCTTAGTGGACTCTTCTGCAAGTGTATCATGATGGAACTCCACCTCAGCTGCAGCAAGCTTACTGAATGGGCCCTCTACAGCCTTTTACACCAGGGAATTTGGCTGTACTCCATTTTGTGGATGTCGAATTCAGCTGTCCACTAGCCTCCATCCCTTCGATAACCTTGCACACAAGGGAACCAGCAAATGATGCAATGGGTGTTTTAGATGCTAAGTGTGTAGATGGAGGATAGATCATGCACATCGGCAGTGACTGGGGTGGTGATGCCGTTGCCAATTATGCTGTGGATGTCGAGTCTTAAGTCTCTGGCCTAGAAACCCGGGCAAGTACTCCTAATGTGCTGATCGCTAGCACATCCAGGGTCCAGTGCCCAGCTCCGCTGGAGAGGCCATCACTGATCTGAAAAGTGTCTGCGGTTCCAATAGACTTATTCTGCGAACGCCTAGCCCCAGGAATCAATAAAAAAAATGCTAAGTTTCATTTCAGATCAGTGAATATACCAAAAGAGACCTTTCACGCTTGGCGCCGCACTATGCTCCGCTTCAACAAATGAGAGTTACTCTCCCATGTTAGCCTCTGCCACCACTGTCTGTCCTGTTCCCGTGCATTGATGTTATCCACTACTGTCCATCCAAATTGGTTGGCTGTTCCATGCTAGAATTATCAAAAAGGATGTCATATCTCATGAAATGCTTTAGACTTTAGTACTTATGATTAAAGTAATAGGAAAAAGCATTATCCTATGAATTCATTTAAGTGGCCTTCTACTTATCGTGCAAGTATTTGTTTTGATTAAACTCTTATTTTGGAGTAGTCTCTGTACATATTATTGGCAATTCTCATGGAGACAGCAGAACATCCTCAAAATAACAATTTGCTTACGTTTCGTTGCCTGATGTGTTGCAGGTTCATGAAGGAAAACTAGTTGTGAATGGTGAGGCTAGAAATGAAGAATTCATTCTTGAGCCACCTTCTTATGACATGAACCCAGTGGTAAGATATTTCTGAGCTGCTCATGAACGATATGTGAGCTGCCTTCATAAATTACAGCCAACATTAACTTTTTTGTATGCTTTGTTGTGGGATATATGTATTTCATATGTTGACATCCCTTTATCACAATTTTCTAGGAGATGTTGCTCATTTGTCTCGCGAACCATTTATTTTGTGACATGGTAGAAGGAAGATTGTATCTTTAGAAGAAAAATCCGTCAATGGTGGTAGAGTAAACTCTTAGATTGTTGTTCACAAGTTTTTTTTTTTTTGAGTAAACTGTTTGAAGTATGAATGATACTAACTCCAAATAATTTGTACCACAGAAACAACTCAGAAATTAGAATTGCATCTCTCTTGCAGAGCACGCACCCAGTCACTCATTACATAGGCGCATATGCCTACTACCATGCACAGATATATTAAAAGTTCCGTGTGTTCTAATGCTGTATGCATGTTGTCTACATATGTATGAAAGCACGTGATTTGGTTCATTTTGGTCAGGTCCTCTTTATGTAGTTAACCATGTTGTTTCTATATTTTCTTGCAGCAAGTACCAGAAAACTCAGTTTTTGTGATGGGGATAACCAAACAACAGTTATGATTCACATGTGTGGTAATGCTGTAAATTTCATTGTTATTTCTGCTGATTTTCTCATGTTACTTCTTATTTCATTTCAGAATTTAACTGAATTGGCCTGCACTATTGCACTATTTTTGCGCAGGGTCCTCTTCCTTCAAGAACATATTGGGAGATCTATTTTTCGGTATTGGCCTCCTGGTCGAATGGGGGTACTACCAATGGTTGCATCAACCCTGAAACAAAACCAGGCTCTCTTATTGATGCCACATTGGCAAAGTAGAAATTCAACAATTAGTTAGTTATTGTGGTGTGAAGTTCAGGCTTCACACAAGCTCCTATCGTAGATTATTCCTCGTGTAGAAACTCATAGAGGAATACTTGACAGCGGGTGTCCTAGAAATCAGAAAGGGGAATAAATTTGGTTCTCCTTGAAATTAGAAAGAATGGAATGTTGGTAACAAGCATAGAAACCATTTTGTTTCAAGGTTTCTGCTTGCTTTTGCCCCTTGTTGTATATTAGGGGAAATTGATATTTATCTCCGTCAATTGGAAAGTTCTTGTTCTAATGATGAGGAAAAATTGATTGTACCTTGAATTCCTGGTTTATGTAACATATAGTGTACATCACCATAGTCTAGCAAGAAGGGCAGCTGGATACAAAGATTTAGCGCATTGAGTGTCAATTCACTTGCCTTACGCAAAGGCATATTTTCACATGCCAATTTCAGTCATTTTTTTTTTTGAAAAATGCTAGAATACGATAACAGTGGCAAATGTGGACTATTTCAACGAATTGGGTGACAAATGCTAGAGGCCAATATCTGGAATAGCAAATAATTGATTTTCACTTCTTTAGAAGGGATATCCAAGATCCCTCGGGTGGCTCCAGGCCCCCCCTGACGCTCGAGGTGCAGCTGCCGAGTGCTCAGCCGCACGAGCGACATGCCAACTATCACATTGGCGGAGATCATAGCTATGTTGCTTAACTCGAGAGCCAGATCCGACGCGCTCGTCCCAGACTCGCACGACGGTTGACGCCGTCCGCGCCGAATCGTCCACCCAGGCATCCAAGACTTTCAGGCCAGCACATGTACTTTGGTTGAGCGAGATTAGATTAGAGCCGGCAACATGTAAGCAATATACACCATGATGATTAATTCGTTCATACATGCCAGTTAATTCAGAACAAGTCGATGTCCGTTTTACAATAGGAATGTACTCACTGGATTAGCCAAATAGCGCCGTCTACACTTGAATGGTGGTTCTTTGCAGGGGTCTTGCCTGAAAAGGCTCTGCAATATAGAGGTGCTCATCACATGTTAGCTTTTCCAACAAAGGTCCTGAAAGTCTGCAAAATGAGAAAGCAAATATACGAGTACAACATTGTCACTTAAACCACTATCGTTTGAATATCCAAGTACAGATAGGAGAACGTAAAGTAGGAGGAGGGGGTACCATACCTAAGGGAGGATTCAATACGTCCATCCGATGGATGACATCCTCCTGACACAATAAGAGCAAAGCATGTGATTAGAACTTCTAAAGTTAATGTTGATATGATAAGTGGAATCATAACTCAGAAGAATTTGGGAATGCGGCCATTTTTCAGTAAATAACATAAAAAAAAGAACCACCCGATGAATTTGAGACATACCACCTATATAACAAGATAAAAGGGGCTTAAAATAACTTGAGCAGTAAGAAAAAGGAAAGAATCAGAAAACAAGCATACACAGGAATCAAGCACAATAAAAGCACTTTATATGCTATTGAATAACTTCAGATCTTCGTAACATGCCACTGATGTCTCACTGACCCTAGGCCCATATGTCAACCTCACAATGAGTGCCATATTGTGAATCATGTAATTATTTGGTGACATATTGTGAATTTTCTTTTAACATAAGCAAAATAGAATACGCTAAAACCAATAAATACAAGAGGGGAAAAATATTGTAAATACTTGTAAGCTATATAATCTTGGATGTATCATTGACTTTTCCGTGTTTATATGTATCGCTGGAACTTTTGAACACCATATCAGTTCTACTTCTGGCTGTTTTTTAAAAAATGAGCAAAGTTGTCGGACCCGGATTTCAAAAATCCAAATCCTCTGTAAAAACAATGTGCTATTCCCTGGATCAGTAGATAGCACTCACAAGTATATTGTTGAATCATGTCATACATGACGTGAACTAAAGTATTCAAATATATTACAAACATCAGAGTGACATAGACCGCGTTGGGTCGAGTTTTACAAAAGGGTTGAACAGGCCAAATCGATTACATTACAAAAGACAGCGGTAGCTACAACGGAAGCAAAAGGGTGAGAGCACATCTCTCCACAGGTATACGACTGTGGTAGTCTGTGTACGACCAATATTGACCAAGGACTTGGGCAATATAGGTTGTACGCAAAATACCAAAAGAGCCAGCTAGACTGGGGCAAGGCCTAGACTACTAGAAGCTAGACTACTCTTCATCGTTTCCTTGTCCATCGGCTTCTGGGTCTTCATAGTACGCGTAGTCTCTATGATGCGCGGTTTCTAAGGGTTTGGGAAAAGAGCGAGAATGAGCACAACTTCCGTGCTCACGAGCTAACACACAATACAATAATATATATGCAAGGCTTAACAAGGATTATTTGGGTTCTTTTGTTTGCTAAAGCAATATTTTCAATTACCATTAATAGAAATCTCTAACACTTAGCATTTTAACAAATTACATTTTATTAAAGAGAGTAATTGTGCAATATTTATATCAGCAGAGGTTACCTCCACATTTATGCTTATTTTTTATTGGGACTATCCCCATTTATTAACATCGCTGAGTACGACAACCTAGGAAAAATCCAAACTCAGGGTTAGGTGATCCCGCCACATTTTTGATCCCACCCACATGGGTTTTTGAAATAGAACTAACTCTAGTTAAATTCTCATGTCCGCCTTTGACCGTAGGCACGGCTGTTTAAACAGTTTATTACTCTGCAGAGATTGCACACTTTACCCACAAGAGATAATTAACTCGTTGCCCCATATGATTCCGTAGTCATGTAGTCGAGAGGTCATCACAGTAACCTTTCTAAATATCTCACCCCTTCCGTCATTTCACCCATATGGGGTTACGCCCATACGTTGCGCGGGATGTTCACCTCAGCGACTAGCGTAGGATGGCTACACCTCAGCGACTGGCAACTTCACCCTTGAATCGATGTTCCATTAAGCCAGACGTATCCAGAGCTTGCGCCCCTTTATTAATCCTCCAGTGAGATGACTTTCAGGGTTTGATAAATTTACTAAGCCTAGCTGTATTTTACAGACTTGTGGTTGTACTTGTTTTACACGGGAGGTCATGACAAGATTAAGTCTTTAATCCATCCAAGCGGTTCATACCACATACCTACCATTCTCGTGCTACGTCAGCAGCCACCACCTTTCCATCTGCCCAGATGAGGTATTAGCAGTTTATTAGGGTTTTGAGGAGTAAAACTAATTTATCACCAATATTTCAGTCATGTCCCTCCAATGACTGTCCAAAATGATTTCATGTTTAAAGAGATGATGATTGGAGCATTTATTACCCCAGTATTTAAGCAAGACTAGCATATCGCTTAAATACAACCTATACTAGTTATTTACTACATAGTTACTAGGGTGACAAGGATTAAGGGATTCAATTGTCAAAGGATGGCATATTAATATTTAATTACCAAGTTGGCATTTAACTACCTTACTATTTAACATACATTTGCATAAAAAATTAAATCATGCAATTTTGTATTTTAAAAGAACATAATTTGCATAAAATGTAGGATCAAAATAATCAAAGTATTGACTCACCTTGGTTAAAGGCAAGGGTGTCCTAACAATCTTATGCTTGATCGAAGTGAAGGTTCCTAGCGTCTTCGAACTCTACATGGACGAAAGTACTAGAAAAGAAATAAACGATAAGGAGAACAAGTAAATACACAAGAAGTAATAAATAAACTCCAAAATAAACAAGATCAGTGCCATTAGTAAGATCTTGATTTTACAAATTTTTAGAAACAAGTTTCATAATTTTTGGAGTTACGACGAGAAAGAAATGAATACTTGAAGTTTTACTTTTAGAAATGAAATTAAATCAGAAAAAGAAAAATAGTAAAAGGGAAAAAGGGAAAGGGTTGCTGCGGCCCACGGTGCTGCATTTTGGGCCCAGCCCAAACCTTGGGCCGAAGCCGACGCACGGCCTGTGGGATGTGGCAGCCAAAAGAAAAAAAAGGGGGCTCTCGGGCAGAGCGAAGGAGAGGGAGATGAAGGCAGCGCAGACGGAGAGAAGATGGAGGCTCGGGGTGCACGACAACGGCGGACCACGAGGCAATGGCGACGATGGGGCTCACCGGGCGGCGAGAGAGATCACCGAGCGGTGGTGGTGCGGTTGGAGGAAGCGGATGCGGTGCGACCGGCTAGAGGTGAGTCTCTTCGGGTTTTTCTTCCCTCGGTCTTTCTTGCTCGGGGACGAAGAGGAGATGGGGTGGGGAGGGCGAGACGGGGGCCGGACCGAGGGGGGGTTGAGAGCTCTTTATAGTCGGAGGGGAGGGGAGATGGCTGTTGGGGAGGGCTCAGCGACGTGCAAGGCCCGAGGCGCATGGGGTGCTGTGGGAGCGGAGCCGGGGAGCAGGGCGGGGACGGGGAAGGCGGAGCATGTTGGGATGGGATGGGGTAGGCGAGCGCGTGCCGGGGCGGATGGGGCGGCGTAGCGTCTTTGGGACGGACACGCAACAGGCGACGGGCGTTGATTCGAGGTTTGCGAGATGGGATGCACGATGCTGGAGCGGGCATGGGCGGGCGAGGACGTGCACTAGCGAGGTGGGACCCAGCAAGGATGGGCAGGTGGAGGAGGCAACACCCTAGCACGGTGCTGTTAGTGCTGACGTCAACACTGGCAGGGGGAGAGAGCGAGAGAAGAGGGGGGTGTTACAAACTTACCCACCTTAAACGGAATCTCGACCCCGATATTCGGGCTGCTATGGAAACAGGGACGGGAAGTCCAACTTCAACTGGTCTTCGCGTTCCCATGCGGCTTCTTTTGCTGAGTGATTGCTCTATTGAACTTTGCAAAGGCGGATGGTTTGGCGTCTGGTTTGCTTCTCTACAACGTCAAGAATCTTGATTGGATGCTCCAGGTAAGTAAGATCTTTCTCAAGTGCGATGGCTTCGACTAGAGTCTGCTCTTCAAGTACTCTGATGCATTTCTTGAGCTGAGAGACACAGAACTCGTTGTGGACGTATGACAAATTGTTGGGCAACTCCAATTGATAGGCTACTTCTCCACGCTTAGCGGTGATTGGGAATGGGCCTATATATCTTGGTGCGAGCTTGCCTCTCACTTTAAATCTTCAAGTTCCTCGAAGCGGTGACACTTTGAGATACACATTATCTCCAACTTCAAATATTAGTTTTCTTCGACGATTGTCGGCATAGTTCTTTTGTCTGGACTGAGCTGCTTGAAGGCGATCTCTGATCAGTCAAACTTTCTCTTCTACTTGCTTGAGGGTATCTGGTCCAAAAATATACCCTTCTCCGGATTCTGACCAATGTAGAGAGGTTCTGCATTTTCTTCCATAGAGTGCTTCAAACGGGGACATTTTCAAACTTGACTAAAAACTATTATTGTATGCGAACTCGGCATACGGCATATATTTCTCCCAGTCTACTATAAATTCCAAAGCACAGGCCCTAAGCATGTCTTCTAGAATCTGATTTATCCTTTCTGTCTAACCATCAGTCTGAGGATGATAGGCTGTACTAAAATCTAGGTGTGTTCCAAGTGCATCATGTAGACTAGCCCAGAAATGCGAGGTGAACTGAGAACCCTGATTTGAGACTATTCTCTTGGGTACTTCATGTAAACACACGATACGAGCCATATATAACTCTGCTAACTTGTCTCCCTTATAGGTTGTCTTCACTAGAATGAAATGGGCGACTTTTGTCAATTTGTCAACTATGACCCAAACCGAATCACATCTTGACCTGGTTCTAGGCAGACCAGTAATGAAATCCATTTCAATTTCTTCCCACTTCCATTGAGGGATTTGCAATGGTTGGAGTAGTCCTGCTAGTCTTTGATGTTCAGCTTTGATTCGTTGACACACATCGCAACAAACTACATATTCGGCGATGTCTCTCTTCATTCGTGGCCACCAATATAGAATCTTCATGTCTTGATACATCTTAGTGCTGAGTGCGGTGTATATATTTGAAATGCGCTTCTTTTAGTATTATTTCCTTGAGTTCTTTCGGTGGGAAACAAAAGATGTTTCCCATACCATAGGACTCCTTGTCGATCTTCGATCATCTTGGGGCCTTTCCTTTAGCCATGAGATGATTGAATCTCTAGACTCCAGGATGTCCTTCTTGAGCGGTCTTGATCTGCTCTTCTAAAGTTGGATGCGCTTCTACAGTGGCTATGGTGCCTTACTCTATTAACTCAAGGTTGAGGGCTTCAAATTCCTTGTAGAGCTCAGGTTGATGCTCTTGAATCATAACGTTATTGCAGTAGCTCTTACGATCGAATGCATCAAGAACTACATTAGCCTTTCCTGGATGATAACGAACATCCAAATTGTAATCTTTGATTAGTTCTAACCATCTTCTCTGGCGAAAGTTGAGATCTGTCTAAGTGAAGATATACTTGAGACTTTTATGGTCCTTGTATATATTACAATGATTCCCAATCAAATAATGCTGCCAAATCTTTAGGGCATGCACTACTGCTGCTAATTCCAAATCATGAGTTGGGTAGTTGTCTTCGTGAGGACGAAGTTGTTTGGATGCATAAGCTACAACTTTTCCTCCTTTTATGAGTACGCAACCAAGACCCTAGCGTGAAGTATCATAATAGACTTCAAATTCCTGGTGTATATTCAGTAGGATTAACATTGGGGCAGAAGTTAACTTCCTCTTCAGTTCTTGGAAACTCTTTTCACAAGCTTCTGTCCATTTATACTTCTTTTCCTTTTTAAGTAGATGGGTCATTGGCTTGGACAGCTTGGAGAACCCTTCTATGAAGCGTCGGTAGTATCCGGCCAAACCGAGGAAACTACGAACTTCAGTGACTGAGGTAGGCTGCTTCCATTCCATTACAGCTTCTACTTTGGATGGGTCGACTACGATTCGTCCAGCGGATACAATCTGTTAGAGAAAACTGATCTCATGAAGCCAAAATTCACATTTACCGTACTTGGCGCTCTTTAAGCTTTTCTAGGACCAAATGTAGATGTTCAAAGATACTCTTCATTGGTCTTAGAGTAGATCAAGATGTCGTCTATGAATACGACTACAAACTTGTCCAAGTATTCCATGAATACTTTGTTCATGAGGTTCATGAAGTAGGCTGGTGCATTGGTCAAACCAAACGACATAACTGTGAACTCATACAGCCATACCGAGTGGTAAAGGCGGTTTGGGTATGTCTTCACTACGATTTTAAGTCGATGATATCCTGACCTTACGTCTATCTTGGAGAAAACTACTACTCCTATCAACTGATCAAATAGATCATCAATCTTTGGACAAGGGTACTTGTTCTTGATGGTTACATCATTAAGTGCTCTGTAATCCACACACATCGGCGGTGCCATCCTTCTTCTTCACAAAAATCATCGCGAACCCCAAGGAGAGGAACTAAGTCTAATAAATCATTTTTCTTGCAAATCTTCAATTTGTGTCTTAAGCTCTTCAAGTTCATTGACGGTCATCCTATAAGGTCTCCTGGCAATTGGGGTTGTTCCTGGTTTTAAGTTAATCACGAACTCGACATCTCTGTCTGGTGGCATGCCAGGTAATTCTTCTGGGAAGACTTCTGGGTAAGCTTGGACTACAGGCGTTGTCTCTAGGGACAACTCTTCAAGGTGGTGGATTGCTCGATCCAAGGGAGAAGAACGATCCACACTAACCCTTATCGTGGTTTCTGGGTTCTTAGTGAGCACCACTTTTCTGCTGGCACAATATATCAATCCTTGATATCTGGCCAACCAATCCATCCCTAGGATGACATCCAGAGTTTGGGATTCTAGCACTAGGAGGTTGGCTAGGAATCCAGAATTTTCCAAAGCAATATCTACTTTGGGACTTACTAATGTAGCATATAGAGATCCCCCGGGTGAACGAAGTACCACGGGTTTCTTTAACTTATAGGTTGGCAAATTCAGCCTTTCAACAAACTTTTTTGAAACAAAAGAATGCGAAGCTCTAGAGTCAAATAAAACTTGTGTAGGTACTGAATTAACAGAGAACACACCCATTAGCACTCCTGCGGCTTCCTAAACTTCCTCGGCTGTGACATGGTTCACATGGCCGTAGTTCAGTGTCGGGGTAGACCTGGATGCTTGAGAGGTCCGATGACTCTTGCTTTGAGTTGGGGTCCGCCTTGCCGGGTAGCCTTTGTGGTGGTGTTCTGGCGTTGAGGGCACCTATTGGCAAAGTGTCATTTCTCTCCACAGTTAAAGCGATGGAGATGAGCTGCTGGGTTGACTGTGGCAGGCTGCCCGGCGGGGCGAAGAGTGCAGAAACCACTCCCAGTGGGACACGGGGCTGGAGCTTGCATCTTCTGAGGCTAGACTACATACGGCCTAGATGAGGAGTTGCCATGGAAAGCTAACTTTTGCTGAAAGCTGCCTTGTGGCCTCTAAAATGCCATCTTTCTTTTGCGGCTGACTTCTGTAGTCTTTTTCTCATTTTCAAAGATGAGGGCTTTATTGACTAATTTGTGAAAGCTAGAATAATCGTGGAGGATAAACTGCCCTCTCATATCCTCGTGCATTCCTTCCAAGAAATGGTCAATCTTTTCTTCCTTGTTAGCGACGTCATTTGGGACGTAGCGGGCGAGTTGATTAAACTTGGTGAGGTACTCATTAACTGACATATGGCCTTGCTTTAGTGTTCTGAATTTATTTTTCTTCATTCTCATTGTGCCGACGGGTACAAAGTTGGCCCTTGTCAGAACCCGGGATTAACATCCCAGATCCTCTTTGCATTTCTGAACTAGTCCCATAATCAGTCGCTAGTTCACACAGTAAACAAATATGGTAACAAATTCATATCACAACTTTATTAATAATCAACAGAGTTTATTACAAAGAGGCTTACAAGCCAGCAATAAAGAACACAATGGAAGGCTAAGAAGAAGTAGTGGAGTCCGGTGACCGCCACGTGCAATCGCGGGGTAGCGGCCTAGTCGCCGAGATCCACACCGTAGCGAAGTCCTTCTCCTCCAAATTTTATTTGCATAAAGCAAGTATGAGCATAACTACCGTACTCGCAAGTTACACCCGTCAAATAACAGAATGACATGCATATATGGATGTAACAAAGGAAGGCTTATTGGTTCAATTTGCATAAAGCAATGTTTGACATTTAAATACAATACTAAGTTCAAATGCTCAATTTTTACAATATCTACAATTGATTTTGAAATAATAAAGATAGTGTAGGCATCAACCTAACACTAACATAAACACGGGCATCAACCTGGAGCTTCAACCCATAACTTTTCTCATGGACACCCATCCATGTCATAAATAGTTTTATAAAATATTTTGAAAGCAAAATCAAAGTCTAACTTTGAGCAGTTCTGCTAGCATGTCCATGACCGTGGACACAGCTATTCGAATAGTTTGACACTCTGCAGAGGTTGTACAACTTTACCCACAAGACATGACTTCTCTAGTTTGTTTGGCATCCGTCGATACCACCGCTCACTACCTTAGGTAAGCAGTCTAGAGCATGTGTCAAGGCCTTTACAATGCGTCATTCCACCGTAGTTACCCCTCGCTAAGGTTTCACCACCCCCTTTGGAATAAAGACCTCCGGGTTCGGGCCCTCTCTTGCGCTAGGTGGGACTAACATAAGTCGTAACATTACTACCCATTGCATCCGTGAGGGAACGACCACGGTGGAACATTGCAAATTAATTAGCTGTGTCCTACTCCCATACCGAGGACATGTGGTGGTACGGTATAGCTTAGCATCATGCACTCAAGACCAAGATTTAAGCGACTTAGGCAACTTTCCAACAAAACCCATGGGCCTCAACCATACCCGATTGAGCCCGTGCATGAACATACACCCACCAAACATCCATAATGCCCAAGTTCAAACCCATTTTCATTCTATTTTCCAGGTAAAGGTATTTTATAAACCTTTTATGGTAAATCAATACCATAGATCCAATTTAATTCAAATTTGGAATATTTGGCTAAAACCTTCCCAAATACAAGATTTGATCTAGGCATTGGCTAAGCATTTAATTATTTCTAATATTATTTTATCTAATGGTGACAAGGAAATGATAATCAATATTCAAATTGGCTATACACAAGGAATTGGAATAACTAAGTATTTAAACAGGGGATTAAAATAACTGGATAAAAATTATGCATGCAATAGTAATTTAAAAACAGAATTAAATAAATTTAAAATAATGGGATCGATATGATCAAGGGTATAACTTGCCTCGCTTGATGAGGTGATGTTGTTTTCCTTAACAGATCACCTGGTACTGAGGTGATGTTGTTTTTCTTAACAGGTCACCTAGTACTCACAAGTACTTTCTCCAGGTAGTCCAATTGTACAATCACGATGATCATACAGTCAAAATCAATCCTCTTATAAGCTCTTCCAACAACGTCGAACTCTGATTCTCCGAAGTCGTCGAAATCTAATCGCGAAATAAGCCAAATTCAAATAAAATTCAAATGAACTCCAAATTAAATAATTTTAGTTTAGTTAGCTAGATCTTGAATTTAGACAAATTTAGAAATTTGAATCACCTAAATCGGAGTTCGGATGCTAAAGATATGGGCTTCGGAAGTTTGAATTCTAAAGAAAACCTAATTTTCAGATTTTATTGAATTTCCCGAATTATTTTTCTAAAGGAAATTTGGTTTATTGCGCAAGCTGACGTCAGGGGAGCTTTTTCGGCTGAAAAGAAATAAAAGAAAAGAAATTTTGCCGTGGGGCCCACTATAAGTGCCTCGGCTCACATGGACTAAGTCCATGGAGACTTGGATCTAGGGTTAGGATTGGAGTGCCACGTAGGCAGGTGACTGGGCAGCCACGCAGGCGATTTTGGCGACGTGGCGCTTACATGGCGTCGAGGTGGCTGCCACGCCAGCACGAGGCCGACGGCGACGCACGGTGACTGATGGTCGCCGGCGACTGGAGGCACGGCAGTGACCAGCGAGGGCACTAGAGGGTAGAGGAGACAATGGGGAGTACGATGCTCACCGTGGTGGCACAAGGGTGCGAAGGAATCACTGGCGGCGACGTAAAGAGCAGTGATGCGTGCGGGGTTGACAGCGGCGACGAGCTACAGCGGTGCTCCGGCATTGTCCATGACCGCGGACGCGGCTATTCGAATAGATTGTTTAACACTCTGCAGAGGTTGTACACTTTACCCACACAGTATAACTAGTGTGGCCGCACTGATCATAACAAAACGGTTCAGAAACTTCATCTCAAACATTGACATTCCCAGTGTGCTTACAAACCGCTATACCAGCTCACATAGAATTGGTATAACACATACCGCCGACAGCGGGGATGCGATTTAATCGTCCCGCGATGCAACCACCAAGTAGTCACACCTCCACCCTGGCACACAGCCTAACCTATCCACCTGGACATCAATGCCGAGAATCCATAACTTACTAAGTTAGGTCCGTCCTATACCATGCATGTAGTCGCAAGAAGGCTCGTTCAATGGCGCACAAAGTTAAGTCCTTAATTGACCAAGGCAAGACTTCCATGTTCTAACTAAGTCATAAAGATTATCAAACCCAAGCACACAGCTTCCACCATATCACACACCTTCCACCACTTGCCTCAGTCTAAATCTTTTACCACCCAGTTGGTTTTAGTGCAACACATGCCATCACGAAGTAATAACACATAGCACACACAGTTTTATCACAAAGTTCCATAATCACTTAATCAAATTTATAATTGCAACTCAGGTGATGATGATGACTCGTTGCATGGCTAAGCAATCTACTCGTACTAACCAACCCACGTTGGTAATACCATAGCACCAACTAAATATGAACCAATCTAAGGTGACAAAAGATTATGACCTACAATAGACAAAGTGGATATAACAAATTGGATTAATAGCTAAACCCAAAAGCATTTAAATAATTACTTAAAGTAAATGCAATAATTTGAATCAAAGTAATTTTGAAAACTGGGTTCAATATGATCAAATGTATAACTTGCCTTGCTATAGCAATGATGATCTTATTTTATCCTCACTCTTCTACTTGCTTGATCTTCACTCCTTCTGACGATGCGGGACTTTGCCTAACGAGAAAGAAAGCGCAAAACAAACTAAATTTAAAAGACAAATCAAATAAACTCCAAATTGAAATTGAATGGTACTGGAAGGTAAATATTGAATTTAGATGAATTTAGAAACTTGAACGGGTTCAATTGGAATTCGGATGAAGAAGATTTGGCTCTCGGAAGATTGGAATTCACATGAAATGATGAAAAGTTTCACGGAATATTCTCGAATATTCTATTCGAAAATATTGGAAATTGGCTAAGTGTATGATAGGTGGGACCGATCAGATTTATGGATTTCTGAATTAAAATAATTCCGAAATAAGGTAGAGAGAGAGACAAGTGGGACCAATAAATAAAAGGATTTTCAAGAATTAAATTAATTCCCGAAAATAGGATTAGGGGTTGACATGTGGGCCACTGGTCTATGGACCAGGTCCACGGAGATATGCTAGTCCACGGTGGACCAAGCTCATAAACAAGAGTTGACCAAGAGTTGACTTGCATGCGGGACCCGCATGTAAGTGAGATAAATAATTAGTATTTTAATTGGGAGGATGACATATGGGGTCTACATAAAAGTGAGAGGGGATATAATGGCTTAATTTAGTTGGATGACAAATGGGGCCCATTCGTCATAGAGAAAAAGGAAGGATATATGTGGCTTAAATTAATTAGATGGAAAAGAAGAACAGATAGGAAGCAACAGCATGTACTTCGGTTTCAACAGAGAAAACAACAGAGACGCATTGCTGCTTTTGGGCGCATGGTGGCAAGGAATTTAGCACTAGCAAAGATTAGAGGAAGATGTAATAGAAAAAGATTAGTAGATAAGCAACACAGAGAAAGAAAGGAGCAACATAGAGCAATCACGTGGAAAGCACCAGCCAACACACAGACATGAATAGTAACAGAGGGTTGGCCTGTTCTTGCTCGTGGAGTTGCCGATGAACGGAGATGAACCAGCGTTGGCGAAGGGGCAAAACGGAAAGGAAACGACGAGCCGGAGATGATGACGCGGTCCGGACATCAAGATTTTGCTCTATGCGACGGCAGCGACGCGAAGAACGCCGAAGATGGCGACCTCACGGCGCGTAACACTTCCGCGACAATCTCACTAAAAGGAAGGTGAGCACCGCGAGAACGCGCGACGCGAACTCAACGGTGGTGGAGTTGAAGGCGGGGATCAACGGTTGCGGAGTAATTGGCCGAGAAGGACGACGAACAAGAGCGAGAGAACGCCGATTCTCGGCGCACGGTGGATGAAACGTGAATCTACAAGAGGAAAAGTAGGTATTGACGAGGGCACAAGATGTCGCGGTCGGATTTTGGAAAACTCACCGAGAAAGCGAGAACGCGATGAACACGTTTTGGCTTTAGGGCTTGACATGGCCGACGGTGCTCGGTGATCTTGAGCCAAGAGGAAGGAACCATGACGTAGAATGCGACGATGCGAAGTTAACGCCGCACTGACCGTTCGGAGGACGCGTCGGATAAAGCGCGCATTCGCGGAGAAGACCTTTGGTTGGAGCTCGGTTTTTGGAGATTGCGGCGAAAATAGATCGGTTTGGAGGAAACCAATTCGAGGGATTGGAAGAGGAGATCAAGACGGACGCGTGAGCGCAAACCGCTCGCTTTTATATGCACCGTGGAGGAAGATATGGAAATTTGAAGTTTTGAGTTGAGTCGCACGATCGGACTTGATGCGTTCGGTTCGGAGGAACATGATGAACGAAGACAACCGTGAGTTAGTGTAGCACGTGGGAGGAGAGAGAAAAAGCTGATTTTCGGAATTAAAACAAAAGGTCGAAAATCAAGGAGATCAAATAAATAGCAAATAAATTCGAAAAAATCTCAGAAAATTCCCAAAAATTCCTTGAAGGACAAGCAAGCCAAATAACACAAATTTTTATTTAATTCATGCTTAGATTATTCAAATTAAATATTTTTAATTTAGAAAATTCCCAATTAAGCTTTATTAATTCAAATAAAATTGGTGAAATTTTCCAGGGACCTAAACTACTCAAAAGATTTTTGAAAAGCCAAATTTTGGGACGTTACAAACCTCCCCCCCTTAAAGGAATCTCGTCCCCGAGATTCAGGCTGGCTATAGAATAGGATAAGGAACTCAGCCTTCGGGTTCACTTCTTGCTTAACTTCTTGCTTCACTGAAAACTTGACGAACTGGCTCTTGGCTGGAAGGCATCTTGAAACTTGATTGCTTCTACCCGGGGTTGTTTGATCGGTGCTTGAAGGCACTTTTGGAGTGGAGGAAATCTTGCTGCTGAATGGCAACTCAGGTTGGCAAACTATCTATTCTTCCGCGCATCGGAGTCTGAACTAACTGACACATTTTTGTCAACTCTGTCATACAATTCTTAGCACAGAACTTCGACAGGTATTCTGAACATAGACATGGCTGTGAAGGTGATAATCTGCATAATCTGGGTAGCTTTTCTTCTTGAACACTGCTACTTAAATTCCATTTAGGATTAAGGATCCTTGGTCGTCTACTTCATGATTAATGCAACATCCACATACTTTGTAATTTGAACTGCTCCTAGCTGAGCGATGACTTACACGATCAACCACTGTGAACTTCAGACGGTGACAACTGCGACTGGCTGACATCTGGGTTGTAGGGAAACTCTGCACATAACACTTACTTGCTCGACTTGGTACTCTGAGTTAAGGCACAACTTATTAATCTTTTTCAATCTGTCTATCGATTCAGGGCGATACACAACACTAAGCTGAAATGGCCATCCAAGCATCATACAGACTCTGTCGCTAATACAAGATAAGCTGGGATCCTTGGTCTAATACTAACTTCTCTGACATGTCGTGCAAATTGACCATCTCTGTAGATCTGACACTGCACCCATGCTGACGAATACCATCTCTGTCGTATACAACCTTCGTTGTATACCACTCTGCTAAACGATCTCCAAACTGGGTGATATTGACAGGAATGAAGTGACAACTTTCTGTCAAATGATCAACAATCACCTTTCAAGAAGTTACATCTCGATTGGGTCCTAGGAAATTCCATATCTGAATTCTCAGGGATAGAAGTACTATGACTGGCCTTCAACATTTTGGTCGACTTTCTGACATACCAACCACATAGTAACCCATTCTATGATATTTTGCTTTATTTTGGATCATCACAATGCAACTTTAAGATCTTTGTACACCTTGGTACTTTCAGGGAAAATAGAATGCTTGCGCCCAAATGTTGGTTTGAGTATCAACTACTTGAATTTCTTCTCATTAGATATGCAGATATACTCATTGATCCATGGATCATTCTCATTTGCCTTCTGCGGTTCTCCGCTTTCCTTTGCTTCACAGGGGGACTGATCTCTTAACGTAACTGTCACCTCACTGATTTCCAGCATTGGTCCGAACTCTGGGGTTCAACAAATATCCTTGCAACTGACCCAAGATCCAACTTCCGAATTTCACCGGTAACCTTGGCTGACTGATCAACAGATCCTTGCGGTAGCTCCTCTGATTCGAACCATCTGCCACTATACTGATCTATCCTGAGAGAACGGATTTCAACTCCATAGTTCTCGATCCAATAACCATCTTTGTTGCTCCACAGTAGCAACTTCGAATTATGACTAGGATAATTCACTGCTTGAAACTTTAGTTATTAAGAAGTGCGGGCGAAACTTCTTAACACACTGATTCTTGGATGTTCCGTGATAAAAGCTATCAAGGTTCTTTCTGGTATCTGGCAATACGAACACTGGAGTTGTGATTAATCTCTTCTGAAATTCGTACAAATCGGTGAGGGGCCTTGGCTAACTTGACATGACTGTCTCATTGATCTTCAACTAACACTGTCTCGAAACGACTGCTTCACTGGTATTCAACTGACACTGTTAAGCTGATGGGTTTGATTTGACACTACCTTTATCTGATAAAGTCATCTGATCTACTCTATCATCTCTGCAAACTCGTTGGCAACTTTTGTCATAATTCATCTCTGACGTAATTCCTTCTGGAATTGGCTGATCCTGGGTACCAAGTCAAAGACGATCTTGACTTCTAATACAGTTGCATGCTGTATAGATCATTTGCAATGACAATTGCATACTCCCTTGCGGATATGGACATTATCCAATGATTAGATTCTTCAATCATTTACTATTGTCTCACTGCTATGCAAAATGATGAGTTGGAATTCAACATAACATTCCATAGTTACGGCTCTGCAGCCTTCAATCATCATGACTTAACGCTTGATTACTCAACTTGCAAAGGCAGACTCTTGGAAAGGTATCCAAGGATTTAATATCCAACAATTTTTTTTCTCCATAACTTGCATGCAAAGATGTCCACATTTTTTAGCTCTCCAACAAAGGAAAAGTTACATTGATTCTCTGACTTTCTTGGTAACATCATCGTTCAAACGTCTCTTCTTTGACTGCTTCGCTGGACACACGGATCCTGCTGCATTACCACCTATTCTGGGTGTTACAATCTTGACTGAACTGACTTCTGGTATTCTTGCATCTGGAGTTAGTGTCTGGTTCTTCTGAGGACACTGGCTAACGTAGTGACCTTTTCCATGATAGTTGTAGCATAGACATGTTGAACCTTGCGATTTTTCTGATGAGACTATGGCAGAACGACTATTCTGGTGTTCTTCAACCTTCAAGAAGGATAGTCGCTTTGTAGGGCATCTCTTGGCATTGTGGTCTTGCTTACCACACTCGAAACAACCTCCGACGATATCGGCTTGTTTCTCTTTTGAGGTGAAATTCGATGTCAATATTCGCTCTTGTGATCCTTGGTGACATATCTTGTAATCGACAATGGTTTGCCTTCTTTTGCTAATGTTCTCACGAGAGCTCGAAAATTTTTCACGACGTTGTTTTGCGAAGTCAACACCGAATACATGAGGCATCGGCTTGGACAATGATCATCGCTTTCACACAAGAAACATGTGATCTTGATCATGGGACATTTTCCAACGGAATGGTTTCTTCGCAACTAGAACAATTGATATTGTGCTCATCGGCGCTATGGCCTATTTCTCCATAGTGGGTACATGCACAATCTTCGACTTATCGATTGGCAGCATTCCAAGCGACAACGGTGGATTTGGTGTAGGATATCGAAATAGCATGTTTCTCTTGATCACTTATGCTTGATGTCGCGTGCTGTTGGCGAAAAGCAGCGATGAACTCTAACCATGTGATGGTCTTCTTGTCCTGATGGGCGGCATGAAAGTTTTCCCATCAATCTAATGTAACTCCTTCTAATTGATGAGCGGCATAGAAAACTTTCTCATTATCGTTGTAATCGCACAATAGTTAGCTTTTCTTCTATGGTGCGAATCCAAGATTCTCGCATGGCTTGGTCATCATGAACTTTGAAGATTTGAACTGAGGGTGCATCGTTGGGATGGCAACGAGTTGTGCATCCTTGCAAACATTAATACTGTCTGATGGTTGCATCGTCACTTGCATGATTTGATTCTGCGGCGGAGCCGCGGGTTACGATGTGTCACCACCGCACCGAGATAGTTGTTGGTCATCGTGCGCTCCGCATCGACAATGGCGATGGTACGATGACTTGCTTGATTATTCTGATTCTGCTAGGTCATCCTGTTGTTCATGTTCTGCATCATCGCATTCATAGATTGAGTCTGAGCTACCAAGAATTGTTCCATGACTAGATCTGCTACTCCCTGATCGCAATCGCCCACGGGATTGACAACATCCGGTGACCTGCATCGTCTCGAGATTTCGATGTGGTGGCTCCACTGGGGTTCTCCATCTGCTGGCTGACCAGGGCTCATAGATGAGAGGGAAAAGCACAAGGTAAGGGAAGACAATCTACTAAGAGAGCAGGTTTAACCCAAAGAACACCAAGAACCACACAAATAGCCAGAAAGCTATTAAGAAGCATAAAAACTCACAACCAAACCACACCGAAGAAGGAAACAAAGATCTAATCGTCTAGTCGATTAAACTCTAACTTAACAGGGCGACTTGGCTCAACACACGGGAGGAACCTATGCTGATTTATCCTATATGGCTGGTCTGAAGAAAACTCAATCTGATCACGATCTTCGTCAAACATTGACTGCTTGCGATCCTTGGAGGCGAAGCTTGGAGAAAGATGGAGGCGACGTACAACTTCTTCTTAGTCTTGAATTTTTGCGACGCACTTGTCTTGAACACTTGGGAAGATGTCGATATGTTGTTGTTTGTTGCATGGTCTTCAATTACTTGCTCAAAATAGCTCTTGGGCATCCACCAAGACATTTGACATGGATAACGATGACTATAGGAGTTATGAGGGGAGAGAGTCCGATTTAATACTCCAAATGGTGAGGACGAATATAGATGAGAAAGGAATAGAATGGAAGAGTATAGAAACTAGACAAGATGAGAATAGCACATCATTAAGATTTTCCATTTGTAAAATAAGTTTTGAAGTTTTCCTTACAAACGGCCATTCTAACTAAGGTCACGACCTCTGATCGATATGGCTCGATACCACCTCTGCCGGGACCCAAAATACATCGGACCCTCTGTATACCGCACTAGTCCAGATCACGCTAGTGCACACAGTGGCGACATCGATGAAATATCATTTCCATATGCAAAGATGACTAATAAATAGAAAAATAACAATAAATATCGAGTAAAGACCTTAAGGTCAAAGCTTACAATTAATGCTGAAAAGGCGAATAGCTCAATGAAGTCAGAGCGGAATGTAACAGAATAACCGGTGAAGCCCATCCATATGCCCACAGCAATGGGGTACCAAGTGCGCGACCTAGTTCTTCTCAATTCTTGAAGTAGACCTTGTTGATGACGATTCCTCCATTTCGTAGGTTTGGGCGTAAGTTTTACAACAAGCGTGAGTACACAACCGTACTCGCAAATCATACCACAGAATGCAATGTATAGATGCAGGCTTATTCCAAAGAAAATGTTTCTGTGGTTCTTTTGCATAAAAGCAACATTTGCAATTGAATACAAGTAATAGATTGAAAACATAATTCAAAACAAATAGACAATATTAATTTAACATTTGTTTTCACAAAGACACATAGCCTAATCAAATTCTTTCACACAGCCATATTACTTAAATCACACAACTGTCCCTTCCCAATAGTTTTATGAAAATCTACCCCTCGTGTGAAATCCCCGAGCATTGTCCATGACCGCGGACGCGGCTATTCGAATAGATTGTTTAACACTCTGCAGAGGTTGTACACTTTACCCACACGATATAACCAGTGTGGCCGCACTGATCATAACAAAACGGTTCAGAAACTTCATCTCTGTAAGACCCCGAGATTAACATCCCGGATCTTCTGTGCATAACTGAACTAGTCCCATGATCAGTGGCTAGCTCGCACAGTAAACAAATGTGATAACACAACCATAAACGCCAAAATTTATTAAATAACGATAGAGTTGATTACAAGATAGCCTTACAGGGCAACATTAAATAAACACAGGGGAAGACGATGAAGAAGTAGTAGGGTCCAGCATTCTGCCACAGGCAATCGACTGGGTAGCGGCCTAGTCGTCATGATCCACACCTGAAGCGAAGTTCTTCTCCTCTGAAATTTGTTTGCATTAAGCAAGAATGAGCATAGCTTCCGTGCTCGCAAGTTACACCCGTCAAAATAACAGAATGACATGCATAAATGGATGTAACATAGGATGGATTATAGGGTTATTTGTGCAAAAACAACATTTGACATTAAATACCATACTAAGTTCAAAAGCTCCAATTTTATAAAATCTAAAATTGATCTTGAATTGATAACGATAGTGTAGGCACCAACCTAACACCAACATAAATACGGGCACCAACCCGGGGCTTCAACCCATAACTTTTCTCATGGACACCCATCCATGTCAAACTGTTTTACAAAAATATTTCGAAATCGAAGTCTAACTTTGAGTGGCTTTGCCAGCATGTCCATGACCGTGGACACGGCTATGCGAATAGTTTTACACTCTGCAGAAGTTGTACAACTTTACCCACAAGACATAAATTCTCTAGTTGTTTGGCATCCGTCGATACCACCGCTCACTACCTTAGGTAAGCAGTCTAGAGCACGTGTCAAGGCCTTTACAGTGCGCCATTCCACCATAGTCCTCCCTCGCTAAGGTTTCGCCCCCTTTGGACTACCCGTCATGAGGTTCAGCCCTCCCGCACGGGTGGGACTAACAAAGGTCATGAAAGACTACCCACCGCACAACAGGAATGACCATAATGGAACTTTGCAAATTAATCAGCCAGGTCCTGCCCATACAAGACATGTGGTAGTACGGTATGGCTTAGCAAGATGCGGCTCGAAGACCGGCCCTTAACTGACCTGGGCGACAACCAACATAACCCTGAGCCTCAACTTACCCAGTTGAGCCCGTGCATAAACCTGCACCCACCAGACAACCATTTCGCCCATGTCCAAACCATCATTTTATTTTATTTTTCAAGTATTTGTAAAACTCCCGTGACACACCAATGCCAAGGGTACAATTTAAACAACATTTGACTTTCGGCTGAAATTCCCCAAATGAAACATATGTGATCTATAAGCATGGCTAAGCACAATATTTTCCAAACGATCCTAGTCCATACTATTGTATCAACTAGGTTTTTATCTAGGGTGACAACAGGTTTGATTCAATTATCAAATTTGGCCATACAAAGAAGTTTAGGCATAACTATAAATTTAAAACATGAGTTTAAAAATCACTGAATATAAATAAGCATGCAGTAATAATTTGAAATAGAATTTAAATAATTTTAAATAATGGGTGCAAATATTATCAAGAATGTAACTTTCCTTGCTCAAATAGTTGCTCTCAAACGGCGTCGAAAACTGACTCTCCGAAGTCGTCGAAATCTATACGCGAAAATAAGCCAAATTCAAACTAAATTCAAACAAGATTAAAATTAACTCCAAATTGAATAAATTTGGCTTAGTTGGCTAGATCTTGAATTTAGATAAATTTAGAAATTTGAATGGGCTCAATCGGAGTTTGGATGCAAAAGATATGGGCTTTTGAAGTTTGAATTTACATGAAATGTTAGATTTAGGGTTTAAAGGAATTTGTGGTCAAATGAACTCAAAATTAAATAATTTTGGTTTAGTTAGCTAAATAATGATTTTATACAAATTTTGCGATTTGAATCACCCAATTTGGAGTTAGAATTCAAAAGATATGAATTTTTGAAGTTTAAATCTATTTAAAACCTAAATTCTGACTTTTTAGATTTTCTTGATTTATTTTTCTAAAGGAAAATCCTTTTACTGCGCCAGCATGACATCAGCCCTCAGGGTTTTTCAATTTTCGGCCGAATTTATTTTTAAATGAAAACCTGGAGTCTATGACAGGTGGGCCCAGGTTTTGTGGACTAGACCCACGGCTTGGTTAGAGTCCACCGTGGACTCGGTGTACATGAATAGTGCACGGGGGTGGGGTGCTGGCGCTGGGGTGACGTGGCACCACGTAGCGCTGACGCGGGCGCGAGGTGCCGAGGTGTCGCCACCGTGGCACGCACGTGGCCATGCCACGTCGGTGCGTGGCCGGCGGTGCTCCGGCTCGCGGCTTGCCGGCAATGGGCTACACGGCGGAGGGTGCGGGTGGTACCGTGTGAGAGAGAGGAGGCGACGGGGATGCTGATGCTCACCGGGGTTGCACAAATGCACGGCGGAAGGACCACCGGCGACGAGGTTAAGCGGCGGCGAACTTCGGGTCCGCGGCGGCGGCGAGTTCCGGTGGCGCAGGCGGCGAGGCGCGCGCGGCGTGGCGAGGCTCTGGCGATGCCGTTGGTGGCGGCGGTGGCGAGAGGCGGCGGTGGCGGCGCTAGAGGCGGCGGAGCTTCTTCGGCCGCGAACCGACGACGCAAATGCGGCTAGGGCGGAGAGGGGCTAGGAGAGTTGCGGAGAGAGATGAGGAGGAGAGGGCTCACCGTGCTCCCTTTATAGGCGAGAGGAGGCGGGAGGTGGAGATCGTGTGCGGCATGGCGGCGGCGGTTCCGGAGTTCGTGGGCAACCGCGCGGAGGAGGGGAGAACGCGGGGTTGGAGGCGGTGGTGGGGTGCGGTTAAATGCGCGACGCGCGCGAGTCTCGCGGCGATCCGGCGGCGGTTGTGACTGAGCTTCGGGCGCGGCGAAAATGGCGTCGGGCGGTTTCTGCGCGAGGAAGAAGAGGCGGGGGAGGAAGAAGACGCGAAGGGCCCACATGGCGGTGGCAGCGGAAAAGAAAAGGGAGCAGGGCGCGGTTGGGCGTCGGATTTTCATCCGACGGTGCGGAGGAGAAGAAGAGAGAGAGGCACGTGGGTCGTTGGATTAAGATCCAACGGCCGAGAGAGGAGAGGGGTTTGGCACAGTGAAGTGGGCGGGCGCATGAGAGAGATGGGCCGGAGGGGTTTCGGCCCAAAGTGAATTAGGGTTTTTGAATTGCTTTATTAATTGATTTAATTCCAGCAATTCATTTAGGCTTTAGAAAATAGCAAATTAAACCCAAAAATTATGAGAAAATTCATAGAAATTCCCTTATTTATTTTGGACTTAATAAAACTATTTTCAACTTTATGTTGGCTTTTAATTTTGCAAATAAATTTGTTTTGACTTTAAAATATTTATAAAAAGCTTTTAAAAACTCAGAAAATCCTAGAAATTAAGTAAATTTTTATTTTTTTTAGATTAAATCAAATAAAACTTCAAGAACTTCAAATAAATTTCACTTTTGACTTTTAAAATCTCAATAATTCAAATAAAGCAATGAAACTCTAACAAATTTCAGAAAATCCAATAAAACATTAACTTTATTTTATTTTATTTTGGTAACATAACCTTGGGATGTTACAATCTCAAACATTGACATTCCCAGTGTGCTTACAAACCGCTATACCAGCTCACATAGAATTTTTATAACACACACCGCTGGACAGGGATGCGACGAATCGTCTCGCGATGCAACCACCAAGTAGTCCCACCTCCACCCTAGCACACAGCCTAACCTATCTACCTAAACATCAATGCCGAGAATCCATAACTTACTAAGTTAGGCCCGTCCCATACCAGGCATGTGGTCGTACAGTAAGGCTCAGTTCAATAGCGCACAAAGTTAAGTCCTTAATTGACCAAGGCAAGACTTCCATGTTCTAACTAAGTCACAAAGATTATCAAACCCAAGCATACAGCTTCCACCACTTGCCTCAGTCTAAATCCTTTACCACCCAGTTGGTTTTAGTGCAACACATGCCATCACGAAGTAATAACACATAGCACACACAGTTTTATCACAAAGTTCCATAATCACTTAGTCAAATTTATAATTGCAACTCAGGTGATGATGATGACTCGTTGCATGGCTAAGCAATCTACTCGTACTAGCCAACCCACGTTGGTAATACCATAGCACCAACTAAATATGAACCAATCTAGGGTGACAAAAGATTATGACATACAATAGACAAAGTGGATATAACAAATTAGATTAATAGCTAAACCCAAAAGCATTTAAATAATTACTTAAAGTAAATGCAATAATTTGAATCAAAGTAATTTTGAAAACTGGGTTCAATATGATCAAATGTATAACTTGCCTTGCTATAGCAATGATGATCTTATTTTATCCTCACTCTTCTACTTGCTTGATCTTCAGCTCCTTCGGACGATTCCAGGACTTCGGCGTCTAACGAGAAAGAAAGCGCAAAACAAACTAAATTCAAAAGACAAATCAAATAAACTCCAAATTGAAATTGAATGGTACTGGAAGGTAGATATTGAATTTAGATGAATTTAGAAACTTGAACGGGTTCAATCGGAATTCGGATGAAGAAGATTTGGCTCTCGGAAGATTGAAATTCACATGAAATGATGAAAAAGCTCTACGGAATATTCTCAGAATATTCTATTCCGAAAATATTGGAAATTGGCTAAGTGTATGATAGGTGGGACCGACTGGTATTTATGGATTTCTGGAATTAAAATAATTCCAGAAATAAGGTAGAGAGAGAGACAAGTGGGACCAATAAGATAAAATGATTTTCAAGAATTAAATTAATTCCCGAAAATAGGATTAGGGGTTGACATGTGAGCCACTGGTCTATGGACTAGGTCCACGGAGATATGCTAGTCCACGGTGGACCAAGCTCATAGATAAGGGTTGACCAAGAGTTGACTCGCATGCGGGACCTGCATGTAAGTGAGATAAATAATTAGTATTTTAATTGGGAGGATGACATGTGGGGTCTACATGAAAGTGAAAGGGGATATAATGGTTTAATTTAGTTGGATGACAAATGGGGCCCATTCGTCATAGAGAGAAAGGAAGGATATATGTGGCTTAAATTAATTAGATGGAAAAGAAGAACAGATAGGAAGCAACAGCATGTACTTCGGTTTCAACAGAGAAAACAACAGAGACGCACTGCTACTTTTGGGCGCAAGGTGGCAAGGAATTTAGCATTAGCAAAGATTAGAGGAAGATGTAATAGAAAAAGATTAGTAGACAAGCAACACAGAGAAAGAAAGGAGCAACATAGAGCAATCACATGGAAAGCACCAGCCAACACACAGACATGAATAGTAACAGAGGGTTGGCATGTTCTTGCTCGCGGAGTTGCCGATGAACGGAGATGAACCAGCGTTGGCGAAGGGGCAAAACGGAAAGGAAACGACGAGCCGGAGATGATGACGCGGTCCGAACATCAAGATTTTGCTCCATGCGACGGCACCAACGCGAAGAACGCCGAAGATGGCGACCTCACGGGCGCGTAACACTTCCGGCGAAAATTTGCGAAAAGGAAGGTGAGCACCGCGTAGAACGCCGGAGAAGACCTTTGGTTGGAGCTCGGTTTTTTGGAGATTGCGACGAAAATAGATTGGTTTGGAGGAAACAAATTCAGGGGATTGGAAGAGGAGATCAAGACGGACGCGTGAGCGTAAACCGTTCGCTTTTATATGCACCGTGGAGGAAGATATGGAAATTTGAAGTTTTGAGTTGGAGTCGTGCACGTCCTGGACTTGATGCGTTCGGGTTCTGGAGGAACACGATGAACAGTACATCGTGATTTACTGTAGCACATGGGCAGGAGAGAGAAAAAGCTGATTTTCGGAATTAAAACAAAAGGCCGAAAATCAAGGAGATCAAATAAATAGCAAATAAATTCGAAAAAATCTCAAAAAATTCCCAAAAATTCCTTGAAGGACAAGCAAGCCAAATAACACAAATTTTTATTTAATTCATGCTTAGATTAGTCAAATTAAATATTTTTAATTTAAAAAATTCCCAATTAAGCTTTATTAATTCAAATAAAATTGGTGAAATTTTCCAGGGACCTAAACTACTCAAAAGATTTTTGAAAAGCCAAATTTTGGGACGTTACACTAATGGCGGCGGCGACTTGGTCGCGCGAGGAAGGAGGCGGGGAAGAAGAAGGCACGGGGCTGTCGATTTTTGATCCGACGGTGGGGAGATTGGGGTGGCGTGGGCGTTGGATGGCGATTGGATTTAGATCCAACGGTCAACACCGATGGGACGTTCGGTCGCCGAATGTTACGAACATCCGACCGTTGGATTTCAATCCAACGCCAATATTGGTTAAGGAGAAATGCGCGAGGAGCGGTGGCGTGGAGGTTTCTTGACCGTCCGAATCGGACGGTGGGGGTGGATGGGCGCGCGGGAAGCTGGGCGAGGCGCACGCGCGCTGAAAGGAAGTGGGCCAAGCTAGGTTTTGGCCCAAGAGCTGATTTGTGATTTTAAATGCTTTATTAATTAAAACAATTTTGGTAATTCATTTTAGCTTTAGAAAATAGCAAATAAAACCCAAAATTATGAGAAATTCACAGAAATTCCTTATTTATTTTGGACTTAATAAAAATAGTTCCAACTTATGATTGGCTTTTAATTTTACAAATAAATTATTTTGGCTTTGAAATATTTAGGAAAAATCTTTTAAAAATTCAGAAAATTCTAGAATTTAATTAAAATTATATTTTCAGATCAAACCAATGAAACTTCAAGAACTTCAAATAAATTTTAAATTTTGACTTTTCAAACTTCAAAAATTCAAACAAAGCCAATAAACTCTATCAAATTTCAGATAAACCAATAAAATAATAACTTTATTTTATTTTATTTTAAATAAAGACTTTGGGATGTTATAGCCCTGAAAATGTTCTTGAACTCAGTCGAGGGAATTGACTGCCAGGCTGGTTCAACTTCTTCTTCTAGTGGTAGTTCAACAACTTCTTCCGTAGTGGCAGGGGCTGGTGGTGCTCCAGTTGTGGATGCTGCAGCTTCTGCTTCTCCTTCTTCTGCCTCTTGTTCCTCAGCTACTGGACTTTTATCACCTTGGGTGGCGAGATAGTTTTCCCACCAAGCAGCGGCAGCTCCTTTTAGCTGGTGAGTGGCAAAGTTCACCTTATCTTCTTCTGAGCATCGGGCTAGGTGAAGCTTCTTCTCAGTATCTCTGAGCCAATCTTCAGCTTCGAGGGGTTCGCTGGTAGAAGTAAAGGTGAGGGGTCTTGTCCTGAGAAAGTCAGCCAACGTGTAGTTGCGACTAGCTGCTCCAGACTGTTGATTGTTGAGCAAAGCTTGAAGGATCTTAGACTAATGAAACATGACTTGTGCCATCGTCGGGTGTGCTGGTGGCAAGGGAGGTAGATATTTTCCATGGCCACGGCCACGACCACTGTAACACCCCAGTCCAACATGAGTCTGGAATGCTACCAAACTAACATTAAACGTTTCTAAACCAAAACATTCTACCAAATTTCGGCAGAACCTCCCCTGTAAAGGTAGCTACTAGGAGGTTCTAACATTTGAATAAAACATATATAAATAATCCAGCATCCAGAATCATCAATAGGCATTCAAAACAGGTGGGCAACTAGCATATCCAAAGGTATCCAAAAGACACTACTCATCATTATTACACTTAATCCAATGCATAAAGCATAATCATAATCAATCCTTAAGCAGTTTGCTCATTTATTAAGGTACGAACTAAAAAAAAATATCAACTTTAAAGGTGGATGGCAGTGTGTGAATCCAATTCAAGTCTACTCCCTCCCATGCATGCCGTTCTTGCAAAAGGTACCTAAAACATAACAAAAGCAAGGGTGAGCCAAATGACTCAAAAAAGTACCAATAATGAAACATTAAACTCACATTTACAAGATCAACATTCCATTACAATACTTTACTCAAAACATATCTCATGATGTATGAATGCAAATATGCAATGCAACTTTTCTCTTTCACTCTTTTCGTATTTCACCGTGTGCGAGATATGCGACCGTCGCCGCATACCATGCCTGTGCTCGCAAGCGCAGGCACCAATTGCCCAATACTCTGCAAGTAAAGGGGACCTCAAGCCCACACTCCAGTGTGGGGAACTCAAGCCCGTCATATACATGACGGGGATCTCAACAAATGCTTGGTCACCATGTGACAAAGTCTTCATTATGTCAACATGATGCATATGAACAAATCTTAAATCATCATAATTATACTTCCTCAGCAACATCACTTATGAATTTAACTCATTCATACTTCTATCATTCATGTTCATAGACATCCATACACTCAAATATCCATGCATAATACATATTTTCACAACACCAATAATCATGGTCATCAACATCCATAACACTCAAACATCCATATATATCACATTTATTCATAATACTAACAAACAAGCACTTGCCTTAACCGCGTGAGATCGGAGGATGTGAAGAGGGTGCTGCCTCCGGGATCACTCCCCTACCTAAAATTAATTTAAAAGCTTACTAAGACAATAGTAATGGACCAAACAAACTATATAAGCAAACACGAACTAGCAAAAGCTTGTAACGCGATCCCAACTCCAATTTCCTAAATGCTGATCTGTCTCCTCTGGAAATAGTCGTGTTCTAAAATTCGTATCTTTTAGTACATGAGTCCAAATGAGATGTTCTTGGACTTCATTGAAAGGTTATCAAATTCCCCAACTAAACCTAGTTGGTGGGCCTTCCTGATTCGGCCATCTAATATCCCTTTTATGCTGATTAACAAAACATCGATTTCACATCAGGTTCTCTGGACAGTACGTTAAAACTATCATAACTTTTAGCTCGTTTGTCCAAACTTCGCATTCTTGGGCTTTCCTGAAAGCTACGACAATTATCTACAACTTTAGTTATACTTAGATCCTCTAATGTTTCCTTTAACTGTTAGCTCAAGTCAGATTACTAAAACCTGTCAGAGTATTGGCAGATTCGCAGAATAGTCACGCTAATAAATTCATAACTTCTGCTACAGAGGTCCAAATAATGTGATCTACCACTTCATTGAAAGCTATTGATGTCCTCTACAAAACTCTAGGAGACGTCTAGAACTGAAGCTGCCTGTAACTATATCAAAACGTCGGTCTAACATGAACTATCCTGAGCAGACCTAATTACCGACATAGATCAATTAAGCCGTAATGCATCTAAACAAGGGGAAAAATTAAGGTTACCCTTGACGAACCACTGTAGACCACGATGTAACCCGCGAACCTTCCCCTTCCCTCTCTTCTTCTTCTTCTCCTCTCTCCCTTTTCTTTTCTTCTTCTTCCTTCCTCTCCTCCCTTTCTCCTCTTGGCATAGCAAGAGGGGTGCTCTGATGCAGGGCACTGCATCAGAGCCCCCTCCTTTATTGGGCGGCCCCTCATGGGCCTCCTGGGCCAAGGCCCGAGGCCCAGGTTGCCGAAAAACTGCAGAAAACCCCCTATCTAATTGCTGCTAAATCTATTTTATATTTGGTCCTTATCTAAATTCACATAATCTCTCCCGAATACTCTTAGAATATTCTCGAATACTTTTGGGGTATTACAACCACGCCTCTTTGCAAAGGCACCACGGACTAGGCGCGACTCTCCTGGGAGGCATCTGAAGAAACACTGAAGCTTTAGAACTAGAGGGGAGTATATGAGGGTTTACTGGCCCTCTAGAGCACACATAGAAGAGAACAAAACCAACAAAGAGAACGGAACAATTACAATACAAAGCCCAGAGTGGCTGCATTATATTAATGAGGTTTAAGTGTTGCATGACTTCTGAAACATAGTATATATGCTAAGCTAAGTCATGACACCGGATACAAACACAACGTCTACAACAGAAAGAAACAGAAAGTGATTGCAACCCAAAAGACTGCCTAGCAAGCACTACTAGCTGACCTAGACTCGCCTGACTACTCCTCCATCGAATGCTGGCTACAACAAGCGGTACAGTTGCCCGGGGAGCGGGAACGGGAATGACTCGGTGAGCGGGAGCGGGAACGATCGCTGTCGAGGCTAAGTGAGCTGGAGCGGGAACGACTGGGGCTGTGTCCATGGCTAGACTCTCCAAGGCTACGACCGAACGACGGTGGACACACCTTCTTGCGTGCCGTGAGAAGGAGACGGGGTCCTCTAGATGGGAAACGTCGGCCTGGCACCGGGTTGTTGGGGGCGACGGCGGGTGCAGCAGGAGCTAGGGCAGGGATCACAGCGGTGGCTCTGAGGCGTGCTAACTCTGCAAGGGCGACATCCCTCTCCTGTACTGCAGCAGAGTGAGCTTCATCACTCCTTATCATGTTGTTGCGGAGGGTGTCAGAGTGGGCGTAGCTGCCAGTGAGAAGCGTACGAAGCTGTCTATCTCGTCCATTGTGGGGACCCCGGTAATTATCTCCATAAGACCGAGATTAGACAAGGTCTTAGGGACATAATTACGAGTCTCCGGTAAATGAATTCCAATTTAACTCTATCCAAGTGAGAGGCTTAGCCAAATACTAGAGCATCAACGATCATGCGCGCTGCTCCTTTGCGAACGCTACATGATTGTCGATTCTCTTCCGAATTCGAAGCACTACACTTAGTGAGTTAAATGGGGATCCATTAACAACGAGTATGACTTATATTGGCTCCCAAGATCAACGACCAATATACTCATACCCTCATCCAACGTTGGTTACATCCATACAACGCATACAACAAGAGATAAAAGACATACTGCATAGCAGATCAAGTTTCTGATTTATTACATACTACCGACCGCCAAATTCAAGTAGAGTATCAAGTAGCAATGAAGCAAATAAATAAAGCAAAAGACCAAGAGTGGTATGCCCATCACCCATCGGCAACCGATCGGGGTTAAATGATAGCACACTACTCATTAGTGTCACCCAAGTCAACACTAGCGAGATCGTCATACTCATAATCTTCTGGCACGAAAAGGCCAAAGAAACATCTGGCCGAGTACAAGTGTACTCGCAAGTCTTACACAAATAAAATTAGTTATGCATAAGGGTCATTCAAAGGATGGCTCATATTGGTTTAGTTTTGCGAAAGAGATGCAACAATTAACATCCTACACATACTAGTTTTTCATGTGCCCATTTTAAAAATCAGATTTGAAGTAGAAGTAAAGCATATGGTAAAGCATTTCCGTAATAAACAATTTAATCATACAAGGACCAAAGTGGCAGCACACTTTGATGTACTAAACACATGAACATCCCGTTTATGACGAATACCAAGTTCAACCACAATTTTAATTAAAAGTCTAACAATAAGCAGCCACAAATTTCAAGCGGTCGTCCATAAACGTGGACATGGCTATTCGAATAGATTTATACCCTGCAGGGGTGTACTACTTTACCCACACGACTTGATTAGCCCGTAAGCCTCCAGATGCCTCCGAAAGTAGCATACTTCCTATGGTATGCCGGCGGGTAAATCAAGATCTGATCATTTTCACAAGAAAGCCCTATTGAGCTAAGTCCCCTTGTGAGATGGTTCCTTGCCTAGTACAAGCGTCGATAGCACTTGCTAGGGGACTCACAAGTTATATTGGACATACCTATGCAATCAAAACAAATAAAATTGGTGCTCTCTTGCACACTATAAAGGATTACATCGGCTCCTAAGGAACATAGGATTTCACGGTCGCTATGCCCCTTACACCACCAAGGACTTAACACAATAAAACCCTCCCCCTACTTAACCATACGGAACCCATATACCGCGTGTGGCAGCACGAGTGTTGCTTGAACAGCAGGTACCCAAAGTTCGGTCCTTAATTGTCCAGACAAGTCCTTCCACTTACCCAATGCTCGTGCACAAAGCACCATCATTAACCAACACTTGTCCAGACCAGATCTCATTTTAAAAATGACAAAATTTAACTCATAAAACAGCTACAAAGATCTGAAGTATAAATCATAAAATGAGAGTTGTGTTTATCCCAAAACCGCCGGGTTATTTCCGACGATCGAACTACCGTATCTAGACTTGCATGGCTAAGCAATTCTATAACCCATAATTCACACATCCTATCTTAAGCATATAGGAGTTGGCATAATTCAAGATTAACCTCAAGCATAGGTCATAACTAAACTACACATCACAAAAATATTGACATAATCAAAATAGCATGCAAGCAATTATCATTGCACTATCTTAACCAAAACTGGGATCAAATATGATGCAAAAGAAAGTTCAAATGATGCTTGCCTTGCTGGTACAGTAGCTGCTCGCTCTCAGTAGCGTAAGTGTCGATATCAATATGCTCGGGATCTATATAATTATAACATCAAATAAATACCGAGAAAACAACTCAAAAACCAAAATGCTCAAAAATGCATGATTTTTCTACAGTAGTTAGGTCATGATTTTAGATGGATTTAGGTAAAAGAATTATTCCATTTGGAGTTATGAATTGAAAGTTATGCTATTTTGAATTTCAGGTTTCATTAACCCTAAGTTATGTAATTTAATTATTTGGCCAAAATTTGTAGAACAGTGGTGAATACAAGGGTTACATGAATAAATGGGCAATATTATCACAAGGTCAAAACAGTTGAGTTTGCTCCAATTGGAGTTTTCAGAATTTAGTTATTGATTTCTAAAGTTATCAGCATTAATAGTGTAAAAATAATGCTCTTATGGATCATTCTCCTCAACTATAATTTCTGTGACAGAGGTAAGTTTGAAACCATTTTTGTAATTAAGTTCATTTGAAATAGAAATTATCAAAACTGATTTCACTGTTTTTGGAGTTTCCAAGAATTACTTATGCATTTTCAAAGTCATCAGTCCTTTTCCTATTGTATCAATAATGGTTTTAAGGGTTTTATTTCCAAATAAAGCTCTCTGTTACAGAGATATGGTTGAAATAAATTTTAACATAAAGTTTACTAAAAATGTAAATTATCAGAAGTGGATTCATGCTGTTTGGAATTAAAATGAATTAGTTATGTATTTTACAATTTTATTCAAATTAACAGTATGCAAATAAACCCATTTCAAATTTTATAAAGTGTTTAATCCTTTTCTTACCGAAAGACGCTAGCCACAAAGAACTGACCTGCGGGCCCGGTGCACCGTACGTTTTCTATTTAACTCAGATTTTAAAATCCAAATGGCGACAGCGGGTCCGCCATCGATCGCTTGTTCTACGACGAGTCCACGCACTGGCGTGCGTAGCGCCACGGGTTAACGGGCTAGGCCCACCCTTCAGTCGCTCCGCGCATTATCCACCCGGGTTTCTGTGCGCGACCCCACACGTCAGTGACAGCTAAAGGCGGCTAAGACAGTTATTTACTGCTAATGATGGGCGCTTATCGTCTAATGACGTGCTACAGTGTCGGTCGGGGTACGGCATGGCAAAATTGCTCCCGCGCGGTTGCACGGCAGTTCGCCGACGATTTCGGCCACGGCGGTGCCGGCCAAGGGCTGGGATGGATGCGCAATAGCATTGTGCTCCAAATGAGAGTGGTCTTGACAGCTGAGTCGGCCGGTACTGGCGGCTAGCCGGAGAGGAACGGCGGCGGTTCATATGACAAAAGTGAAAATAGCAAGAAGGAGCTCCGCAGCTCAAACAAGCAAGTGCCTGAGATCCTAGGGACTAACTAGGAGCTACCTGAAGCTAGGAGAGGGCTTGAGGAAGCTTGAAGCAGCTGGAGGCTTGTCGGTGCCGGAGAAGACGAAGGCGACGACACGGCTTCACGTGGAGCAGGCGGCTGGAGCAAAATGGTGACAAAAGAATGGTCGGATTAGCTTAAGGATCATCTGAGGATGCTATACAAGCGAGTAATCGGCAAAATACTCACCAAATCAAAGTGGGAGATGAACGGGTGTCCTTAGGCCGAAAATGATCAAATCTTCAAATTGTACTAAGCCTGTCGTGCATTGCTGAAACAAGGTGAGGGGTTTTGATCAGTGAGCTAAAGCATACAAGGTGACGCGGTGGTTTGAGGATAATACCTCTTGACAACGAAGAAAGCTTGAAGATGTCCGCGGGTGCGCGCTCTAAAGCCGCCGAGAGCACGATCACGGTCCAGAGCTACAAGCAAAGATAGGAACCGAGATGAGCAAAATGGAAACGACATGGAAGGTGGAAGAGGAGGAACCATGCAGAGGAAGCTCACGGAGTAGAGACCGAGAACGAGCTTCCTTCCTCACCAAAAGAGGAGAAGTGAGCAGCATTTAGGGTTGGAGGTGTCTTAAGCACGGGAAAGTGACGGAGTGGAGGCGGAGTGAAGAGAGGAAGCTTAGGAGTGGCCAACGGACGCGGTGGATTGACGGCGTCGACGGAGGTGCTCAGGGCGTCGCGGCCGCGTGGCACGGGATGCCTGAGGGCACGGTGGGAGGTCGGGACGGAGCCGACAGTGGGCACAGGCGGTCGCCGATACAAGGCGGCGCGTATGTAAGCTAAGTGGATTAGCGCACGCCGTTGGATCTCGAGCGGACGGCTTGATTAGAGAGAAAGGCGATCGGGCCGTGGCGAAAGGGTGCGCGATGCGGGCGTCGGTTTTCCATCGGATGGCTCTCATGCGGTGCAATTAGGCGGTTGGGTTGAGTCCGGTCGCCGAGTCGGACTCGAGTCCGAGGAACAGTGCTAGCCGATTGGGGTTGAGTTTGACTGAGAATTAAATTAGATTCACTACTTTGACCAGAGCTTTATAAATAGAAATAAATTTCATAAAATCCTCAAATAATTTGTGGGGGTTTCTGGGAAGACATAGTTCCCATAAAAATTATAAAACCCTACTGTTCATAATATATTTTGTGATATTTAAATTCAAACTTAATGTATGTCTTCTAAGTTGGTTTGAATTTTCATTAGGTTCAACCTAGTTCCAAAAAATTTGGATAAATTATATTTATTCATGAAAACTAATGTAGTATTTAATTAAATTGGTTCCAGATGATGCTCACAACTTTTTATCACTGATTTGAATTGAAATGTGAATTTTGATGTGTATGTTCACCTCAAATTATATTTTCCAAGTACAATATATTATGGAAATGTTTGAAATCAATAATGCATGCTAATGAAATACATATTAATCCATTTTAATTGTTGGGGCTGTGACATCCATGGCGGTGCTGATGGTAGCTGTCATCGCTTGTGTAAGCTGGACCTGGTGCATCAGAAAGGGATCGTCGTCACTGGTGTCGAAGACCTCCGAGACGCGCTCATCATCGAGGAGATACGGGTACAAGCAGAACGGTGATCTCAGCAGGAGATCCTCATACTTCCAGCACAAGCGAGTGGAGGCGACGCGGGCGGCATCTTGGATGGCATCGAGACTGCTGTGACGGGGTGCCTCAGCCTTGTAGGTATGGGCAACAAACTCTCCAACCCTGGCGGAGAGGTAGACCTCCATGGTACAAGATTTGCGGGCCTTAATCTTCGCCATCTGTCCCCTGAAGATGGGCTGATGGGGAAACCCAAATACTGCATCAGCTAGCGAAGGATGTCTGCAAATCCTCCTTCGTTCTTTCCGTGAGAAAGGAGGTCCCACGGGCCATCTGACGATGGGGTAGCCATCTAAAATTTTAAAAACAAGAGAAGGTTAGTATAAACCAAATGAAAGTAAATATGAGTACAGAACTAAGAGTGATAAGTAGAAAGCAGTAAGTACGCTATATCTTAACAAAAGCTTTTCTTAACCTTTGGAGTTAAGACCCAAGTCCATAAGGCAACAACCAATCTAACTAAGGATTCTACAGTCGTATGCTCTGATACCAGCTTTGTCGGACCCGAATTTCGCAAATTCAAATACTCTGTGAAAACACTGTGTTATTCCCTGGATCAGTAGATAGCACTCACAAGTATATTGCTGAATCATGTCATACATGGCGTGAACTAAAACATTCAAATATATTACAAACATCAGAGTGACATAGACTGTGTCGGGTCGAATTTTACAAAAGGGCCGAACAGGCCAAATCGATTACATTACAAAAGACAACGGTAGCTACAATGGAAGCAAAAGGGCGAGAGCACATCTCTCCATAGGCAAGCGACCGTGTTAGTCTGTGTACGACCAATATTGACCAATGACTTGGGCAATATAGGTTGTACGCAAAATACCAAAAGAGCCAGCTAGACTGGGGCAAGACCTAGACTACTAGAAGCTAGACTACTCTTCATCGTTTCCTTGTCCATCAGCTTTTGGGTCCGCATAGTACACGTAGTCTCCATGATCCATGGTTTCTGAGGGTTTGGGGAAAGAACGAGAATAAGCACAACTTCCATGCTCACGAGTCAACACAGTGCAATAATATATATGCAAGACTTAACAAGGATGGCTTGGATTCTTTTGTTTGCTAAAGCAACATTTTTAATTAGCATTAATAGAAATCCCTAACACTTAGCATTTTAACAAATTGCATTTTATTAAAAGAGAATAATTGTGCAATATTTATATCAGCAGAGGTTACCTCCACCTTTTATGCTTATTTTTTATTGGGGCTATCCCCATTTATTAACATCGCTGAGTACGGTGACCAAGGAAAAAAAATCCAAACTCAGGGCTAGGTGAGCCCGCCACATTTTTAATCCCACCCACAAGGGTTTTTGAAATAGAACTAATTCTAGTTAAGTTTCCATGTCCGCCTTTGACTGTGGGCACGGCTGTTTAAACAGTTTATTACTCCGTAGAGATTGTACACTTTACCTACAAGAGATAATCAACTCGTTGCCCCACATGATTCCATAGTCATGTAGTCGAGAGGTCATCACAATAACCTTTCTAAATATCTCGCCCCTTCCGTCATTTCACCCATATGGGTTTGCACCCATACGTTGCGTGGGATGTTCACCTCAGCGACTGGCAACTTCACCCTTGAATCGGTGTCCCATTAAGTCGGACGTATCCAGAGCTTGCACCCCTTTATTAATCCTCTAGTGAGATGACTTTCAGGGTTTGATAAATTTACTAAGCCCAGCTGTATTTTACAGACTTGTGGTTGTACTTGTTTTACACGGGGGTCATGACAAGATTAAGTTCTTAATCCATCCGAGCGGTTCATACCACATACCTACCATTCTCATGCTGCATCAGCACCCACCACCTTTCCATCCGCCCAGATGAGGTATTAGGGTTTTGAGGAGTAAAACCAATTTATCACCAATATTTCAGTCATGTCCCTCCAATGATTGCCCAAAACGATTTCATGTTTAAAGAGATGATGATTGGGGTATTTATTGCCTCGGTATTTAAGCAAGACTAGCATGTCGCTTAAATACAACCAATACTAGTTATTTACCACATAGTTACTACGGTGACAAGGATTAAGGGATTCAATTGTCAAAGGATGGCATATTAGTATTTAATTACCAAGTTGGCATTTAACTACCTTACTATTTAACATACATTTGCATAAAGAATTAAATTATGCAATTTTGTATTTTAAAAGAACATAATTTGCATAAAATGTAGGAGCAAAATGATTTGGTTAAAGGCAAGGGTGTCCTGACAATCTTGTGCTTGATTGAAGTGATGGTTCCCGGCGTCTTCGAACTCTACGCGGACGAAAGTACCAGAAAAGAAATACATGACAAGGAGAACAAGTAAATACACAAGAAGCAATAAATGAACTCCAAAATAAACAAGATCAGTGCCATTAGCAAGATCTTGATTTTTTTAAAAAAAATTAGAAACAAGTTTCATAATTTTTGGAGTTACGACGAGAAAGAAATGAATACTTGAAGTTTTACTTTTAGAAATGAAATTAAATCAGAAAAAGAAAAATAGTAAAAGGGAAAAAGGGAAAGGGCTGCTGCGGCCCACGGTGCTGCATTTTGGGCCCAACCCAAACCTTGGGCTGAAGCTAGCACACGACCTGTGGGGCGTGGTGGCCAAAAGAAAGAAAAAAGGGGGCTCTCGGGCCAGAGCAGAAGGGAGAGGGGAGATGAAGGGGTGGCGCCGCATGGAGAGAAAATGGAGGCTCGGGGGCACGCGCGCATCGATGATGGACCACGAGGCGGTGGTAGTGACGGGGCTCACCGGACCGGTGAGGAGATCACCGGAGCGGTGGTGGCGCGACCGGAGGAAGCGGTGGCGGTGTAGCCGGCTGGAGGCTTTGGGTTTTTCTTCCTTCAGTCTTTCTTGCTCGGGGACGAAGAGGAGATGGGGTGGGGAGGGCTAGACGGGGGCAGGACTGAGGGGGGGGTTTAGGGCTCTTTATAGCTGGAGGGGAGGGGAGATGGCTGCTGGGGAGGGCTCAGTGGCGTGCAAGGGCCAAGGCGCATGGGGTGCCGGCGGGAGCGAGCCGGAAGCGGACGGCGGGGGGCGGCGCGGCGTGCCGAGACGGATGGGGCAGCGCGATGTGCCGGATGAGGCGAGTGCATCGTGCCGGGGACGGATGCGTGGCGGCGACGGCGTTGACGCGGGGTTTGCGGGATGGGATGCGTGGCGCTGGAGCGGGCATGGGCGGGCGAGGACGCGTACTAGCGAGGTGGGACACGACAAGGATGGGCAGGTGGAGGAGGCGACGCCCTGGCACGGTGCTGTCAGTGCCGACGCCAACGCTGGCCGGGGGGAGAGAGAGAGAAGAGGGGGTGTTACAAAAGTACTCCTATTAGATTTCTATAAATAAAACTAAGGACATAAATATTCTGAGGGGACTCTCAGTTGACCACATTCAATAATTCGTGGGACTCTGGACCAAAACAAACCAAATCCACCTGGTGCATGGCTCCCCGGACGAGATTTCATGGAAGATCACCCCGAACGGAATCTATTGCTCAAAATTCATCTACGCACTACAATTCCTAGGATCGACGGGGACAATTTTCAAAACTTTAATTTGGAAAACCCACGCCCCCCCCCCCGAAGTGCAAATTCTTCGCATGGCTGGCAATACAAAACAAACTTTGGACCTTAGATAGACTAGAAGCACGTGGGTGGCCAAACCAACGCTTTTGCCCCCTATGCAGACACACTCCAGAATTGGTCCTTCATCTTTTCGCCCAATGTCATTTCTCCTCAAGAATTTGGAAGCATATGGCAGACCGACTAGGAATCGAGCTTCGACCTTCCTCCGCCCCTAGCATGAACATCTTGGACTGGTGGTCCAACATAGCGGAGAGAAAAGGCTCCCCCAGGAAGGCCACGATGACAATCCTACTCCTAATTATTTGGGAGATTTGGAAGGAACGAAATGCAAGAATTTTCAACAATAGAGCCATCGCACCGCAGGAATTGACAGCGAAGATCAAGGAGGAGGGTTGAACTTGGTCCCTTGTGGGGGCCAAGTGTATGGAGCTTTTCAACCCCCTATAATTAAGGCCCTTCTTTAAAATTTGTACTCTGCGGCTTTGTTTCCGCCCCTTCTCTATTAATATAACGGGTAACTCTCCTACCGGTTTTATTAAAAAAAAACTAAAATCTCAAAACATTTAGACGTAGAAAATGAAATATTTATATGAAAATTTCATGTCTCCAACTTGATTTTGAATTCCTGATTTTTTTTAAACTAAAAACAATTGAATTTCAGGAATTTAAATTCAATTTTCTAGTTTGAAAGTTTTGTACAGTGCTTGAAAAGTTTAAAATCTCGTAATATTAAAATTTTGAAGCTCTTATATACATAAATCCTCCTTAAAATGGAAGTTAATTTTTCTAAAACAAGGATACTTTGGTCAAGAAGGCCGTATAACATAATGCAAATTTTTTAGTGGTATATACGAAAGAGCAAAAAAAAAATGATGGCTGACCAAGAATTCCCAACTTTCCAGGGTATATACAAAATTATCCCAATGCAAGCAGATATAAATAACAAAAATAAAGACACACCTCCACTACTCCAGGGGTTTAGGGTTTTGGCTCTCGCTGCATCGGTTCCAGCACTCGATGGACGGGGAGTGTGAAGCCAGAGGAGGGGAAGTTTAGGCACTATGGCCAGGTGGAGGCGAAGGCTGGTGCGGTCGGGTGGTATTGGCATAAGTTTTTTTTTTTTTGACTGAAAAATGCTACTGATACTGCCTTTTATTTACGATGTCGATAAAAGCCAGCATAGGCTTCCATCAGCCCATCTTCCATGATCGGTGCCTAGCCCCAACTATCTATATCTCTCTTCCAGTAGCTCCAAACATCTATTCACAAATTCGAAGAGCCCGGCCATGAGACCTTACAAATGAACAAAGTGTCGGCTCTCCCCCTCCCTGTCACACAATCTCTCTCCCTCTCCGTCGCACCGGCCTTTGCCTAGGCTCTCCCTCTATCTCCCTCCCTCCTCGATGCCCTCTCTCTTCCTCTCCAGTGACACTTCTCTTCCTTTCTCCTCGTCGCCCTCTCTCTCCTCCACGTCACACCGGCCACCGCCCTCTCCCTCCCGTCTGTCGGCCTCCGCCTTCTCCTTCCACCCCCTCCGCCACCTGCGTCCACCTCCATCACCACCACGACCTCCTCTGAGCTCGACACCATCGATCCAGCTAGATTCAGCCGTTGGCGTCTGGATCCAGCTGAACCCGGCTAGATCCAGACACTCGCGGGCTAGATCCAGTCGGATCACGCTCCTCTGGTCCCCGTTGCCGAGAAGGTTGTCATCATCACTGGGTGCTCAATAGCGGAGGCGGCAGTCCCGAGGTTGTTGCGGTGGTTCACTTCTGTAGGCCTACAAAACGCGTGACAAGACGACGACATTGCTCCAACAACGCACGCTTCGTCTCTTCATGCGTTGGTTTCTGAGATGTGATCGTCGTTTGAAAACGCGACGACTTCTCTTCTCTCTTCTCCAGCTTAGTTTTGGGATGAGGTGGCAAGCTAACCGGCGGGTGTCGTGTGACTATTGGAGATACCCTAAGTTTGAACTTGAGTCTAGAAATTATCTTGAATTGTACTACTTTTTTTCTTTCTAGGAAGCCATTTAAAACTCCAAAAGCACCTCTATGTGCTAAAAAAATGTTCAATCTTCGAAAATATTCACTTGCTCATTGTGCTAGATACAGGAGTCAACACCGCAAACGAATCACTCCTACTTTGTAACCAACTTTAAGACACACAAGACACAACCGAGAGGCCATGAGATTAAACACCGATGGTACATAGATAACCCACGTAAGGTATATATGGTAAATGGGACTTGAACGGTAGCCATTAGCACAAGTGTTTGACTGAACCCTATCGATCCACGTGTCCCGCCTTACTTCCCAACGCGGTGACGTACACACGCACCCATAGCTTAGCAATCTCTGTATCTTGCATTGAGTTGCTTGCGATGGTACCGAGCGAAATCCATATTCAGTCAGATTCCCTCCCCAAACGGCAACCGCCGGATTATAGTATCCTTGCACTAGAGTGCATAAGCAAACACAACATGGCAAGGATAAGGCAGTACACTCACGTGTCACGTCTCATCCCCATCTTCGCGGGCGTGTTGCACCGGCCGCGCGGCCACATTGACGCTGACGCTGAAGCTGCCGTGCGGGCGCGCAGTCTTTGGCAACACAGGACCAACTGGAAACTGAAACGGTTTTGCACTTATTTTGCAGATTATCTCTCTGACAATAGCAAACCGAGCAAATGGGTTGTTTCTGTAGTTGTGCTGAAAGTGTACATCTATACTGATAACTGGCGCATCTTCGAGGGATTGGCTATGCATGGAAAGATGAGAGCTGATGAGTGTTAGGCAGTTAGAATATTTCTATTTCGTGGCGGAGAGTTGGTAAATGGTAAGTGGTTTCAGCTAGAGAGCACGTACAGTTTCGAAGCACAGATGGGGGTGGAATGTGGATACGTGTTTCGGTGTGTGCCGTGGGCGTGTCTGCGCGTACGCATCTTATCCTGCGCCGCCCCCGCAAGTCATGCGCATGCATGTGCACTGCACTGCTTGGTTACCTCGAGATGTGGCCGGCCGGCCTTGCTGTTCCCAGTCGCCACACTCCAGTCTTTCTCCAAATCGTACTACACGTACGAGCGCGTCCGCGTCTTGTGTATATATACCATGTTCCTCGCCTGGTTCAGCATTCATCCATCACAAAACATCATCGAACCATCTCCATATACCAACGGGGTAGATAGACGTACACAAAAAGACCTGCAATTGTTTAGAGGAGTTGATTGGTAAGCCATGGCTGGAGCTTACATGCGCATGGCCGTCGTGCTCGCGCTCGGCTGCGCGCTGGCCATCGCCGCCGACGCGCTGGAGCCGAGCGGGTGGTTGAGGGCGCACGCCACGTTCTACGGCGGCAGCGACGCCTCCGGCACCATGGGTAAGCTAGCAGCTCACAAACTAAATGCCTGTACATATACGTAGGTGTTGCTCTCGTTTGTGATCGATATATGTGACGTGCATGCGCGCAGGCGGGGCGTGTGGGTACGGGAACCTGTACGCGCAGGGGTACGGCACGAGGACGGCGGCGCTGAGCACGGCGCTGTTCAACGACGGCGCGGCGTGCGGGCAGTGCTACAAGATCGTGTGCGACCGCAAGACGGACAAGACGTGGTGCAAGCCCGGCGTGTCCGTGACGATCACGGCCACCAACTTCTGCCCGCCCAACTGGGACCTGCCGAGCGACAAAGGCGGGTGGTGCAACCCGCCGCGGCCGCACTTCGACATGGCGCAGCCGGCCTGGGAGAAGATCGGCATCTACCGCGGCGGCATCATCCCCGTCATATACCAAAGGTACCTACACAAACACATCGTCTTGGACATTGCATGGCCTCCAAGATACAACTTCTCACCATTGCTTTCGTAACCGATACATTATCAAAGATGAAGAAATCGAAAAAATTTCAGGGTTCCATGCGTGAAGAAGGGCGGGGTGCGCTTCACCATCAACGGGCGTGACTACTTCGAGCTTGTGCTACTGACCAACGTCGCGGCGGCCGGCTCGATCCAGGCGATGGACATCAAGGGCTCCAAGTCGGCCGACTGGATGCCGATGGCGCGCAACTGGGGTGCCAGCTGGCACTCGCTGTCCTACCTCAACGGCCAGGCGCTGTCCTTCAGGGTGACCATCACCGACGGCCAGACGCTCGTCTTCTCCAACGTCGTGCCACCCAACTGGAGGTTTGGGCAGACGTTTGCAACCAACCAGCAGTTCAAGTGAGCAAAGTTCATACCGTGAAGATTAATTTAGGCCCCCAAATTATTTGTTAAGATGTTTCAATTTGAGCGAGATGGGGGTCGATTTACTATTCTTATATCTGAGTACCTGCTTAAAGATCCTGGTATATTGGGCTTGTATGTGTGATGTACATAAAGAGATTTATTGATTTTATAAAGGGTATACTTGAATTATTTTTGTGAGGTAATTAAATTATTTTCCGTGAACTAAATTTTATGGTACTACTATATATATAGCCAGTATGCAGTGTATAGCTTGAGTAAGTCATAACAGCTGTATGCTGAAAACGATTTTGATAACCCAACATGCATGCATGCATGAACTTGAAGTTTAATAAATCATTTGAGAAATTAAGTTGAAAAATCCTTTGCGTAATTAGCAAGGAGAATATATTGTGACACCTAGATTGAGGGTAGACCAATGGTCTAAGACTGTTCAGCTCGGTGAAGTTTTCGACTTTGTGTTAAAATTGCAATCGAAACATAACCTTCAAATTAACCTCTGCGAAGATAAGTCAACGATATACTAGACGAGCGCTAGCTAGGCGCCAGCGTTACCTAGCTTGAACAGTAAGTGTTGACCGTACAGTGGGAAGCAGCATTTGAGAATTTGCTGAGATGCCGTTCCTGAAAAGAATTTGCTGAGATGCTGACAGCTTTGCGTAGTTCAACTACACTTCGGATTTTCGGAAGTTCTATATACATTCTAGTGTCAACTGGAAGCCCAACAAAGAAAGGCATCGGGTTTTCTCACCTGTGGACCAGAGCACAGATCTAACTTGTGTTGTGTGTCCTCTAAAAAAAAGCTTGTGTTGTGTGACTCGTGGCGATGTTGATCTCAGACCTGGACGCTTGGATCGTGCCCTAGCTAGCGCATTGCCTGATTAGCCTCCGTTCTTCTGGCTGAGTGCTGACATCGCGCCTCGCGCTTGTACCTAGACTGTAGAGCCTTGCTCTATCGCATGCAATTCGCAACGGCACGTTTCCACCCCCACCCCATGGTGCCCCCAATTAATTCCCATGCTGCCGCCACCGCAAGGGCGTGGCGCGGCGTGGCACGCACCAGGGGCGGTCCCTCTTATGTTTATGTGTGTTCAACCGAATAACAATTAATTTTTGCTAAAAAATTCTACAATATAGTATATGTATTACATATATAATAAAATATCCTCTTAATTCGACCAACCAGACCACAACTTCCTCTCAGCTCATTAAATCACATCTCCCTCTAACGCCCCACAATCTCAAATTAAGCCATGTGATAGCCGGCCTATGGTCACACACCTTTTAGCCTTTGCCCTTCGGTTATTGGACCATTTGACCCAACCACAATAAGGTCATTCCCTCTCATCTCTCTCTCTCCCACTCTAGCAATCAACAAACAGCAACCGACTCTCACATCTCTCCCTCTTTCTTGACGCGGCAGTGTGACCACGACAATGCCAAATGCGGCGGCGGCGCACGGCGGCAGGTCGGAGGTCTGAGGAGCAAGGCCGGGAGCCAGCCGCCGGGCGGGCCGTTACCGTTGGGCTGCCGAACGGCGGAGCGGGACGGGACGATCGCCAAGTTGGGAGGGCCACTGGAGAGCCCTGTGGGATTGCGGCTAGCGACGACGACCCAGCGGCTCTGTGGCTCCCGACAAGAAGGTCGCGGTACGCAAATTCTCAACAACGCAGATGTGGGTTCAATCCGAATTACTAGATCCTCAACTCTCATACCAGCAAAGAGCAAACTCAAAAGGCCAAATCAGTAATTTTGTTTGTGTTAGTTTGAATAATGATTGGTAAATCTTGTTTCTAATTTTGTTTGTGTTAGTTTGAATAGTGATTGGTAAATCTTGTCTTTTTGTGAAAGGTAGATCACAGAGCTTCAACAAAATGAATAAGTTTGTCGATTTGAAAGGCACGAAGGAAAATCGAGTTAAATTGTAATTTTTCTTGATTATTTTGTAATTTTACTAAATTATTTGAGATGTTGTCATTAGTACGAATAACTTGTACTTTGATTTTTACTATTATGCATATTTATGTTTTACATTGAACAATATTTGTGTAATTTCGAACACTCATTCTAAAAATCCCAGATCCGCTACTGGCACGCACGCACACGTCTCAGGGACTCAGGGCCTGTTTGTTTCGGCTGTGCTTTTCTGAAAAGCGGCTTCCGGCTGTGCTGTAAAACTTTCTGGTTGCGGGTTGAACGGTTGGGCTTTTCTGATTTGGTGTTTGGTTGTCTGGCTTTTATGTATTCTGGTTGCACCTTTCGAGATGGGAAATGTCTGAAATACCCTTGAGAACAGTAATGGCTTGTTTAATGTCGTTTAACGCAATTAACAACATTTAATGATATTTAAAAACATTTAATAATATTTAGCAATATTTAACGATATTTAACAACAATTGACGACGGCTAACATAATTGACGAGAATTACCGCAGTTGACGAGAACTACCGATATTGACCGCGATTAGCGACAATAAGTGTAATCGAACAAATTTCTATAGATGTTGAGGCATCCAGAGTTACTTTATAGTCATTGTAAACTACTTCTGAGTAAGTTTCACTGATCCTCTAGATATCAAGTACACCTTACCAACCTCAATTATGTCATAAAACTGATCAAGCACCAAATTGAAGCATATTGCACTGATCAAGCACCTAACAACAATTGACGGCTATTAACGACGACTAACGTAATTGATAACAACTATCGCAATTGACGAGAACTACCACAATAAATGACAACTACCGCAATTGACCACGAGTAACGATAATATACCGTAAAAAACACAATAAATCACAGTTAGTGTATTTAACGACAATTATTACAATAAATATTTATTACAATAAATAATTATTACAAATAATTATTACATAAATAATTATTACAATAAGTAATTGTTACACACAATTATTATAGTGGATAATGAATACAACATTATTTCATTTACAACAGTAATAAATACACATATTTTTTCATCAACAATTATTTCATCGAAAAAAGAAAAATACAGACAATTATTACAATAAACATTTATTACAACAAATAATTATTAAAAAAATTATTGCAATGAATAAATATTACAATAAATAATTATTACAAACAATTATTACATAAATAATTCATACCCCCTCTACTTTTTTCCAGGTTAGGACCGGCATCGACAGTGTTAGACACCCCCACCCTCACACGTACCCCCAAGTGTTCATACAAATCTTAAATGAAAGCGTAGACAAATACATGCAAGAGAAATATATGACACAAAGAAATAGACTAGTAACACAAGCTAATACTTTCATCAACACATAGCAAGAACACAGTTGAATAGATCAACAAATAGCAAAAGTACATCTCTAATCTTACCAATTTAGGATGCTAAATCAACACTAGATATATGGAGAAATTCTTTTGTTAGTCAATGAGTCTTGAATTACTTTTTTCCCCTTTAGCATACCATTTATCAGGATGATCTACACAAGAACAATAAATTGGATGATCAATTCCCCATGTACAAAAAGACTCATGGACATGTACAAGGATGAATGTCTCTACATAGCTTAAGAAAATTCAATCCAGATGCCAATCTTTGAATCAAAACATACCATGTGCTGCTAGTAATAAACAGAAGGCTTCATAATAAAACATGGGCAATCGCAATCAAAAGTACGCACTCCTATAGGGTAACAGATTTAGAGAGTTGAACTTGTAGCACAACTCCTATGAGCTAACAAAACATGGGCAATCACAGCCAAATGATTGCAAAATTAGAGCATGCACAACTAGTGACAGCAGAACATATAAAGACTTGTGCCGTCAAACACAACAACTAATAGACTGAGCAATACAGAGATTTCAGAATAGGTATGACACATTCAGAGTATGTAGGGAGACAAGTAATTCTAGAACAGGTCACAAATTGCAAAATTCGCCTCCCAACTTCCCTATATCACAACAATTTATGCTAAGACCAAAATGGAACAAACAAATACAAGCACTGCAAGCACGGTCCCACAGGGTTCATAGATTGAACTTCAAGCAAACAAGTAGTAGCAAACACAACTCATCATTTTCATGGATAAAAATAACAAACAATACCATAATCAATCGGTATTCTTCATTGCCAAACATTCTAATCACCATTCTTGTCCGATGTTCTTCAAGCAACTAGCACAATGAACTAAATTCAACATACTAACCAATGAACAATGGAACTTCAAGCAATACCAGTAATTACTAAGATATCAAACTAAATTCAATGACCAATGAACAATGGAACTTCAAGCAACAGGGGGGAGGCAAGCGGCGGCTGGGGGGAGGAGGAGGGGGAGGCCGACAGCGGCTCGAGAGGAGGAGGGGGAGGGTGGCTCGGGAGGTGGCTGGAGGAGACAGCGGTGGCTCAGGAGGAGGGAGGTGGAGGAGGGCGGCCGCGGGTGGAGGAGCATGCGGGGAGAAGGGGGCCGACGTCGGGAGGTGGACGACGGCGGTGTGAGCCTGCGGAAGAGGAGGCCAGAGGCGAGCCGGAGGAACCGAGGCGAAGGCGCCCAGATCTGGGTGGGGGAGAAGACAGCAGCCACTCGGGGAGATGAGGAGGACCAACGCGACGAGGGAGGGCGGCGGCGCATCGGGGGCGGAGGGAGGGGGAGGAGGAGGGCGGCGGCGCATCGGGGGTGGAGGGAGGGGGAGTAGGAGGGCGGTGGCACGTCGGGGGTGGGGGAGGAGGAGACGCACGGGAGGAGGACTGAGTGGGTGGGGGGAGGCAGCCCAGGGTTTTTTATTAGATGACATTTTGCGAGTAAATACCAGCGAACTCGAGGGGCAAATAGGGAAGAGAGGTGGTGGGAAGCCACAGAAAACTACCAAAGGGTAGCTTCCGGCTTTCGGCTTTCTTCCATTGTGGTGGAAAGCGGATTCGGCGAAAGCGACTGCGAAAAGCTGACCGTTTGTTTCAGCTTCCAGCTTTTCCAGCCGAAAACCGGAAGCCTAAGCTGAAACAAACGGAGCCTCAGACGTGCGTGGCGGAAGCACGGGGCATTCGTGGGCGTACGCGCGTGGATGGCGCATATATACGGCATAGGCGCGTGCGTGCGTACATATATAGCGCGGCCGCGCACTGCTCGGCCCCCCTGGAAGGCTTCCACCGCGCGGTGCGCGGCGAGCCGTCGAGGAGCGCAGCGAGGCGTAGTACGTAGCGTTACATGGCCTTGAGCGCAACGCCGCCTGCCGATCGCGCGCGCGCGCGGCTATCTTTCCTAGGCCGGCGTAGTACCAACTTTGTGCAGGCGGCCCATTGCGCCCGATATCGGTCGGGCCAACCGACTCTTGCTATGCGAACTGCGAAGCGCACATCGATCGTGCTGTAAACTAGGGGTGCACGTTGCTACGTTAGACGGCGTAGTAGGCGGCTGGGTTGTGAACATAGGACTGTCCTGGATTTCCTGGGTCAAACGGGTTTTGGTGGCCTGCGGGTTGCCGTCCTGGTGGGCTGGTTTGGGTTACGCCGTTCCTTGGGTTTGCCTGGCTTCATTCGTGGTGCGCTGGCCGCGCGGTACTAGTTACACTGATCGTCCTCTCGCTCTCTTAAAAAAACACTGATCGGTGCAACGCTGATCTATGTCAGCCCTGGTGAAAAACTGGCCTAGCAACGAACATTGTCACACACCAACATATACACAACAAATTACATTGGTCTATGCATGCAGGGGCGGAGATGGGCCTCGGGCCGGTTGGGCAACGGCCCGAGGCCCAGAAAAAATGTCAGTAGAAAATTTTAATAAGTATACCCACAAAAACAAATGCACAGTAGACAGGCCCCAGGTTTACCGGCCGGCCCGAGGCAGCCGGCCCATCGGAGAGGCCCAGGCGCCAGCGCGGAGCGGAGCGGCCCAGGCGCAGCGCCCCTCCCTTTCGACCGAATCCAATCACCAGCTTCTTCCCCAATCCATTTTCTCCTCCAATCTCAAACTTCTTTCCTCCTCCTCCCACTGCTCCCGCCCAGGTCTGGAGCCTTGCTCCTTCAGCGCCGCCGCCTCTGGCTCCTCCCCCCGCCGGCGCCTCGGCCACTCGCGCCGGCCCGCCCCGCTCGATCGCAGCCGCAGCTCCGCCGAGCCAGGCGCCGCCTTCCTTCCTCGGCCGCGCCGCCTCTTGCTCCTCCCCGCGCTGCCCCTGGCGCCTCGGCCTTCGCCCCTTCGCCCGCCCGCTTCGCCCTCGGTGCAGCTCCCCTAGCGCCGCACCCGCCGGCTCGGCCAGAGCCCAGATCTGCGCCCGGCTGCCGCCCGCCGGTGTCCCTTCCGGCCGTAGCTCCCCTTCCAGCTCCGTGCCCCCCGGCTCCGGCTGACCTTCTCCCTCGCCGCTCCCCTGTGGGCTGTGGCTGCGCTGTCGGCTTTGGCAGTTTGGCCCGGCCGCCCGGGTTCTAGTGGCAACTGGCAGTGGCAAGGAAGGTGATTAGGTGAGGTGAGTTGAAATCTTAAATCTTTGATGAATTGATGTGTAATGTGTTATAGACTTAAGAACTTAACACTTTGGCATAAGACTTTGTCTTGTATGAGTAAATGAGTTAATTAGTTATGATATGATTTTATGAAGTTATGACTTATGAGTATGACTCACTGTATGACATATGACAGTATGAGACTGAATGTTAGTGTATGTTTATTAACTTTCTATTTGAATATTTGATGTACTAGAATTAGAAATACAGTGTTGCTAAAGATGCTGCCTTTTGTAACAATAGGAACCGGAGGTAGTAGCACCCTAAGTAACCCTGAGAAAAACCTGAATGGTTATAATCGATGTTTGATACAAGAAAGTGCGCAGATTATCACATGGATTGGGCAGCCAGAAACCCACTTTGCATTCGACCATGTTGCTTGTGAAGCAGTGAATCAGGTCAGTTTGAAAACAATTTGATTCATGCTCTAATTCTTATTCTTGGATTGTGATTAACTGCTGAATTCTAACTTACGGTTTGCAAGACTGAATCTAGTTGATCTTGCTGGGTCAGAACGGTAGACAATATTGTCACTTGTCTCACAGTTCATTGTGCTTACTAAAATCCCAATTCCTTGAGACATCCACGTGAAACAGGCAGAGGACATCTGGTGCTGAAGGTGAGCGGTTGAAGGAAGCTGCTAATATTAACAAATCATTATCAACAATGGGGTTCGTGTCTAACACTGAAACTTTTAGATGAGGAATTCTTTTTATATGACAAGAGATTTGTCTGTGCTATTGCTGAGCCATTGGTACTTAATACTTTCCTGAATTGTGCATTGCAGTCTTGTTATAATGAGTTTAGCTGATCTAACGAATGGGAAGCAAAGGCATGTTCCTTATAGGGACTCAAGATTGACGTTTGTGGATATCATGGGGATATGCTCATGATCTTAGGATGATGTGTCAATTGGCAATGACGTTGAAGGTTTGCGGAAACACGAGTTTCGGCAAAGTTCGTTCTGTCAGTCTCAGCGGTCGATCGCCCCGTGGCGGCCGACCGCCCATGCCTCAGTGAATTGTCTTTGGCGGTCGACCGGCGGTCGGCGGATCGACCGATTTGGTAGCGGTCCGGCCAGGCGTCGTTGAGCGGTCGGACCGGCAAGTTGAGTGACCTTGAGTTTGAGGTGGGCCAAAAATAGAGGTGTAGGCAAGTGAGAGATTCTCTGCACTTGGTCTCATAATTTTTGGAGCTTCGGTCAAAAGTTCTATTCGTTTTAAATTTCCAGAGAGGTTGCGGTTTTCGCGTTGAAATTTCGGCTAAGTCCTTTTGTGGCGGTCGATCGCCTTCGTTGGCGATCGGGCCGGTGGTATCGATCGCCAATGCCAATCTTGGCGGTCGACCGGTTTTCCTAAGTAAATCGCTTTGTGTGGCGGCGATGGTTGCTGTTAGGTCAAGTTCGTGGATTTCATAGCATATGTGTTGCATGATGCATGTTTTGACTAACGTGGGTCAAGTTGTGAAGAACTTGTTCCCGGTCGATTTGCTTGTCTATTGTTGTGCGGGTTGCTTGGTGGTCAACGACGGTCAGCGGCGAGGATGATCGGGACTAGGCTTGGAGAGCGAGAGGTTCAAAGCGATCGACGATGCGGGTGAAGTCATTGGACTCAAGTATGGTGCAAGATGGACAAAGGTGACCGAGCAGGCGATTCGGTGCGATCGGTTGAATCAAGCGGCACGGGGTGGTGCAAGTGCCATGGTGGTTTCGGTGGGAGCCGGATGGGAGAGACTTGCCGACATGATGAGAGCCGTTGGATCAACCTACACGTGGCGAACAGCGAGTGCCGCACAACATGAACACGGCGCTTTAAAATGCGTGCGTGTGTCACCCGCTTGTTTTGGGCCTTAACGGAGCCCATTAGGGAGACTCTATTAGAAACCCTAAGCCTCCACTATAAATAGAGGAGGGAGGTGGCAGCACCCCTTTCGACCCTTTCATTGTTTTTGAAACCTAATTTGCTTAGGAGAGGAGGAGCGGAGGTTAGGGTTCTTGAGAGTTGGATTTGATTTCGTGCTCATGTATTGAGTCTTTGCCATCCATTGATGGAGTGGCTGTAAACTGATCAAATCAATCCAAAGAAAGTTTCTTCAAAAGTGAGTTCATGTGCTTTCTTTCTCTCTTTTGATGAATTGAGTCTTTGTTTGATCCATGAGTTATTGCTTAGTTTCTTAACGTGATTTAGCTTGCTGTGACGTGTGAGAATACATCTAGGATCATCAAGATCATCAATCACCCACGTGCAAGTCTTAAGATCATATTTTCGTTTTCACTCGGTTTTGACCTAACTTCGCTCAAGCGGTAAAAGGTCTGAACCTGAGCAAGAATTATCACAATTGTTGCTTGGAATAGGTTCCCGACATCCTTAGGAAGTTGTGTGTCAAGTTTCACGGTTTGGACGCACGAATCAAAAGTTTGATCAATTTGCGTTTCGGTTTGTCGGGCTGTTTTCTTGTTCATCGAGCGAGAGTCCGACCTCCGTGAAATCGGTCGACCGCTCGAGAGCAGTCGACGGCTGGTATCGGTCCGACCGGCCGGGATCGGTCCGACCGCCCCGTGAGAGGTCGACCGCGGTGTCTTCGTGTTTTGCTTTTGTGTTGATTTTACTTTGGGGTTTTGAGTTGATTCAATACAAGTCTTCCGCAGTGCATGATTGATTGATCTTCATAGCTTTCATAGCTATTGGAGTGAGATTCGTATTGAATTCAATTTGGGAGAAAAGAGTTCGTGCTCCTATTCACCCCCTCTAGTCGCCTTTTCGGTCCAACAAGTGGTATCGAGCCGCGGTTAGTTCAATCTTGATCTTAACCGGTCACCGAACTTTGGCGATGGATAAGTACTCTTCCAAACCGCATATCTTCGATGGGCACGACTATGCCTTTTGGAAGAACGCATGCGTGTCTTTCTTGAGAGCGAACCACGAGGTATTTGGGAAGCCGTTCGAGGCCGCTTATCTTGCACGAGGTTGCTACGCCACTCAAGCTCTTTTGGCTAATGACCGTAAGGCAAAGAATTTTCGTATGGTGGGCTTGGTAGACGAGAATATGATAGGATTTGCAATCTCGAGATCGCACATGAGATTTGGAAGACTCTCAAACCTATCATGAGGTTCTTCCCAAATCAAACAAGTGCGTCGGTAGTCTATAAAAGAGAATATAACAAATTCGAGATGCGTCTGGTGAGAGCATCGATGGCATTTTCATCGCTTCAACACGGTGATAAATCGGATGAAGTCTGTTGGTATTGAATTTACATCTGAAAATGCCATCCATCTCCCGGCCGCAATCAACACCGTGGAGTGGGAGATAAAGGCTACCGCCATTCAGAAAATGTCAACTTCTCGATCGACTTTGGAGCTGCTCTATAGCAAGCTCAAGACTCATGAGATCGTAAAGTGACCATTCTAAGAAGGGTAACATGGCTTTGGTAGCAGACCCGCTCAAGAGAGCCTCTGATGGGTCGTTTGAGTCCTCTTCAGGTTTTTCACTTGCTTCTTTATCTGCAATCCAAGAAGAGGATCTTGAGAGTATTCCTGAGCCCGAGATGGCGCTTTTGATTAAGAAGTTCACACGGGCCTACAACAATATGAGAAACAAAAAGAGAGGCGGCCCTGTGACTTGTTATGAATGTGGAGAGCTTAATCACATCAGGGCAAATTGCCCCAAGCTGAAAGGTAAGAGCAACCACAAGGATGAAAAGCCAGCTTGGAAGAAGCCTCAGGGGCGCAAGTCCAGGTTTGATGATGCCAAGCTCAGGAAGGCTGCTCACCGGGTTCTTGCCGCTCTTGGAGATCGATCCTTGAGTGATGTGGACTCGGAGGCGAGGAGGACAAGGAGGAGGAGCTCTCAAGACAAGAAGGGAAGGCCAAGGACTTCACCAGGCATGTGCTTCATGGTCGACTCACGACATCAATGACAACAATGAGGTATCTCCTTCTTATGATGTTCTCTTTGCTAGATGTGAAGCTATGCATGAGCAAATGCTAGGTCAGGATAAAGCTTTAAAGTTCATCATGACTAAGAATGAGGAGTTAGAGTCACAAGTAAAGAAACTCACATTAGAACTTGTGAATGCTAAGAGTCTTGAATCGATGAATGTTCATCTGCTATGCTTTACATTCGAATTAGCTAAACCGCAATCGCTCATGATCTTTGCTTTGCAACAACTTGAAAATGCTAGAACCGAGTTAATTGAAGTTAAATCTGCTCCTTGCGAAAAATGCTTAAAGTCTAGCACGTTGGTTGCTTCGATGTGGTTGAATCTAGCTCTTGCTCGCATGCGCTTAGAGCGTGAGCGTGAATTACATGATGTTGTAGAAGCGGCTAGAGCTAAATATGCCAAGCTTAAGGGCAGTATTAATGCGCTACTTGTGCTTCATGTGAAGTTCTTAAGCTTGAAGTTGCTCCTTATAAGAAGAGGTTTTATGCTAAAACTTGTGATTCATGTGTTAACCTTAGAAAAGAAATTGCTTACCTTAATGACACATTAGAAAGATTTTCTAAAGGTAAGAAACGATTAAACATGATTCTTGACAAGTCAAAACTCCTATAAGAAGCAAGGGTTAGGATACAACTTTGCCCAGATAAATCTAATGATATTCAAATTTTGAGAAATGGCTTAGTTGAATTTGATACCCAACTGCAAAGATCACTTTCAAATCTGCAGGCTTTGCCCAACCATCATTGGTCAAAGGTGCTTCTCCCGGTGGTACCAAGTACCATTGCACCTATTGTAAGAAAAATGGGCATTTAGTTGAGTTCTGTTGGCGAGGTTGAAAAATGCTAAGAAAAATCTTGCTAGAATGTCATCTAATCAACCTAGAGCTTTTGTGAGACATGGTAATTTAGAAAGGAAGAAACTCGGTTTAGGATTTATTTCACATGCTAATCATGCTCATGCTCCTAGACAGGATAACTCTCATGTTAGAGTAACCATTACTCACAATGAGAATTTCAAATAGAGTCAAGGATAGCACTACGCTTTGCATACTACTGCGATCGTGTGTCTCGATCTTGGGTTCCCAAGTCATGTTTAACTAACTTGATGTTGAGACACATCGTTCTTTTGTACCTTGATTTTCGGGATCACGCGGAAGGAAGGACACATGGTTCGCCGACTCACTGCATTCACGCCACATGACCGGAGACTCAAAATGGTTCACATCCTTCACGCGGTCGATAGGTGATGTCCTCATCACCTTTGGAGACAATACTCAAGGGCGGATTGAAGGAACAGAACAATTAGGGTGAATGACAATTTCATCCTAAAGGACGTCGCCCTTGTGGACAAGCTTAGGTTTAACTTACTCTCTGTCTCACAACTTCTTGATGATGGTTATGAGACAATATTTAAGAAAAATGCTTGTCGGGTGCTTGATTCTTTGGTGAGCTCGTTTTGATTTATAGAGTTGCTAGGATCTTTGGAGCTGATTTTTCCGAATCTTTGGTTGGTTCTCTTAAATGTTTGTTTACACCTTCTTTCGAGTTCGGCTTTGGCACCGACGTTTGGGGCACATTGGTTTTGATCATCGACGCGAGTTAGCAACCTTGATCTCATGAGAGGTTGCCCAAACTCAAAGCCGTCAAGGATGTCAGATGTGCGCTCGTAGGCATGGCAAGCAAGTTGCCGCTCACACCCTTGATGACTTTGGTCATGACCGACGGACGGGACGGTTGCTTCATATGGATCTTGTTGGTCCGCTAGGGTTCGATCAATTGGTGGCAAGTGGTACATTCTTGTCATAGTTGATGATTTCTCGAGATACACTTGGGTGTTCTTTCTTGCTTGAAGGATGAAGCTTTTGGTTTTTATCGTGATCTTGTTCTTCGTTTGGCTTCGAATTTTCGGTGCCTTGAGAGCGATCCGCATGACAATGGCACGGAGTTCAAGAATGCCTCGTTTGCCTCTTTTTGTCTTGGCGCGGAATTGAGCATCGATTCTCTTCTCCACACGTCCCTCAATGAATGGCGTTGTGGAAAGGAAGAACAGAACCTTAGTCGAGATGGCTAGGACAATGCTAGATGAGTATAGCACACCGAGGAGGTTTTGGGCGAAGCTATTTCTCTGACTTGCCATATTGCAAATCGTGTCTACTTGAGACCTTCTTTGGGCAAGACTTCATATGAGCTTCGTTTTGGTAGAAAACCCTCTGTTTCTCATTTTCGAGTGTTTGGAGCTAAGTGTTTCATTCTCAAGACAGAAACCTAGATAAATTTGAATCAAGGACTTTTGATGGTTTATTTACAGGTTATCCCGCACATTCGAGGTTTTCGGGTTTTAATGTTGAAACTAACATTGTCCAGAGACATGCAATGTCACTTTTGATGAGACTAGCCACGAGCTAGATCCGACATTCAGGTGATACAGGTGTGAAAGCATTTTTGTGGAGGAAGATGATGACGGCGATATTTGTCCTCCACTGCTGCTTCGAGGCTCTGTCCAAGTTCCGAACACCTTTCATTGCTTCACCTCCAATTGAGGCTCTGCTGCATCTTCTTCATCAGCACTGCGGAGGTTGAGGAGATATTGTCTCCCAGCGCTCCACTTCATATTGAGGCATCATCCTCCGGATCGGATGATTGGTAATCTTAATGAGCGAGTCACTCGCTCCGGTATCACGATCAAGTCTCTACTCTCATTACGCATTTGTTGCTTCTTTGAACCCCGCGATATATCACATGCGTTATCGATTCTATTTGAGTTAATGCCATGCATGAGGAGTTAGAGAATTTTGAGAGGAATAAGGTCGGAATCTAGTAGAACCTCCTAGTGGTCATAATGTGATAGGAACCGTTGGGTGTTCAAAAATAAACAAAATGAGGATGGTTACGTGGTTAGAAACAAGGCTAGATTGGTAGCTCGGGGTTTTAGCCAAGTTGAGGGGTTAGACTTTGATGAGACATTTGCTCTGTTGCTAGATTGGAAGCCATTCGCATTCTCGCTTGCATTTGTCGCTTCTAAGGGCTTTAGATTATATCAGATGGATGTTAAGAGTGCCTTTTTGAATGGTTTTATAGAGGAGGAAGTGTATGTTAGACAACCCCCAGGCTTTGAGAATCCCAAGCATCCACATCATGTTTTCAAGCTATCCAAAGCCTTGTATGGTCTTAAGCAAGCCCCTAGAGCATGGTATGATAGACTTAAGACCTTTCTGCTTAAGAATGATTTTGAGATGGGTAAGGTAGACAAGACCCTGTTCATCCTTAGCGTGGCAATGACTTCTGCGCTTGCTCGATTTATGTAGATGATATTATCTTTGGTGGTTCTTCTCATGCTCTTGTTTCCAGCTTTTACGAGACCATGTCCGTGGAATTTGAGATGAGTATGATGGGAGAACTCAACTACTCAGGGCTTCAAATCAAGCAATGCAAGGAAGGGATATTCATCCATCAGACGAAGTACACCAAGGATCTGCTCAAGCGCTTCGAGATGGGTGACTGCAAGCCGATCGCCACTCCCATGGCGACTTCGACTGTTTTGGATCCAGATGAGGAAGGAGAAGCCATGGATCAACGCGAGTACCGCAGCATGATTGGCTCCTTACACTGCTGCGGCCTCAAGACCGGACATCCACTTCTCGATGCGCCTGCGTGCGAGAGTTTCAGCGTCTCCGAGGACTTCCCATCGCCAGTCATAAACGCATCTTGGTGTATTTACACTCTACCCTCCAGTATGGCATTTGGTATTCCTGCTCGTCGTCCTTGTCCATTCGGGGGTTTTCAGATTCTGATTTTGCGGGCTGTCGGCTAGATAGGAAGAGTACCTCAGGCACTTGTCACTTCCTAGGCACTTCTCTTGTCTCTTGGTCTTCTAGGAAGCAATCTTCTATTGCACAATCCATCTTGTTGAATATGTAGCTCTTTGCTAGTTCTTTGTAGTCGATTTTGTGGATGGTGTCCACTCTTAAGGATTTTGGGTTGGCTTTTGATAGTGTTCCTCTTTTCGTGATAACATACTGCGATTAACATTGCTAAAAACCCATGCAACACTCTAGGACCAAGCACATAGACATTCGCTATCACTTTCTTAGAGATCATGTCGAGAAGGGTGATATTGTGCTACATTTCGTGGAGTCAGAGGCTCGGTTGGTGATATCCTCACCAAGCCTTTAGATCCAACTAGGTTTGCCACCTTGAGAAGTGAGTTAGGGTAATTTATCCCTACGGTTTGGTTTGAGGGGAGTTTGATCTTTTCTGTTTTACCTTGTTCATTTGATCTTTTCTTGATCTTCTTTTGTTCTTTTTGATCTTTTTAGTTTGTGTGCATTTCATTGTTTCATCTGCATTCATATGAAAAACCAAAAGATGCATTGTTATATAAGCTTTTACGCTTGTCTTTTAAAATTGATGAAGCTTTGCTTATTACCTGTTTGAGCTTTTAGTATTGCAATTCTGCTCAATGCCATGTCTAGTTCCTTGACTTGCTAGAATTATCATGCTTTCACATGTGTAGCTAAGTCTTTCTTTGAATGAGCTAGAACTTTAAGACAACTTGAACTAAAAGCGCAATTTGTGGATGTTTTAGCTAGTTGCGCAATTAGTGCTCCTTTTATGACATTGGCCCCATCAAAGTGCGGTGTTAGCTCTTGAATCTAGTATTGATCATTACTTGAGCTTCTTGTTCTTTTGAGAATCTAAATCTGCTCTTGTGAAAAAAAAAGGGGAGGTCTCTTTTGTGCGAAAAAACTGATCTCACCAATTCTTTCTCATGAGACGGCTTGCCATAGCACTAGGCATGAACTCAGGGGGAGTTTTGGATGACCTAGATCATTCTTTTAAGCTTTTTGTGCTTAAGATGGTCGCGGCAAGGCTTGAGATCTAGCACGTGGATAAGAAAATGAATTTTCAAATGGGTAGAAGCTTAGGAAGAGTTTGTGGATGGCTCCTAGTCCAGGATCTTCTTCACTAAGATATACCTTTCATCAACTTCAATATTCCTTTGCAAATGAAAATCTGTTGAAAAATGGGCGGTTGAGACAATTTGAGCAAAATAATTCAATTTAGGACTTGTTTGTCTCTTAATGTGGTCTTTGTTAGCTTATTTGTCTCACATTGACATTTTGACATGGCGTTTCATTTAGGATCTCTGTTGATGAACTTGCTAGATTTGAAACTTTGCTTAAAATGCTAAAATTCATTGCTTTATATTGAGCCTTCTTGCTTTAGCTTTGTTATATATGTCTTATCATGATCTTGCTAGCGCATTCAGGCTGATATGGTGTTTATGCAAAATTTGAGATGCTAGCTTGTTCTTTTGGGTAATCTCCAAAGCTTCTTGTAATCCAAAATTGAAAAATACAAAAATATGAAGCCACTCCATTGCATTTCATGCATGCTCCTTCTTATGCTTTTTCCTCATTCTGCATTTGTTATCTCTGAACGAGAGGAAGGCGTGTTTCCTTGATGACTCCATTGTCAAAGGGGGAGAAGATATTTCAAAATGTGTAAAGGGGAGAGGATTTAAAAGTATTACAAAGAGGGAGAAAATTGGAGAATTTGAAATTTTCTGAAATTTGAGGATCATAGTGAGGGGGAGTTTCTTATTTGCATTCTTATGGTCTTATTGCTCTTTCTGAACTTGAATTGCAATTCTTGAGCCTCATCATGATCAAAGGTCATTTTGAACAATTGTTCTTTCATATGGACCTTAAGTGAGATTTTTGACTCTTCTTTGGAAATTGAAGCTTTCTTGCTTTCTTTTGCCTTATCTCACTTGCCGATGCTATTCGAAGCCACTTGGTTATTTTCATTGCTTTCTCTTGCATATGGACCAAGTTGTGCCTTTGCTTGTAACGTTGAGTTTTACTTTTCAAACTTCAAAACTTGCATTTGTTGGGAATTGCCAATGTGATCATCAAGGGGAGATTGTGGATATCATGGGGATATGCTCATGATCTTAGGATGATGTGTCAATTGGCAATGACGTTGAAGGTTTCGGAAACACGAGTTTCGGCAAAGTTCAGTTCTGTCGAGTCTCGAGCGGTCGATCGCCCCGTGGCGGTCGACCGCCCATGCCTCGTGAATTGTCTTTGGCGATCCGACCGGCCGGTCGGCGGTCCGACCGATTTGGTAGCGGTCCGGCCGCGTCTCGCTGAGCGGTCGGACCGGCAAGTTGAGTGACCTTGGAGTTTGAGGTGGGCCAAAAATAAAGGGTGTAGGCAAGTGAGAGATTCTCGCACTTGGTCTCATAATTTTTGGAGCTTCGGTCAAAAGTTCTATTCGCTTTAAATTTCCGAGAGGTTGCGGTTTTCAGCGTTGAAATTTCGGCTAAGTCCTTTTGTGGCGGTCGACCGCCTTACGTTGGCGATCGGGCCGGCGATGGCGATCGACCGCCATCGCCGCGATCGACCGGTTTCACTAAGTCGCGCGTGTGGCGGCGATGGTTGCTGTTAGGTCAAGTTCGTGGATTTCATAGCATATGTGTTGCATGATGCATGTTTTGACTAACGTGGGTCAAGTTGTGAAGAACTTGTTCCCAATTCGATTTGCTTGTCTATTGTTGTGCAGAGTTGCTTGGTGGTCAACGACGGTCAACGGCGAGGATGATCGGGACTAGGCTTGAGAGCAGAGGTTCAAAACGATCGACGATGCGGGTGAAGTCATTGGACTCAAGTATGGTGCAAGATGGACAAAGGTGACCGAACAGGCGTTTCGGTGCGACTGGTTGAATCAAGCGGCACGGGGTCGGTGCAAGTGCCATGGTGGTTTCGGTGGGAGCCGGATGGGAGAGACTTGCCGACATGATGAGAGCCGTTGGATCAACCTACACGTGGCGAACAGCGAGTGCTTCGCACAACATGAACACGGCGCTTTAAAATGCGTGCGTGTGTCACCCGCTTGTTTTGGGCCTTAACGGGAGCCCATTAGGGAGACTCTATTAGAAACCCTAAGCCTCCACTATAAATAGAGGAGGGAGGTGGGCACACCCCTTTCGACCCTTTCATTGTTTTGAAACCCTAATTTGCTTAGGAGAGGAGGAGCGGAGGTTAGGGTTCTTGAGAGTTGGATTTGATTTCGTGCTCATGTATTGAGTCTTTGCCATCCATTGATGGAGTGGGCGTAAACAGATCAAATCAATCCAAAGAAAGTTTCTTCAAAAGTGAGTTCATGTGCTTTCTTTCTCTCTTTTGATGAATTGAGTCTTTGTTTGATCCGCGAGTTATTGCTTAGTTTCTTAACGTGATTTAGCTTGCTGTGGCGTGTGAGAATACATCTAGGATCATCAAGATCATCAATCACCCACGTGCAAGTCTTAAGATCATATTTTCGTTTTCACTCGGTTTTGACCTAACTTCGCTCAAACGGTAAAAGGTCTGAACCTGAGCAAGAATTATCACAATTGTTGCTTGGAATAGGTTCCGACATCCTTAGGAAGTTGTGTGTCAAGTTTCACGAAGTTTGGACGCACGAATCAAAAGTTTGATCAATTTGCGTTTCGGTTTGTCCGCTGTTTTTCTCTGTTCATCGAACAGAGGTCCGACCTCCGTGAAATCGGTCCGACCGCTCGAGGAACGGTCGACCGCTGTATCGGTCGACCGCTGGGATCGATCGATCGCCCGGTGACCGGTCCGACCGCCCCGTGAGAGGTCGGACCGCCGTGTCTTCGTGTTTGCTTTTGTGTTGATTTTACTTTGGGGTTTTGAGTTGATTCAATACAAGTCTTCATTGTGCATGATTGATTGATCTTCATAGCTTTCATAGCTATTGGAGTGAGATTCGTATTGAATTCAATTTGGGAGAAAAAGAGTTCGTGCTCCTATTCACCCCCCCCCCTCTAGTCGCCTTTTCGGTCCAACAACGTTTCTTCTCCAGGTAACAACCTTCAAATATCATATTATTGTGTTCTTACTGTGTTCCCTTGATGTCTATATTCATTTTACTTCTTTTTTTTTACACACAGGATTCACTTGGTGGAAACTCAAAAACAATGATCATTGCAAATGTCAGCCCTTCAGTGTGGTAATGAATTTTTGGACTTATCCTTCGCTCTAACTTGAACAAAGCATGCGATCTTGTTAGGTATCCTAATGTCTCCTTTTTATGTGTTTTACATAGTTCCGCTAATGAAACACTGAGTACCCTCGGGTCCCCCCCCTAAATCCTGTAGGTATGATTGATTGGTTGGGCCCGAGGCTCTGTAAAATCCTGGCTCTGCCACTGTATGCATGCACACAAAGTAGTTTATAATCGATTATACCTTTTGTGCGAGGATAATTTATTCGCGAGTACTTCATGGCTAAAGCTACAAATCAGAAATGACATCTCTCCCCGGCAAAAATTTAGCTCCTGCGTCTGAGTTTTTGGCTAAAATGGATGTTGGCGTGTGCAATAGTAAAACTAGCCTCCCGCACATCAAAGGTAATAATAACATATTTTCCGTGCCCCAGAGGACCAGATTAACTGAGGATGTACGTATAGCGAATCCGGCCCCTAGCAGAGCAGAAATGCCTCGTCCGGCCCCGGAGCATGGAAACATCTTCTCCAGAAAAAGCTGAGAGTTGTAGGAATTTCTAAATATATCAAATGAGTTTAAAAAATTATGAAAATTTTTGTGAAGGCTCTTGACATAGTGTACTTTCCCGTGTAATTTTTTTTAGAATTAAATCTATTTTGCATTTTTCTCAAACATTTCTTTAAGGCCACTGTTTGTATACAAATGAAACAATCGATTTGAGGAAAATTTCAAAACAAGCTCAAAATACTTTTCACATTTATTCTCAGTATAATTATCCTAAGTTTACATTTCTTTTAAAAAATTTATAAACCCCGGAGCTGGATTTTCCTCATCCTAACCCCAAGGCCCCTAGGGGTGCGGTAGCCCCTCACCCTTTGTTTTTTTTATAAAAAAAATAAAATAAAATCTTGCTTTCGACGTCCTCGGATTCTCGCTAAAATCTAAAAAATATTGTTTGATATGATTTCACCACATGTGATAATATCCCCTCCCTCAACAATGAAAGTTTGATCGATCGAGGAGGCGGGCGAGCGGTAAACCACGTAAATTTTTTTTGCAGAATGAAATTTTAGATACATGTGATAATATTTACTTCTTTTTTTTTACCTATGTAAATAAGATAAAACCGTATCGAAATGTTGCCGTGAAATCGGAGTATGATTTCCTCTATGTCCCAGTTGACTTCGAATATTAATACTATTTTCCTTCATGCTCCAAATAGTAGTAATCATACTACTATTTTTCCTATCTACGATTTTTAGATTTGTTTGATCTGATTACTTGATTCGTGATCTTTTACTACGCACGTCCAAGTGCGAGGTAAAAAGAAGAAGAGGGGAAGGCCGGGCCATGGCGGCAGGAAGAGAGTTTTTTTGCTAAAATAGCACAGTTGGTGTGCGAAATAACAAATCTAGCCGCCCCCGCATCAAAGGCAAAAAAGACACCGCAGAGCCCTGTTCTGCGAGATGGGATGGAAGATTGAATGTTTTGTTGTAGCTTATAGAACAAGGGTGAGTTAGTTCGGAACAAATAGGGTTAGTTATTAATTAATTATGACTAATAATTTATGGTTTATTAATTACAACTATTTTAATTAAGACAATTAACTACGACTTCTTAATTAAGCCAAGTTAATTATGACTAAATAATTACTAGTACTTAATGTAGCCTAATTAATTACTATTAAAAATTTAGGACAAATAAATTACGACTAATTTATTACGACCAATCGACTACCATTACATAGTTAGGATTAACTAAAATAGTCGTATTTAATTAACCCTAATTAATTATGACTATTCTAGTTAATACTAACTAACAACTACTGTCAAATTAAGCTAACTAATTATTTAATACTATTTAATTATGAATAAATTATTATGTTAATTAAATACAACTATTTTAGTTAGAAATTTTAATTATGACTAACAAACTTCGACTAATTAATTGCTTCTTCTTTTTTACCTCCGTAAAGAAGATAAAAATCGTATCGGAATGTTGCCATGAAATCGGAGTACGATTTCCTCTATGTCCCGGTCGACTTCGGGTACTAATACTATTTTGCTTCGTGCTCCGAGTAGTACTAATCATACTACTACTTTTACTATCTACGGTTTTTTGTTTTGTCTGAACTGGTCACTCAATTTGTAGCGTCCAAAAATTCTAAACATGGGATAATTATACTGATAATAAATGTGGAAAGTATTTTGAGCATGTTTTTGAAAATTTCGTCAAATTGATTATTTCATTTGCATACAAATAATATTCTTAAAAGAATTTTTAAGAAAAATACAGAATAGATAAAAATTCTACAAAAAATACATAACCAAGTATACTATTTCCACAGTCTTCACAAAAATGTTCATAATTTTTTAAGCTCATTTCCTATATTTAGAAATTTCTACCACTCTCAGCCTTTTCTAAAGGAGGTGTTTCCACGCCCCTCGGGGCTGGACGAGGCATTTCTATGCCCCTGGGTGCCGGATGTGTCGTGTTCTCAGTAAATTCGATCCTCTAGGGCACGGACATGGTGTCATTTTTGCATTTGATGTGCGAGAGGGGCTAGGTTTGCTATTGCACACACCCACGGTGCCATTTTAGCCAAAAAAAACTCCCTGCGTCTTCCACTACTACACACTACATAGTTTATTAGAAGGAATCTTTGCTGTCAATGGTGTGAATGTGACCTTCATCAACTATTCAGTGCAAATTAAGAGAAGAAATATTTTAGTTAATACAAATACGCAAGCTGGATCTAATTAAGCATACATTCCGACTACAATAGTTTAGTTAGGCAGGAGATACACACTATCAACAACAGCTGAAAAACATTATTTAATCCTTTTTAATAATATTTTAAAGATAACCCCTCCCTAACTTTATTTTCAATTCTAACCCTTTCGGCCACTCTAGAATGCGTGGCGTGGCAAAAACACTGTCACGTCATGAATCTCGGCATGGCCAAAGCTGCCACGCAAGCTGTCATGTCCCACGGTGTGCTAGTGTGGATAGCTTGTGTGGCCCTGTCTAGCCATGTCGAGAACTGTGGCGTGACAGGACTCCTTTGCCACGTTGTCTGTGCTGGCGTGGCAAAACCGTGCCACCACACCAGTGCTTGGCCAACCCTAGAGGCGCTGCAAGCACACGTCCATTTCTGGGGCTAAGTCCTGTCACGCCAAGAGGGGCGGCGTGACAGGACTCGATTGCCATGACGTCGATGCTAGTGTGATGAAACTATGCTACCACACTATCGGACACTAGAGCTCGGCCAACTCCAAACACGCTGAAAGCACGCACCCGTTTCTGGGGCTAAGTCCTATCACACTGCTCCGTTTGGCATGACAGGACTCCTCTGCCACGCTGTGCGCACTAGCGTGGACAAACCATGCCAGCCAAATTTTTGCCAATCCAATACAGCTCACATTCATTCATTCACCTCACAAGCATCCATTCATCCATACAGAAAGCAAGCAACAAAATGCACCCATAGTCCATAATAGTCCTTACATAAAGTTGTCCATGCATATAGTACATAGTTCGATGCAAGTACTACACACAAGTCCCATTACAAACATCACTTGCGCTCGGGGACTGCACTTGTGTCCAACGTGAACCTAGCGGCTGGATGCTTGCTGTGGGTGCCCTCGATGACATTGATGCTGCTAATGTCTGCATGATCATGTCATTTAAGACGTGGAGGCGTGGCCAGAGATGGCTTCGTCGGGGTAGGTTCACCCATAAGATTTGAGAGGACCATCTTGTTGGGCAGCTCGACATCCACGTCATCCTCTTCTTCATCGTCGTCGTCATCTCCTACTGCAGGAGTGGAATTCGTGGCCCGCAATGAGCTAGCACCATGGGATGACCTAGTGACGTGTCTGTCAGCCGAGGTAGCACAGGATGAGCCATTCCGAGTTGGGGCATCTTGAACGGCATCCCTCGCGACGATGTAATTCATTTTAGCTGTTATGCCCCCACATTATCGGCGAACCATCTACAAGGACAAATAAAAGGATAGTAAGAAACAACCCAAGACCAATTCCATGAATAATTCCTACAATTTAACATAATTACTATGCGGTATAAAAATGAAAATTGTAAATTGAAAGAATCCCTAATTCCATGAATAATTTGAGTTTGTTGTAAGGTAATGAAGGCATTGATTACCACGACGAAGTTCCTCATGCAGCTGTAGCTCCCCTCAGGAAGCATAAGCACCTCACCAACCTCGTTGCTCATGCATCCAAGCTGGCTACCCTGTGAATGGGAAGATAAATAATGGTACTAATTATGCCAGCCATGACATGGGAAATTTCCATTTGGACTAAAATTAACTCACGTAGTAGGCATTAACGGGGTGATCCAGTCGAGATCGTTTGGAGCCGAGTCCCAAGACGAACTCTTCTCTGCGGGCTTCCCTGTGAAGAAAAGGCTATCGTCCTTAGACAAGGTCCAATAGAATTACCTCTTCTTTCACCCTGGCCATGATGATTGGGTGAATATCTGAATGTACTCACTCGACTTAAGGTCATGGAGCTCAAGTCCGCAGCTGCCTACGATTTTGTTGTGTTTGCCCATCCCGTAGTAATACAGGAAGAGGTCCAAATCTGGAAGAATTTCTAGATAGGCTTCGCACAGATAAACAAATACACTCAACATTGTAATAGAATTGGAAACCAAGTTCACCAATTCCATCCCAAAATACTGGAGTATGACCATCAGAAAAGGGTGGGCGGGTAGTCAAAAACCGCATTCGCGGTATGCCTAGAATACTCGAATAGTGTCCTTCTCACCCGAGGGCCAATGCTGACCCTCGGCGTTGGTCCACTTCACCAAAGCGCGCCTTAGAATCTTCTCTGCTACGACTAGAGCAGTCAACCTCTCCACATCCATCTCGAATTTCTCCCACTTGGAAACGATCCCAACCATTTCTTCTGACTGAGTTTGATTTGGATTTGGAATAATTTGATGAAGGATTGCAGACTTGGTTGGCAGCGGAAAGAACGAGAGCCTGAGAGCAGTTGAAGCAAATAGAAAAAGTAAAAAACCCTAACTCACACCCTTGGTAGATATTTATAACCGCGGGTATGAGTTAAAGATCGTGGGAACTCAACAGTTACAACCTCTTTGGGAACCGCTCCCAAAGGACACAAATGTGAGAGTCGATTGATATTCTTTAATCTGTCCGTTCGAGAAAAGCAGCTGTGTCTTTTTAACTCAAGTAAAATTACCTTCTTGACCAAGTCAATTTCTAGTCAAATGAAATACCAGTCGGAAAGACTCTGCTTTCGACCACTATTCTATGACCTCTTTTCCATGTAAGTTACTTTCATTTGAAGTTAGGGGACTAGATGACAAGGATCTAATAATCCTCAATTAATTACATTATTTATTTGTAATTATTATTATAGATAGCAATATCTTCATGTTATTCGCAAGGATACCCCTTATCATTAATAAGGGAGAAGCTTAGCAGAGTGGTCATAAAAACTATTTTACGACCACCCTATATGGTCATAAGTACTTTTACGACTACTTATTGGTCGTAAGATTTCTTACGACCACCTCATGATCGTAAGTCTTACAACGATCACTTCATGGTCGTAAGCTTTACTACGACCACCCTCTGGTCAACAAAGCCTACAGACATGTGGGCTCAATCGACTGGGAACATGTATACGCTGTGTTTAATACACACAATAGTTAATATGTGCTATTATTTTCTAGGCTAATTGCATATATTAAGCCTCTGTCTCGGACATAACTGCAAGGTGACGTGGGAGGATGAGTCTTTGACAATAACCATCACTGAATGTGCATATTTCATCAAACGGTGCGACGCCTCTTGATAAGGGACAACTATGACCCTTTCACACACTATATAAGGAGTAAAGCTGGTGGACAGAGGACAGGAACAACAACAACGAACACAAGAGAAGATCAGAAGATAGAAGTCATTAAGCCCTAGTTATAGTAATTTCTTCCCTGTTGTAAAGTATAGTCAATACAACAACACATGAGTAGGGTTATTATTCTATCATGAGAAGGCCCAAACCTGTATAAAATTTATGTGTCTTTTTCTGTGTGGTTTAACTCAAGAAGAGTCCGCAGCATTCATTTGTAAGATTGATATTAAACCATTGACACTTACCCTAAGCAAAATGATCTACAGCCTTAACAACTACTAAACCATGGCAAATCCTAGGGATTAATAGGCATTACCCTTAAAGATCATGAAGGATCATAAAAACCCTACGAATTTCCTCCTCTTTTCCTTCCTTCCCTTCTTCGTCTCCTTTTTTCCTCCTTCTTGCTGAACTTTCTCTTCCCCTTGGCAGCAGCCACCCAGGTAGTAGGGCGGTGCAGCGCGGTAGGGGAAGCGATAGGGGGTGGCGGTGTAACATCCCAAAGTTCTGTTGCAAAAAAAAAATCATTATTTTATTGGATTTTCTTAGTCTTAAAAGAGTCTTCTTGCTTTTATTGAATTTCCTAGTTTTTAATGTCAAAAAGAAAATTTATTGAGTTTCCTGGTTTTTGGTTGGATTTAAAGTTAAAAGGAAAGGCATAATTAACTTCTTGAATTTTCTGGATTTTAAAAAGGTTTATCCTATTTTCTAGAAATTAAAAATAATTTGTGTGCAAAAATAAAAGGAAACTTTAACTTGAAAATAATTTTATTAAGTTCAAAATAATTCAGGGAATTTTTGTGAATTTTTTTTAGAATTTTTGAACTCTATTTGCTATTTTCTAAAAGCCATTTTGATTTCTTGCTTTTTCTAAAAATCAGAAGTCAATTTAAATCCCTAAATTCCCACAAGCCAAAATCCCCTTTTCCGGCCCATTTTCTTTCTTTCTTCTCTAACCTGTTTTCTCCTCCACACGACCCACCCACGCCCGGCCCAACTCCCTACGCTAGCCCACCTCTCCCTTCCCTCTCTCTCTTGTTAACATCTGGGCCCCACCCGCCAGAGCCACCTCCCCTCCTTCCTCCTTTGCCTTTCTTCTTCCTCGTGCAAACTCGCTCAGCCTCCATTGTTAGGCGTTGAAGCTCTTAAAGGTAGCCGTTACCGCCCTGTTTTCTTGCACATTCACATCCTACACTCATTTCATTGGTTTCCTTGCGCGTTAAAGCACATTTGCTCGATGCCCGCGTTGGTGAGAAACGGACACCGCCCACGATCTCCCTCTCCGTTGCTCCTTTGCCCCTATAAAAGGGTGCATCGAGTGCCCCATTTCCTCCTCAACCTATCACCGAAAACCTTAGTCCCTCTCGTCTCCTCCCCTCGCTGCAATCGCCATTTCCTCTCGTCGGCCGAATGCCCTTCTGCTGCCGATTGCACCGCCGTCGAAGGAGCTCCGCCACCTTCATCACCACCAACGACTTCGCCACGCCTCGTTCTACATCGTCCGCGCACCCTCACTACCGGAGCAACCTCGCCGTCTTCAACCGAATCACGCCGTCGCCTTTTTCCTCCTCATCGGCCATCCTTGCGCGTCCCACCACCGCCGAGGTGAGTACCATACTCCCAGCGTCCTCCCCTCTTTGTTGGTACCCTCGCCCCAAGCCGTTGCTTCGTCGTTCACCGGAGCCCTTGGCTCCCGTGTGCCACCGCCACTTGGTTGCCACACAACTGCCACCCCAGCCACCCCCCGCCTACGTGTCGTGCTCACATGTCACGCATACATGGCACAGCCAATATGCTACGCAATTTCGTGGACCCGATCCACATGTTAGTGGCCCAATCATTTTTTTTTGGAAAATTAATTCGGCTGAAAATTCAATTATCCTCGTTGATGTCATGCTGATGCAATAAATTGATTTTCCTTCAGAAAAATAATTCCACAAATTCAAAATTACCCATTTATGCCATTTCATGTGAATTTGAATCTTCCGAGAGCTCGTTCTCCTTCGTTCAAGCTCCGATTCAAGTGATTCAAATTTCTAAATTCATAAAAATTCAATATATATCTAATAGAACCTAAATTATTTAATTTTGAGTTTATTTGGATTTTTTTTTAATTTAACTTATTTTCGCGTATAGATTTTGACGACTTCGAAGAGCCAGATTTCAACGTCATTGCAGAACAACAATTAATTGAGTAAGGCAAGTTACATTATTTGATCATGTTTGATCCCAATATTTTAAATTATTTGAATTATATTTTAAATTATTACTGCATGCTTATTATATTCAAGTTAATTTAAATTTCTGCTTTAAAATTATAGGTATTCCCATTACCAATGTATAGCCAACTTTGACATTTAATTAAACATACCTTCACACCTTAGATGAAAATCTAGTTTATGCAATAGTATGAACTAGAACACTTTGGAAAAAATATATGTCTAGTCATGCTTAGATAAAAAAAATATATTCAATTTGGGGAAGTTTAGCAAAAGATTCAACTATGGATTTAAAATGAGTCTATATCATTATCATGCAATTGAAATTTACAAATGGTTTAAAAAGCAAAATATAAATTGGTTTGGACTTGGGCGAAAATGGATAGTTGGTGGGTGCAAGTTTATACACAGGACCGATTCAGTGAATGTTCGAGGCCCATTGGTTCTTTTTGGAAGTCGCCTAATCAACTAAGGACCGGTCTGAGAGCCACATCTTGCTAAGCTCCACCGTACTGTCACAAGTCTGGAGTGGAATAGACCTAACTAATTAATTTGCAATGTTCCACTGTGGTTGTGCCATCCGGATGTGTGGGTGTCAGAATGACCTACTTTTTATTATCCCACATGGCGCAAGAGGGGGCTTCCGTTTGACGTGGAACCTTACGGCAGCAAAACCTTAGCGGGCATGACTACTTTGGGAAGATGTATTGTAAAGGCCTTATGATAACCACTTAGTTGTATACCTACGAAAGTGTGTCAAACAGACATTAAAAGTTGATTACCTCTTATGGGTAAAGTTGCACAACCTTTGCCGAGTGTAAAACTATTCGAATAGCCGTGTCCATAGTCATGGACATGCTGAGCAAAGCCACTAAAAGTTAGACTTTGGTTTTTGATTTCAAAAGATTTTATCAAATGATTTTGGATAGTTTTTCCAATTGGGAAATTCGGGCAGGAAGCCTTGGTGTAAGGGGTTAATCCTTCACCAGTAGTGCATCTTGCACTAAATTGTTAGGTTTAAAACCAAAGAATTTTAGATATACTATAACTGTTTTGGAACTTAGTAAATGTATTTAAAATGTCAAACATTACTTTTACACAAATAACCATATAAGCCTTCTTTTGATATATCCCTGTTTGCATTATAATATGTTATTGGGTGTAACTTTGGAGTACATTTTTATACTCACCCTTGCTTAATAAAATATTATGTAGAAGAGAAGGACTTCGCTACCGGTGTGGATCTCGACGACTAGGTCGCTACCCAGTCGATTGCCTGTGGCAGATTAGCTAGGCTCTACTATTTCTTCTTCATCTTCCGTTGTGTTCTTTATTGTTGGCTTGTAAGTCATTCTTGTAATAACACTATGATAAATATTAATAAAATTATGCGAGATGTGGTTGTTACCATATTTGTTTACTATGTACACTAGCTATTGTTCCAGGGACTAGTGTAGAATAGACAAAGGATCTGGGGGAGTTACTCCCGGGTCTGACAGGCAGACAAAGAAAGAGGAGCACAGGGGCACCCCCTGGAGTCCTATATAAAGGCCAAGGGGCTGGAGGGTCGTGACTTGGACATGGCATGGTTGGAAACAACCGATATTGAATTTTGATTTGGAGTACACTTTGAATTCGAGTCGGTTTTCTGCTTTCCTTCCGTGCAGCAAACCTTTCAGAGATCATACTTTCTTTTCCAAACTCAGAATTGAGTGATTAATTTTTTGTAGTTTATCTAACTCATAGTACTTCCACTTTCTATTTTTAGAGATTTTCTGAAAATGTCGTCTTCGTTGCGAAATTTGCTTTGGAAGTTGACTTAGTTGTAGACCCAGATTCTCTATGCAGTCTGCCTTGCGGGCCCCATATCTCACACATCAGAACTCCAAATTAGATCAATGAGGACTCTAAATTGTATTATGAAAAGAGATATACAACTTTGTAGATATGAAGTTTTTCATTTGAAGCCGTTTCAGTCGCGAAAATCACATTGCAAGATGTGACAGATTCTGTCTTGTTTCTTGGCGAGCCAAATTAGGAATCTCTCAATCTCCTTATATTCTCTTTAAATAAATGGGATATTACATAGCATCACCATGTTCACGTGTTCCCAAAGTGATACAAACTGTTGTAGGTGCTCAATCTCCTTATATTCTCTTTAAATAAATGGGATATTACATAGCATCACCATGTTCACGTGTTCCCAAAGTGATACAAACTGTTGTAGGTGCCACACCGTAAGTTGCGCATGGATGTCAATGTCTTTCATCCATTTATTATCTTGCAGGGTTTTGTGAACATTCTCATGCTTTCCAGACACAGTCCCTTCCTTTCACCTTGTTATATATGAGTCATACACAACAAATCTCTACATTGGCGAATACACTACCTTGAAGAAAACACACACACAAGATAATGCTTTAACACTAGTCGCGCATCCATGGGCTGGGGGTTACCTCCTTACTCAGCAACTTGTGACTCCCAACAAATCGAGGCAATGCTTAGTCAACATATCAGCAGCATTATTATTAGTGTGCACCTTCATCAAATCAATCTCTCCAGAGTTGATCAACTCCCTGATCCTGTGATACCTTACATGAATGTGCTTCGTCCTAGCGTAATACACTTGATTCTTGGCCAAATAAATTGCACTCTGACTATCACAATGCACCTGGACTCCACCATGCTCAACACCTAGTTCCTTCACTAATCCTGCAAGCTATAACTCTTCCTTTGCAGCTTCAGTCATAACCATGTACTCTGCCTCAGTTGTAGATAATGCAACAATAGACTGAATTGATGATTTCCAACATATAGGCCTTTCACCTAGAGTAAAAACATACCAAGTAGTAGACCTCCTATTATCCAAATCATCGGCATAGTCCAAATCCACATATCCAACAACCAAAGGATTACCTTGCTGTTCACCAAAAATAATACCATGACTTGTTGTACCTCACAAGTACCTGAATATCCACTTGACTACCTCCCAGTGTCGCTTTTTTAGTTTCGCCATAAACTTGCTAACTTGACTAACAGCATGTGCTAAATCAGGGCTTATACAAACCATAACATACATTAAACAACCAACTGCACTAGCATAGGGAACCTTCGCCTTCTCTTCAAAATCTTTATCTAATTCAGGACAAAATTCAGAAAAAGTTTAAAGTGTTGTGCCAATGGATTACTTACTGGTTTGGCACTGCTTATATCAAATCGCTCCAAGACTTTCTCAACACACTCCTATTGAGACAATCATAGTTTCCTCGAGCTTCTATCCTTGTGTATATCAATGCCCAAAATTTTCTTTCCTGTCCCTGAGTCTTTCATATCAAATTCCTAACTTAGCAAACCCTTTAAACTAATCACATCATACATGTGCTTTGCAGCAATTAGCATATCATCCACATATAGTAGCAGAAAAATAAATGAACCATCATCAAGTCATTGAACATAAACACGACAGTTATACTCACATCGACTGTAGCCAATTTGCAACATATAGGAGTCAAAGCATTTGTACCACTGTCTTGAAGACTGTTTTAACTTATACAATGATTTCTTTAACTTGCATACCAGGTGCTATTTTTTTGGTTCAGTGAACCCTTCTGGTTGCTCCATGTAGATTTGCTTATCAAGATCACCATGCAAAAATGTCATTTTCACATCCATCTGTTCCAAGTGCAAATCCAAACTGGCTACCAATGCAAGAACTGTCCTAATAGAATTATGCCTCACAACCAGAGAGAATACTTCATAATCAATCCCCTTGTTTTGTGAATACCCCTTTGCAACTAATCGAGCATTGAACTTTTTCCCTTCTTTTTCTAATACTGCAGGCTTTCTCTTGTAGACCCATTTGCACTCAATGGCTTTCTTATCCTCAGGAACATGAACAAGCTCCCAAGTCTGATTCTTCTATAAAGACTCCATTTCTTCTGTCATTGCAGCCATCCACCTATCTTTCTCCTGGCATGTAATAGCCTCTTGAAAATTAGTTGGATCATCAGTACTAAGAGGAAGAAGAGCAAATGAAATTTGGTCTTCATGCCCGAATATCTTTAGAGCTTTCATATTAGTGTGTCATTGTCTATCTCTTGCCAATTAAAAATTCTGCAAATCCTCTGAAGTGGAATCTAGAGGCAGTGTTTGTGAATCTCGAGCCCTTGAACTATGTTCTAACTCCACCTGCACCGTATTTAAACCTCTGATCTCTTGTGCCACCTCCTCTTTGCTTTGTTGTAACATTGATTTCTCATCAAAGACAACATACTTGCTCATCACCACCTTCTTCGATGTCGGATCCCAAAGCTTGTACCCTGTAACACCTTTCTTGAAACCCAGAAATATGCACTTTGTTTATTTTGCATCAAGCTTTGACCTTTCATCAGCGGGTATATGCATATAGGCCGGGCAACCAAAAATTATTATATTAGTAAAATCAACCGAATTACCAGTCCATACCTCCTCTGCAACCTTACCACCCAAAGATGCCTGTGGTGATCTGTTTATGAGATAGCACGCCATGTTCACAGCCTCTGCCTAGAAACATTTAGGAAGCCTTGCATTCAACCTCAAGTACCTTGCTCGTTCATAGATAGTTTTGTTCATCCTTTTGTCACACTGTTTTGTTGTGGTGTTTTGCGCACCGTGAAATGCAGCTGAATACCATTCTCCTCACAATATCTCTGAAACTATGAATTAGTATATTCAGTACCATTGTTAGATGTCAGATACTTTACCTTCCTGCCTGTTTGGTTTTCTACCTCAGCTTTCTACACCTTGAACTTGGCAAAAACTTTAGATTTTTGTTTCGTGAAATACACCCACACATTGCGGGAAAATAATCAATAAAAGTAACAAATATTGAGCTCCACCCATTGACGGTTTTCTAGTAGGCCCCACACATCAGAGTGTATATAACCAAGTATTCCTTTGTTTTATGCTTGCCACTTGAGAAGCTAACCTTAGACTATTTTTCAAGAATACAAAACTTACAAAAACATAACTGGTAACTTTTAATATCTTCCAATAGGTCTCTCTTATAAAATTCCTCCATCCCACGAACACTAAGATGGCCCAATCGCCTATGCCAAAGTTTTGCCATTTCATTATGTGACTCCACTGAACTGACTCTGGCTACAACAGTGCTCCCTAGCAATATGTAAATATTGCCAACAGTTCTCCTACCACTCATCATAGTCAATGTACCTTTACAAATTTTCATGGTTATCATTATCAGCTTTATAAGTAAGACCATTATTATGAAAGGAGCTTAGAGAGATCAAAAAAATTTCAACTCTGGTATGTGCATAACATCACGCATTGTTCTAACAACACCATCATACATCTTAATTTCAATTTCACCTATCCCGATAATACTATGGCATATATCATTACCAAGGTAAACAGAACCGAAATTACCTAACCTATATGAAGTGAACTACTCCCTGTTAGGCATGATGTGATACGAGCACCCAAAATCAAGAATCCAAGCATCTGTCAACCGACCATTTGAAACTGAGAAAACACCTGCATCGCTACTATCTGAGTTATTTTTCCAAGCCATATGCATAGTCTTCTTATCATACTTCCCACCATTCTGTTCTTTCAATTTTGGACAATCCCTCTTCATATGCCTCATCTTTTTGCACTTGTAGCACTTGATATTCTTTCTGCTCCATGACTTTGATATGGATTTACGCCTTCCATGTCTCTCTTTGTCTTATTTCCTTCCACGATCACCCTTCGTATACAAACTATCACCTTGAGAACTCCCCCCTGCGTTCAGCTTCCGTTGATTTTGCGCTAATAGAGCCACGGTAATCTCATCAACCTTGATAGTATATTTCCCGTATGTCAGTGTGGTGTCCAAGTGTTCGTAGGAAGGTCGCAATGAACACAACAGAATAATCGCCTTGTCTTCATCTACAATCTTCACCTCTAGATGCCCTAGATGAGTAATCACCTGATTGAAGACAACCCTCCTGCATCTTCAACCCGTACTACCTCTGCTTCAGATACAGTTTGTCCGTCAGGGATTTAGACATAAACTGAGCCTGCAACTTGTCCCAGATTTCTTTCGATGAGGTCATATCCATCATATGATATATGATCTGATCCGAAAGACATAGCTGTATGATCGCGGCTGCCTACTCCTTCAACTCCTCCCAATCATCATCCTCCATTGTCTTCGGCTTTGCTTCGCGCAGCCCCTTGGAACATCCCTGCTGTGCTAACAGATCCTTCACCATCGTCTATCACAATCCAAAGTTACCAGTCCTGTCGAACTTCACCACTTCGAATCTAGCACCTAGCATTGCCATCTCAACCTCACTCTCATACCAATTGTTGGAACCGGCGACAACCCTTTGTGCGAGAGAACAATCACAGCAAGCACACAAGAGACATGAGAACTTGTTTACGAGGTTTGATAAAGCCCACGTCCTTGGGAGCCGAATCGCAACGGCCTCGTCCATATGAGGAGTTTCTTTCTTTTCTTCTAATTAGGGTTACAAGAGGTCGGTGGTATATATTTATACCCCGATTACATATTTGACTCGGATTCATAGTCCGTACCATGGAGACTTCGCCCTCCGCACCCCACAGCCTACAATATTTCATAACCCCACGCAACTACGTCTCCCTTGTAGGACTGTGTACGAAAAGTGTATACTGCGCTCCCGCTTTTTGGACATAGCCCCTTTCTTGCACTTTGTTATATATGATCCATACACAACAACCTTGCCTAAGCCCTCTCCCGTGTTTGATAGGGGCGCCCGGAATTCCGTTTAGAAAGCACTCGAGATGATGAAGTTGAGAGTATGGCGATGATCTAGTTCCTCCAAGTATTTGGGAAGAGGCTCTTTGCATTAAATCAAGAAGGAAATCCCATCTTACCGATTTAAAAGCCTTTACGGTGTTCGATTTTAGTAAGAGTGTTGGTGTCCTTGAATGGTGTAGGTGCCTAGCTAGATTCTGCACTTACATGCAGGGGCGGATCCACTATGGTTCATGGGTGTTCAGCTGAACACCCAAAAAAATTTGGGCAAAAAATCAGTATATATGAGGTATAATATATGTGTATACTAGAAATTGAGGTCAATCACCGTATAACGTCCTCAAAACCGTGTTCTGTCGGCACAGCGCCACACTCGCACTCGTGTCTCGTAGCGACGCAGCCCACTCGGTAGTCTACACCACACGCACAGGTTGTATCCCATGAAATGATGAAAAGGTGTGCCGGGCCACTAGCTTCCTTCCAAGCGTCGGGCTTCTAGTTCCCCCACAAGGTCACAGCGACACAGCCCAATAGCCCACAGTGGCTCTGGCTCGGTAGTTGCCTTACCCAATCAATATCCCAACAGCCAACTCCCAAGCTCATTTAGCAAACCCTAAATCCTAATCTCTCTCGATCTCACAATCTCTCTCTCTCTCTCATTCTCTGTCTCTCATAAACACATAGGCGGACTGCAGTCCATCCTTCATCCTTGCGAGTTGCAGCTCCACTGGGCACTGGCCCTTGTGGCTTGTGGCGGTGGACGGCAGTGTGCAGCGGCGAGCGGGTGAGCGCGGCGGCGGCGGCGGTTCGTTGGGGGAGAAGGGGAGGACCGAGGACCAGAGGACGGGAGGAGCGCTGCGCCGTGGTGACGGCTTGCTCGCCTGCTTCGAGGTCCGAGTGACCGAGCTCGGAGCTCCGATTGTCCGACCTCCGAGCTCAGCGACCGGCGGGGTGACCAGGACCAGGCGAGGCGCGCCGCACGCCCACGCGCTGCTCTGAGTCTCTGAGGATAGGACCGAGATATCTGGGGAAGGGGAGGTTGGGAGAAGGGGAGTGTGAGGACCCGGGGTATTTAACTCGTAATACTTAACCTCCAAATGGTTCTAGTATTACCAATCAAATATCCTAAGCCTCAATGGACATGTGCTTCCCAGAATTGCAACACACATACATCTATACAAAATCATGCATCATTTCTATACAACTTACAATGCTAAGTCTAACAAAAGACATACATAATATAGAGTTATTACAAAAGAGTCGACCGGCCAAATGACATCAAAATAACAATTAACAGCGGAAGCAAAAGCGCCATAAGATGGCTATAAATAAAAGACGACCGGTTAGCCAACACAACCCATAATGCAATCGACCGGGCCGCCAAGCTAGTTGCACCCGCCGCAGCAAAACTCACAGAAGTTGATCCCTTGGGGACCCACTTCCTCCTCTGCAACAATAAAGCAATGCAATTGAGTACAATAATGTACTCACAAGACTTACGAGTAACAATCCTATACATAGCTACATGTGAGCTGAATCAAAGGAAATAGTTATATGGTTAATTGGAAGCATAAAGCAATTTTCATTTGCAATAATGTAATAGGTTGAAGGCAATTTATCAAATCTGTTTTTAATCATTAAAATAACAGCGAGGTAACAATATATAGCATAAGTAACAACCTAGAGGTGACTAACCCAATAGCCACCACAACATAGCATGAATCCCCAATTCGTACCACCCATCAAGCTTTAGTTAAAAGGTTGTAGTCTAATTCTTACGGGGCGTATCCGAGCGTGTCCATAACCTAGGACGAGGCTATTCGAATAGTTTGAACCCTGCAGGGGTGTACCAATGTACCCACACTTCAGACCGCCTTTTAGCCATATGATTTAGCACACTTCCAAAGGTATGTCGGCACGGCTAAGTCCTACGAGACGTTTCCAATATTATGTATTAACTATGAGCCGCTCGTATGGATAGAAACCCATACGCTACATTGTAAAGCTGAAAGACAACTACCCACTCGGGGTAAAGCTTTCAGACAACTACAATGCTCCCAAACATCTGCCTCCTACAACCTCCTACGACCTGGAGCTAACACACGCCAAAGTACTAAGTCAAGAGAGATCCTATTTCCCTCTAGTGTGGTTAGCACGCAAAATGCTCAGTACAGTGGCGCAAGTAATTCAGTCCTTATTGACTCGGGCACCATACCAGTCACACCCAAAAGCACACCATCTTACCATTGTGCTCAAATCTAAAATATTTTATTTTCAGTTTTAGTTTTCTCAATTAAACATAGCACAACAGCTGAACATAAAGTCATAACAAGTTTTTGTGTGATCAAGGTTATCGACTAAGTCGACAACCGCCCAATTCTACCGGTAGCTAAGCATGACTAAGCAACATCAACTCGCAAACTACTAAGTGACAAGAGCTCATCCAACGAACCCTAAATCACAGCAAGATAATCCTAGGCTCAGTAGTAGAGGATAAACATTTGCCTACAGATTATGCATCTAATAGGTCAACTAATCGATAATAGTTTAACACAAGATAGCAATGCATACGTAGAATTTGCAAACAACATATTAGACTTTAAAAATAATAGGAGCAATATGATCAAATGATGCTACATCTGCTTGCTTTGCTGGAAGTCCTCTTGCTGCAGAGGGTCGCTCTCAGGTTCAACAAATTCTTCGGAACCTAACGCAAGAACGCGAAAATCCAACAAAAACAAAGAACACCGAAAAAGACTCAAAAGTCAAAGTCATCCAAATTCCATGAAATTTACACAGCAGCAAGTTCATGGTTTTAAATGAATTTAGCAACAAGAATCATTCAATTTGGACTAAGCATGCAAAAGTTATATCCTAAACAATTTCTTTCGGCTGGAAAAATCAACTTAAATTGATTTCGGTTATTGTTCATGGCACAATTTTCCCAAAAGTTCTAGAACCTAAAATTTTTATGGTAGGTAGAACATGGCATTCTAAGAACAGCGAAACTGGATTTACTTCATTTGGAGTTAAATTGAATTACTTATGATTTTTTTAAGTTGTGAAACTAGGGCATATCATTTTTCAGAGGCATAGACATGAACAAAACATATTCTATATTAAAGTGCCTTATCAGAGGAATTTAACAAATTTTAGTTTGCTCAATTTGAAACTACAGAGAAATACTTATGCATTTTTCAAGTTTTAAATGAATTTCTAGACAATATTTAATACATAAGCAAGTTAATTCAACCTATATAATTTTCTGGTACAGAACAGTGCCTACACACATTTTTGGATTAAAGTTTAGTTAAATAGAAATTTAACACAATTGGAATCATCTAAAATGGAGCTAAAATGAATTAGTTATGAATTCTTGAAGTTTTAAAACTATTTTCAGTTGACAAATAAAGGCTTACCGGAATTAAATCAAACTCAACAAAAATAGAAAAGACGTGGACGATCGTGGGCCGTAGATCGTGAATCGAACGGCCCAAGCGTGAGGGCCGAACGAACGCGCGCAGCGCCACACACCCTCAACCGTTGGATTAGATCCAACGGCCGACCGCGAGGGAGGTGCTCGGGGTCTGAACGTTCCAACGAACGCGGGCCGCAGATCTAAAGATGAACGGCTCGCAGCGAGAATTCCGTTTGGAGGACCGAACGTTCACGCCATCGGAGCCGTAGATCTAGAAATGAATGGCGAAAAGAGATCGGAGCGCTAGGACTTCGAAAGCGCTGAGAAGGTCTGGACCGTGGGATCAAGATCTAACGGTCCAGAGCTGAGGGGAGGTCCTAAAGTTAAATATCTTATAAGAGGAGGTCCTGAGGTTTTCTTTACAAAAGACCAAGGGGTGGTCTTTTGCAAAGAGGACCCTAAGGGCAATCCCGATGGTGGTTCTTAGAAAAATGACCACGGGGGTGGTCCTTTGCACAGGGGTGATTATAACGGCCAAGATTAAAACCAGAGAGGTCCTTAACGGTCATGATCAAAGTTGGGGGAGGTCCTGGCAACTAAGGTTTCACAAAGGGAGATCCTACGGTTAAGAGCTATCCCCCAAAGATCTTCAGCGGCTAAGATTAAACTCAAGAGGTCCTGGGACTTGTCGAACTTACGACAACAGGACCGTACTCCGCACTTTGCACGCCGGCTGACCGCCGGTGACTCCAGTCGCGGCGGTGCAAACCAACAGGTGCGATACATGTGTAATACAATTGCGAACACAATGGGGGCACTCTCGACGGTGGAGTTGGCCTAAAACGTCGGCGAGCCGGAGAGGGGCAGAGGAGCAACTACGGCAAAAACTGAAAACGGCAAAAAGCTTCGCAATGATCTAAACTAGCAGGTGCTCAAGCACTAATGGGCTATCGCGAAGGTACCTGGGCCCAGAGGAGGTCCGAAGGAGGTCGGAGAAGTCCTGGCGGCGGAGACCGACGTCGGAACTGAGGACGATGACGCTGAGAAGAGGCCCTGAACAAAATGAACACCACCAGTGGTCAAAATAGCTTCGCTAAGGCCCAAGGAAGGTCCATGAGCAAGGAATCGAAGAGGAGAGCCTCTTACCAGAGTCGGGGACGAAAGGGAGGATTTCGGCCGCCAAAGTCCAAAACTCAAATCTGGGTTGTTCCTGCGAAGACAACCCAATTTCAAGTTAAGGGACTAGCTCAAGATGACCAGGTGGTCCAGGCGACACGAAAAGAAGAAATGAAGAACCACTGGAGCACCGTCGTCTACGAGAGCTCCAAGGTCCAGTAATGGCGGAAACAGTGTTCTCGGTGGTTTGTGCGCAACACACAGAGAGAGTGCTGGGGTGACTGAGAAGTGTGAAAGGGAAGCCAGAAGAGGAGCTCGTGGTCCTCAAGTAGCTCGAGGGTCAACGGTTGCTCGAGGACGAGCCCTAATGGAGACAAGACCTAAAGTTGGTGCAGGGCGCCTGAGGCGGCGGAGCGATTGAGGACAAAAAGGCTAAGGGCTAAACAACGACAAAGTTGGCGAGGCTCAGAGCCGTTGAGGGGCCCCACGAGGTGACCAGAGCCTGCCCCACTCTCCCCGCCATGGCGCACGCGCGTACGACGCGAGGAGGAAGAATAAGAACAGAGGAGAGGTCGGGGTGGTCGTGAGCGGTAGGATCGGGCACAGACGGCCACGATTTCACAAGACCACCAGAGGTCCAAAACGGCAGGGGAGGTCGTGAGCGTTGGATTGAGATCTAACGGCTCAGGTTTGAGGTGGCTCTCGGGAGGTCCGAAAGTTTCCGTGAACGTGGACCCCCCGTTGGAGATCCAATGGCTGAAATGCCACGCACCATTTTGAGCGAGCCCGAGTGCGGCTAAGTGACTTGTCTCGACCGAGTTAGGTGGTTGGGTCTAACTCGAACCCGAGTCTGACTCAGCCCTAGGGTTTGAATTAAAACAGAGATTTTTGGGGAATTATTTAAGGTAGCAAACTAACTCCAAAAATTTTGAAATTTTTACAGGAGCTTGCTAACTTTAATATTGACCTTGTATAAAATTTTCGGAGGTTTTCATGTAGTACATTTTCCTCCAAAAATTCTACAAGGTGCTGAGCTAGGGTTTGACTCAGAGTCAAACTAGTATGACTGACCTCTTAAAATATTCAAACAATTTCTAAAAATTGTGAAATTTTTCAGAGGGGTCACACATTTACCCTAGAACTTAGAAAAATATTTCCAGAGGATGATCATAAGGTTAGACAAGAATGTTTTTGAAAGGTCAAGATTTAGGTCAAAAGAGGCTTATGGTTTTTGTATTTCCATAATTCATTTACAAGAATTTTCAGAACATACATGAAACATAAGATGCCAGAAAAGTTTTTAATTTTTACACATTTTCTTACATTTGAAACACAAGCCAATACTTGGGATGTTACCGGGAGGACCTCAGACCTGAGTCCTGAGGAGTGCTGTGGCGTGCGGGTGAGCGCGGCAGCGTCGCGGCAGTGGGTCGGCGGGGTGAGCACATAGCACGGCTGCTGGCGGCTGCGGGGTGCGGCGGCCTGGTCACCTGGGAGAAGGGAAGGAGCGCAGCGGTGGCGCCGCTGCTCGCCTACTTCGAGCCCCGAGCCACCGAGTGCAACGCTGTAGGGAGGTGGGGCGAACGGCGGGGTGAGGGTGAGCGGGAGCGTGGGCGGATGTCGGCTGCCGGCTGGGCGAGCATTGGAGGCCGCATCGATGAGCAGTGAAGCAGGGAAGCGACACGACGAGTAGACATGACACGGGGGAGCTGTACGTCAAATAAATTGTGAGGTGGATCCACTTCTATGATATCAATTGCTATGATTGTGAAGCTCTCGACTAAATTTGGTCTTGATATAGATTAGCTCATAGTCTCATAAGCATGTCAATAAGCAAAGTCACCACTGTATTATATCCATTTATCCAATAGAAGGAAAATGCCACCTACTTGTTGATGAATCATTCAGTTCTAAGTCAAAACAATACTCCACGGCATCATAATTTATCCATAGGGTCGATCATCGCAAAGTAGTACCGATAGGCTACAAAAATGCATTAGCGATGATGTTATTGTGTCTTTATGAAATGTAGATCAGAGAGCTTAAAAATGAAGAAGTCTGCTAGATGTAAAATCTTTGTGGAATAGTATGGGAACCAATACTTGAATGATTGCTTGATTACATTTCTGCGGCAAGAAGTTAAGGATGATGGCATGATATCACGCTTCAAGGCATGAAGACCGTCGAGTTAAATTATTTGTTCTTTAATTATTTTATAATTTCTATAAATTATTTTGAGATGATGTTTTAGTAAGAACAATTTAAGCTTCGATTTTTGCTATTGTGTACATTAGCTTTTTACACCGAACGTCAATATTTTGTCAATTCCGAACACCCATGTTCAAAATCCTGGGTCCGCCACTGCTTACATGAAGTTGTCATGAATGCTTTTTTTTTTATTATTATTGAAAGCACTCTGACTTTGGGAAATCAGGGAGTGCATATGAAGCGCGAGCCTTTGTGATAGAACCTTTGTTAGAATTTTTGCATCGCCATGAATTAAGCTAATTGGCCTGTAGTGGGGCACCTCCTGTGCTCTGTCTTTCTTTGGAATGAGCACTATGTATGCCGTGCTGAGCCAATCATATGCAAAGTTGACATGGTACCACCCGCCGGTTAATTAGTATCGTGTAATCCTGAAAACATGACTTAAAAAGAATGGAGTACATACGAGGATGCTCTATATATAAGGGCATGTACAATGGTACAGACAGCTGCTGTCTATAGCAACTATCCATGTCACCTATAGACAGCACTAAAACCAGCTCATACAATGGGTTGTGATGATACAGCCGGCTATAGGATTGTAGACAACACACAATCTTTAATGCTTTTTCTTGGTTTTGGTGCTACAGTCGGCTGCAGGATTATAGACAGCAATATTCTATCTCTTCATTCTCTTTCATCCACGTCACCAAAAGTCCTATGTGGCAAATGCTATAGACGGCTGACATAAGTCCATTGTACATGCTCTAATATGTATTGTTTCTCTCGTGATCTGAGCATTTAATAATGTTGTTAATTACATGGGCATATCATCGGAGCAAGCATAATGTAAACCTTGCTATGAGTACGATTGGTATGAAAACAATTCCCATGTTCAAACGGACGGTAAACCTAGACCCCACACCCATGGATCCAAATGGACGAATTCAACTCGATCCATAGATCTGGCTTAATGATAACTCAACTTTTCTTCACGAATTAATCATTACACGCCGACGGGCGCTGTCGATGTTGCGGACCAGGTGCAGGATCACTTGTACGATTCAAGCAACAGACCACATCCTTCCTTAGACAAGGGGGTACGTACCCGAACATGGAAATCGCAAAGCCGCCCATTTCACCTTCAGAAAAGTCAAGCAAAGAACCTCTCCAAAAGAGAGAAAGTCGAGCAAAGACCGACGAAGAAGTTGCAGAAAAGAATATAAGTCTGGGTCATATGTGTCTGCGCGTACATATATATATCTTTGGATTAGCCCGTAAGCCATGGTGCGGCTGCACGGCCATGCACATGTGCACGCTATATACCTGCTTCCTTCGAGATGCCCATTGCTGAATTAATCCTCCAGCAACCAATCGATCGTAAGGCTAAGGCTATATATACACACACCCAATCATCACAGTATCATCACACAATCATCGGAACAAAATCCACATAGACACACGAGCAAACACGTATCAGCTACGTATTGCTAATTAAGTTCGTGAAATTTTAAGGGCGTACAACGACAGATATGGCTCCAGCTCGAGTTATTGCAGTGGTGTTGCTCACGGTCGGCTGTGCGTTGGCCGTGGCCGCGGCCGACGTCGCGACCAACGCGTCGTCGTCCACAGCGCAGCCGACCGGATGGCTGAGGGCGCATGCGACGTTCTACGGCGGCGCTGATGCCTCCGGCACCATGGGTAACTAGCATATTACAAACCGTGCTAATTGAATTGTACATCATGTAGTGTATATATAACTGCATATGCTAAGCAGATTTGTTACAGCGCTTTGTGATGTGTGTATCGATCGCAGGTGGCGCGTGCGGGTACGGCAACCTGTACTCGACGGGGTACGGCACGCGGACGGCGGCGCTCAGCACGGCGCTGTTCAACGGCGGCGCGTCGTGCGGGCAGTGCTACAAGATCGCCTGCGACCGCAAGTTGGCGGACCCGAGGTGGTGCAAGCCCGGCGTGACGGTGACCATCACGGCCACAAACTTCTGCCCGCCCAACTACAACCTGCCGAGCGACAACGGCGGGTGGTGCAACCCGCCGCGGCAGCACTTCGACATGGCACAGCCTGCCTGGGAGAAGATCGGCGTCTATCAGGGTGGCATCATCCCCGTCATGTACCAGAGGTACGCACACTTGTCAGTAATTTAGTGCTCTTCTAAGTAAAAAAAAAAAAAAACGTCTCAAAATCGATCCAAACCAAATCCCCTGTGCCCGAAAGCATTTGTAGGTACAATATAGCACTAATAATAGTGATGTAGTAATCTATCTAGAGCATAGTTCCTCCATCGAAAGATCTGAATAGGCTAAAAGGTTCACATGCATTATTGCTTAAAGTAGGGGAAATCTACTTCCTTGAAAATAACGCTATTGATGTTTTTCTATCTTATACTGGTCACTTTGCTCTAGTAGTTCATGTAAAAAGAATGTCGTTCCTTGTAGGGTTCCATGTGCTAGGCGTGGTGGTGTGCGGTTCACGATCAACGGGCACGACTACTTCAATCTTGTGCTTGTGACCAATGTTGCAGCTGCCGGCTCGATCAAGTCAATGGATGTTAGCTCCAATTCAGCCGATTGGATGCCGATGGCACGCAATTGGGGCGCGAATTGGCAGTCTCTGGCATATCTCACGGGGAAAATGCTGTCCTTCAGAGTGATCAACACTGATGGCCAGACGCTTGTCTTCAAAAATGTGGTGCCAACCGGATGGAAGTTTGGACAAACATTTGCAAGCAGCATGCAGTTCAAGTGAGCACTCTGCGGAATTTCCATGTGATTGATTTGCATGTGGTCATCTGAATTATACATGCCCAAATGGTTGAAATTTTGTTGTCTTGTGGTGCTTGATGACACTGTGCACTATATGTATATAGATACTGATCCACCGGCTGCGGCTTGGACCTCTGATTTTTATTGTGTGTGTTTAATTTGTTGCTGTATATATTTGTATTCATATTAATTTCAATGGCAATATGTATTAATTCTATCAAGTTATTTGTATTCATATTAATTTCAATGGCAATATGTATTAATTCTATCAAGTTATCTTCGTAATTCATTTATGCCATGCTTCTGTAAATTGACCATTCCTCCGTGAGTTATGGCTTAAAGTTTACTAGAATCATGTTGGATTTTCCTAATGAAAAAAAAAAAAAAGAAGGTAAGTTCGTATAGCACGAATAGAATTGCTAGCTGTTCCAAGATGCGCACTTGCATTCGCTGCGGGCGGCATGCATCAATGAGCTGAAGGGCATCACCAGCATTAGTGAGGTGATGGGAGAGTGCACATGGTGAAGGAGTGGGGGTGGCGGTTGTGGGGAAGGGTAGGTAAGGGGGAGAGAACGATGTGGGTTTGATTTTATTGTTAGGGATTGACACAAAAATCTCGAGACAATCTAGAAGTAAAAAACGTGTTTAATTTGTAGAAGAAAATCATGCATCTACTGCTCCATCATCCCTGTATTGTTATTAGCAAACTACTCCATTTGTTCTTTTTTTTACTTGTCGTTCTGGATATCAACACGGTCTCCAACACACACATTTGACCATTACTCTTTCTAATAGTATGTTATCAAGAATTATAAAAAATATAATAACATCGAATTATTTTTCATAGCAAATCTATTAATCTCGTTTCCATATGACAACTCTAAATATTTTTTATGTAATACTAGTCAAAGTTTTAAAATGTTTTCTTATGACAGCTCTAAATATATTTTTATATAATACTGGTCAAAGTTTTAAAATATTGATAGCGCACATTTAACGACATGTATTTGACAACGGAGGGAGTATATATAGATAATGGATATACAAAGAGGACATTCATGTAGGACTAAAATTTATTCAGAGCAGAGACACAGGTCAACTAATTATCCCTGTCTTGGTCACTTTCTCTTTAATTAGTTCCCATCTACTTGAAAGGACAATTTGTTATTACTCCCTCCTCAACTAGAGTTTTTTTTCAGTAAGATCTTAAATATTACAATATGCCTGCCTTAAAAAAAACAATATGCCGTCTTCTTGTAATGCATTATACTCCGGTTATTAGCTATAGTTTCCTAAAGACCGCAGATCTCCCTTGGGTTTTAAGAGCATAATTTCTTTAGAAACACTACGTACGTAACTCTCCCATTTGCTATTAAATACTTCAGTTTTTGGGCAAAATATCTGATGCAAAAGGTTTTATCAGTGGACATATGAACAAACTCAATCCCCACCATCCGATCTGAAATATGTGGCCGAGATGCAGCCTGACGCTCCTATCATCTCATTTACGTACTTTTCCACTCAACCCCGCGCGAGCCACAACAATTTAGTAGTGTTGGGCTAACCTGTGAGGGAGGGAGAGTAGATGGGCTGGCAGTGAGAAGGACATGGCCCAGAGAGAGAGAATGAAGTGGGCTGTCTTGAATATAGCTCCAAGCTAATTGAATTAAGGAATTGGTTTTTGAATTTAGTGAAAGGCTAGAAATTCAAATGAACCGAAATAAATACGAAATGAACTCATAAAATTACAATAAAATTTGAGGATGCATATTTTAATATTTAAACTCCAATAAATACTTTTGTATTTAATTGAAGTTTAGATTATTCATATTAAATAGTTTAAATTTGGGGGAAATCCCAATTAAGCTTTATTTAATTCGGAAAATCAAGAAAAAATTAAATTGCTAATTTAAACACAATATTTTAAAAATATAAAAATGGGATGTTACATAAGATATGGAATTATCTAAGTTTTCTTTGCCCAATAAAATTTTAAGCGGAGCATAATTATTGTGATTTTGCTTGAAGAAGATCGTATCTTTTTCTTTGTATTATATTGGCACTAATATGGTGAGACTTCAACCTCACACAAAACAATGGAGAGAATGGATTTAGAGCACATCGCAATTTTATGGAGATAAAAAGCGATTTGACAAAGAACGATTTCGTGGTCTATTGTTGTGCAGGAGGCTCGATGGTTAACAACGATCAACGGCGAGGATGATCGGGACTGCGCTTTGAGAGTTGAGATAAAAAATGATCGAGGATGCCGGGTGAAGTTATTGGACTCAAGCATGGCGTAAGATCGACAACGATGACCGAATGGGGAGTTCGGTGTGACAGGTTGCATCATGTGGCGTGGGGTTAGTACAAGTGTCATGGTGGTTTGTGTGAGAGCCAGATGGGAAAGACTTGTCGATATGAAGAGAGCTGTTGATCAACCTATATGTGGTGAAGCATGGGCGTACTTCGCGATGATCGGACTCAATCTTTGGAGAAGGATCGAGAAGAGGTATTTTGGTAATTTCACCATAATACCGGCTTTGGTGTCCTTAGAAACCGCGGCGTAAGACAACACAAGGAGAGGCAGTTTAGGTCAAGAGAAGATGGATTTCACGAAGAGATGGACGCTAGAAGATTCGGTTCATCATCTGCTTTGAGAATCATGCGTGAGCGTAAATTTGTTTGTGTGTGGACTTAACGGGTGCCCCGTTAGGGTTTTCTATCTAATCGTAGCCTCCACTATAAAAGGGAGAGGTGCAGGATTTGCCCTCTAATGCCTTCTAAGTGTAAACTCTAATTTATGATTTGAGGAAAGTGGAGTAATGAGGTTAGGGTTTGTGAGAGATGGATTGATTGAGTACTCAAGTGTTAAGTTTTTATTCTCCATGATGAAGTGGTTATAAACCAACAATATTCTCAAATCAATCCAAGTAAGATTTCCACAATATGAGTCACTTCTTATTTTTGCCCTCTTTTTGATGTTTTTTGGGATTTTACTTGTTCCTTTGGTTTTCTTGATCTTTATGTTGTGATCTAGCTTACTAGGATATGTGGGAATATATTTAGAATCATATTGATCATCGTCCTCTCACAAGCAAGTTTTTTGTATCAAAATTTGAATTTCATCGGTTTTCATGCCCTCTTGCCTTCATCTAAGAAATTCGTAGAACCTTGAATTTGATCTTTCCGATTGTCGATTCGAATATATTTCTAATCTTCTTGATAAGCTATGGTTAAAATTTCAGGTGATTTGGATCACCGGATCGAAAGTTGAGTCGTTTTGTGATCTTCTCGGGCTGCTACTCCCAGGCAACAACGGTCAGACCGGCCTAGTGCCGTGTGAGGTGTTTGTGTGTTCTTGTCTCAGGGTTTGTCGGTTTCAACATATTACTTCTGCTATGATTGTGTTATGATCTTTATAACTTCCATAGCTATCAAGCAGAAGAAATTGAAATCGGTCGAAGGTTAAAAATGAGCATAGCTCCTATTCACCCCTTCTGATCGCTGATCGAGTTCAACGGTAACGCTTCCTTTCGTGAGAAATTGTTGTGAATAAGTTATGGACACAATCATTGACACCTTATTTAAAGGCACCTATCATAGTGGAAGCATATGAGTTGTTGAACAGAGTTCATTTGCATTTCACCCTCTTCTTGTAACACACTAGACATTGATTCACACACCAACTAAATCCTATGAGATATTGAAGAAAACTGAGGTTGCAAACGAGCCTTTCAATGAATGCGAGGGAAGTATTATATAGGAACAAAAATCAAGAATGCAAACAGTACTCGATCGAAGCGCGGAGGATCTCACCACTTTCTTCAGACTTGTCATCACTTCGACTCTAGTCTCTAATGAGAAGAACCTTCCCTAATATTCTCAAGAATTATAGAGAAATTGGTATCGAACTGATTACAACTCCGACTATGAGGAAGTTCTGAACAACTAGTAACGTGCTAATTACTCCAGTAGATCAATGTGGTTTCAATCAGGAGTAAAGGCAAAAATAGTCGTTTAATGTTCAATTAGCCATCAGGTACAGTCAGGTAAGATTGGGTATAGTCAGGTAAGATTAGATCATTATGTTCGATTGGGTTAACTGAATAACTATGTGCCACCAAATGATTTCACGATAGTTCCTTTGGATTATTTTAGACTTTATGTAAGGTGCTCCCTCCATTTTAAAATATAAGACGTATTTTCGTTAAACTCAAAGATTAAGAAGGTTTCAAAGCTGAGAAGACAATAGAGGAAAAGACCATACTATCCTCCACCTTATTCCAAAACAAAATCTGCATGCACAGTGCCAATCCGGTGCTTTCTCATCCACATTTACCACTGGCTCCTTTTTCCATGTGACTTCAATACAGAGTAGCCTTTTACCCCTTCCAGCCTCTCTCTGGCGCACACAATTCTTCTCTCTCCACGGCACACTAGTTGCCTACTTAAACCAAAAATCAGTTGAAAATTTTAGCTAAGCACCAAAATTTGATTAGTGAGCCAAATTTTTTTGCTAGTCGTACTTCAAAATGGATTATAAATATAGAGCTCTGCTTCAATTTGCTCCATGAAGTCTTCAACTTCTTCAATTTGCTGCATGAAATCTTGCATCGATTAAAATCATAGAGCTCTGCTGTAGAAAAAAATTATATGAGTGGATTTTGCTAACCTCCATTAATGGTGAATTAATATTTCGAGGCTAAAATGGCTTAGGAATTGTTGAGCGAGGTGAAGCATGGAGTGCTGCTTGTCTTGGGAAAATGGTGGGGAGAGAAAAACAATGTTGTGGTGGGAGGAGAGTCACCTTTATGCATGTCCTATCCACAGTGAAGAGCAAGAAACAAGAGGGTAAAACGGAAAGAATATAGTTAATGCATGCTTCGGTAGAGTTCTTTTTATTTTATAATCTTTTTTAAAAAATATTTTAAAGATAATCTCTCTAATTTTATTTTTAATTCTGACCTCTTTGTTCGTATCATGATCCGTGACGTGATCAAACTGTGCTATCACACTACCGACCGCAGTGTAGCTAAACCTACCAGATAGCCCTCCAAGCAAACACGTGTCCGTTTTTGGGCTAAATCCTGTCACACTAAGAAAAGTGACGAGACAACACTCGTTTGTCACACTGAGGTCCGTAGCGTGACAATGTGCTTTTGCCATGCTATACATTGTGGTGTGACCAAAAGTATTAGAATTGGAAATAAAGTTGGACAAATATTATCTTTAAAATATTTTTTTAAAAAAAGATTAAATAATAAAAGAACTCGCTTTGGTACATGTGCACACCCTATAAAACGAAAAACTAGGCAGAAAATAATATGCCCTATAAATAAAAATAGAGGGAATATATAGTTAAACTTCTCCACTTCATTGAATTTTTAGGTGACATTATTGTGATTTTGCTTGGAGAAATATCCTTTTTACTGCCGCTGTGGTTCCAAAACCTGCTTCCATCTAGTTTAGGTGAGAATTTTTTATTAATTAATTCTTTTTGAAAATTAATTTTAAAGTTAACCTCCGGCGCACTTTATTTTCAATTCTAACATCTTTGGTCACACCACTATCCGTAGCGTGATCAAATAACACTGTCATGTTAGCCCGTTTCTGGGCCAATTCTTGTCACGCCACGGGTGGTGGCGTAACAGTGTTGTTTGGTCACGCCACTAACAGTGGTGTCACAAAAATTACGTTTTTGCAGACTTATCTTATGACGTGACAATGTTGTTTTGTCATGCTATGGGTGGTGGCGTGACCAAATGGGTCAGAATTAGAAATAAAGTACGTCGAGGGTTAACTTTAAAATTAATTTTAAAAAAGGATTAATTAATAATAAAAGTTCTTTAGGTGAATGTATTATTCGTGCAACTCAATCCGACTGGGAATAATTGATTGAAAAATTAAATAGCGAGACCAGACCAGCTGGTTGAACCACCTGCAGAACCTCTTCGTGACAAAAACACATGGAGGCCTAAATTTTGTCTTCCCTGACCGTAGTTTCTATTGACAACCTGTGGATTTTGCACTAATTTTTATCTTGGTCAAAAGAATGCTGAATTTGATCGATAGTGAGTAACATATCTGATCTGCAGTTACTCTGAACAGAAAATTCATGTTCAAGTATATATTTGTGGGGACCTAGATTAATACATCTGAAACACTCTGTGTATTCTGAACTAGTATCATGATCAGTAACCAGCTCACACAATGGCACATCGATGAAATATCATCTATTTAACGAATTAACTAAAAAGATAGCAAAATAGCAATAAATATTAATAACTGAATCTTATGGTTAACATTTACTTAACTTGTAACGTAGGGTTTAAGAAATAAATAAATTCTTGAAGCGAAAAAAAATAACTTGTGGTGATCAATCGATATGCTCACAGACAATCGAGTGGTGAGTGCATCCTAGTTCGCAAAGTCTTCAAAGAACTCCTCGTACAACTCTTAAGTAGCTTGATATTCTTCAACTGAGTAGCAAAGTTTAAAGTCGTGAGAATATAAAATACTCAGCAAGTCGTAGGAAACAATGTGCAATTAATATTTATGTAAATCTTGATATAAAAAAATAACCATATGGTTCTTTTGCAAAAAAAACAAGTAGTGACAATAAATACAGTATGTAGATTGTAAATCATAATTAAAAAAATATAAATAAATAAGTAAATAATAGCTTTGAAACAACTGAACGTCCCATTCACTTCATAACCAAACCACCGAGTGGACATCCCATCCACCAAGTGAACATCACATTCACCTTCCAACTATTTTTATAAAAACTCTATACCGTGTGTGAAATCCTCACGCATTGTCTATAACCGGGGGACACGGCTATTTAAACGGTATTTAATACCCTGCAGAAGTTGTATAGCTTGACCCACAACAGATAAATCAATTTATAATGTCGATCAAGACATGCTTCCGTAGACGTGCGACTAAGTGATTATCATAATTCCTTTACAAGGCTCCATCTCAACTCAGTTCTGTCAGCTAATGTTTCAACACTAAATGTCATCGCAACCAGACAGAACCGCCTTCTTGCACCATCGTGAGTATCCATCCTAGAACTCACACCACCACAACAGAACCAAAATTGAGACATTACAAATTAATCAGCCAGGTCCATCCCATACTGGACATGTGTTTGTACGAATGACCCAGTTCAATGGCGCACAAGATTAAGTCCTTAACAATTTACCCAAGCTAGACTACCTCATCCTAAAAGTGCTAACCGCACCCCCTTTACTGCACGATCACTCACCTAAGCATAAAACTATTTTGTTTAACCAAATCAATGATAATCCCTGCCATGACACGCAATTTTATAACAGCGGCATCGCACCACAACTTGCACAATAGTAGCATCCCACCACTAATTGCACAATAGTGGCATCGCACCACAAGTTCCATATCCCATTAAGTTAAATTAACAGTATTGATCATGTGACATGAGCCCATCGTATAACTAAGCATCTCTACGATAACCCATGCCAGTAATTCATATATGTGCAACTAATAATAACCATCCTATAGTGACAAAGAATTCATGGTATTCAGAGTAATCAAGGTGACATAATAAAAAAATATGTGATTAACTACTCCCAAGACAGCTGATATAAAAGTAGCATGTAATTTGATATAAAACAATATACCTTTGAAAACATAAGTTCAATATGATAAAATGACTAGGACATGCCTTGACATTTCTTAGTTACTACACTTTGGTCTTCAAATCTTGCTCCTGCTCCTTGAATCGTTGTCTAAACGAGAGAGAGAAAACCGACGAAACACAAAAAAATTCAAATAAAATCCAGAAGCAAAAAACCAACTCTAAAAGTAAGAGCTCGATTTTAGATGAATTTATGAACTTGAATGGGCTGAATCGGAGTTCGGACGAAGGAGGACGAGCTCTTGGAAGATTATCAAATTGGAAAATTACTAGAAATTGATAGGAGAAGAATATTCCAAGGAATATTCCTTGGATTAAAGAAGAAAACACATAGAGGTGTGAGTGGGTCCTAAAAATTTTCTGAATTTTGAAATGAAAGAAAATCCGAAAAAAGCCTGAGAGGCTGACAATAGGTTGGCTATCGAGCTTCATTCAAAATTGACATAGTTCGACTTAAAATCATTTTATTTATTATTTAAGTGATTATTTTAAAAGCGAGCTAACGAGCGACTATCTAGCCAAGCCTCATTAACCTTTTTCATTCCAAATTGACCTATTTCAATTTTAACCAATTATCTACTGTAATCAAATCAATTTTGATTCGAGCCCATAACGACCTTTTTTGCCAACCCTAGCTAACAAGTGGTCCATGGTCCATGGACCAAGTCCACAAAGCTGATTCACAGCTGTCGGGACACAAATATGCAAATATGGACCCTCTGTGTATAATGCACTAGTCTAGGATCATGCTAGTACATACAGTGTCAACATAGATGAATATCATTCCACACAAGATGAATATAAAAATAAATGACTAATTTGATTAATAAATAGCAGTTGTGACCTTATGATCGAGTTTGCATTTATTAAGCCACGCAGGGCTAACACTAAATAAAGAGATAGCAGCGGAACGAAAGCAACTCCAGCAAAAACCCATCGACTTGCCACAAGCAACCAACTGGGATCGCAACCTAGCGATCACCATCCTCGTATAGCTCCTCCTCAAAAGCAGTCATAGATTCCTCCATTTCAGCTGAATGGTTGTAGCAAGAATGAATACTCTGAGCACTCAACAAGTTGTACCACAAAATGCAATAGATGATGGCTTATTCCAAAGGAAATGGCTTCTATATTTCTTTTACGTAAAAGCAAGAGTTGCAGTTGGGTATGAATAATAGATTGAAAGCGTAAAGTTTAAAAAATAACAATAATAAGTTAACAACTATTTTCACAAAGCTCACGTAACCTAATCAGTTTCTTTCAGATAGCTGGATAAGTTCCCCAACACAGCTATCCCTTCCCAATTGTTTTATGAAAATCTACCACTCGTATGAAATCCTCGAGCATGTATATGATCATAGACGCGACTATTCGAATAGATTAATTAACACTCTATAGAAGTTGTATACTTTACCCACACGATATAACCAGTGTAGCTAGCACCAATCATAACAAAACTTTTCAGAAATTTTATCACAACAATTGACTCTCCCGATGTGCATACAATCGATCCCAACCTCACTCGCTGGTCTGACGCACACCGTTGGACCTAAAAGCGGCGAACCGTCCATCGATGTGACTTTCATGGTAGTCCACACCTCCACCCATCACTAACCTACTACCTGAGTAGTCAATGTCAAAACTCCACAACTTACTAAGTTAGGCTCATCCCATCAAGCATGTGGTTGTACAGTTATGGCTTAGTTCAATGGCGCACAAAGTTAAGTCCTTAATTGACTAAGGCGAGACTGTCAAAATTCTAATTAAGTAACCACAATTCACATTTCCCAATCACAAGTCTATTACACCACCAATCCTTTCCACTCGCCTCAGTCTAAATCTTTTCCCATCCTGTTGGTTAAATGCATCACATGCCATCAACGAGTAATAGCACACACCACACAATTTTTACACAAGTTCCATAATCACTTCGTCAAGTTTATATTTGCATTTCAAAATGATATCAATAACCCGTTGCATGGCTAATAAGACTATCTGTATTTCATCAACCCACGTTGGTCCTATGATAATACTAACTGATAATTAACCAAACTAGGGTGACAAAAGATCATGGTAATACAATGAGCAAAGTGGATATAATCAAATGGGTGAATAACTAATCCCAAAACATTCGAATAAATACTTAAAGTAAAATGCAATAATTTGAATCAAGGTAGTTTTCGAAAACTTGGTTCAATATGGTCAAAGGTACAATTTGTCTTAGAACAAGTCTTGGTACTGGTCTTGAGCTTGATCAACTCTTTCTTCCTCAAAAGCTCCCGAACTATCAACGTCTACTCGCAAACGAAAGCAAAAAACCAAATAAATACAAAACAGAGTAGTAAATAAACTCTACAGATTAAATAAAAATCTCAAGAAGGCAGGCTTGAATTTAGATGAATTTAGAAACTTGAATGAGCTCAATCGGAGTTCGTATGAGGAAGAACGGGCTCTCGAAAGATTTAAATCTAAGAAAAATAGAAAGAAAATACTATTTCGAATTTTCAGAATTTTCTTTCTAAAAGAAATTCCAAAATATTGCATCAGCATGACATCAACAATAATTTTAGAATTAAAAGAAAATCCGAAAACTAGGAAATAGAGGTTGGCAGGTGGGACCTTGGTCTATGGACCGAGTCCACGAATCTGGTCTATGGTCTACGGCTCACTGGTCTATGAAATAGTGGATGTGACAAGTGGGGTCCACATATCAGTGATTAGGTTCACCGTGAGCTAACCCACGTGGGATTGGATTTGGGATTTTGTGCGGGTGACATGCAAGCGGCTAACTGGGTTCACACGCAAGCAAAGTGCACAGGTGGCAGATGAGGTGGCGATGATGTAGATGACGATGGTGGTGGTGGTGCTTGGGTCCCGATGGTCGCCGGCGATTGCGACCTCGACGGAGCAAGCGGAGGTGCGCACCGGGTAGCTGTTGCAACAGGGAACTCGTTGGTGTACTCACGAGGCCGAGGACAACGGGCGGCGGTGAGGTTGAAGCGGCGGCTCGGGCTCGACAGCGATGGAGCTACGGTGGCGCTCTAGCGACGTTGAGGCAACGAAGAGGTAGATCTGGTCCTTATGATTCCGGTGGTGGCGACAATGAGGCCTAGGGCTCACCAACGGCAGTGCAAGATGACGACGAAGGGTTCGGCGGCGGCTTTTCTTCTTCGCGCGATTTCGGCGGCTAGGCGATGGGTGCGAGGTGGCAGCTAGGGTTTTCAAGGGCGGTGCGGCTCGAGTGCAGAAAACGAGGGTCAAGGTGCTCTTAAATAGGCGGCGACGAGGTGTCCGGGACTAATGCGGCGACGAAGGCGTGTCGACTCGGAGCTGAAAGATTTTTTTTTGAGATTTTAATTAGCTTTTCTAATTTAGAAATACCAGAAAATCTAAATAGTGAATTAAAATAGCAAACGAACTCGAAAAAATTCCAGAAAAATTTGGAAAATATTCCCAAGCACAAAGAACTCAAATAAAATAGTTTTAAAATTAATTAATGTTTAGATTAGTCACATTAAATTATTTTGATATTTGAAAATCTCATGTAAGCTTGATTAAATTCAAATAAAATTTGGTGATTTTTTTTCTAAAGGACTAAACAACTCAAAAGGTTTCAAAACTCAAAAAATTGGGACGTTACAACAGCGCACGGTGCACCGAGTTCACAAAATAGTGCTAACAGGTGGGGTCTAGAGGGTAGAGGTACGGTCCATGGTGAACTGAGTCCACACGACTAGACGCACGGGCTTGCTGGCGTGGTGCATGCATGGAATGATGTGGCTACCATGACGACAGCATGTTAGCAACGGCGGCGGCGGTGGCGCTCTAGGATCGAAGGTGGCGATGTTCGGCGGCACTAGCCAGCGACGAAGAGAAAAGAGGCAGCGCAAACAAGGTTCACGGCGGCAGGGAACTGGAGGGATCCTCCAGCGAAGATGATGAGAGCACGAACTAGAACGCGGAAAGGCGAAGCTAGACAAGTGGATGGTGGCGGCTAATACTCAGGGGTGGCGGCGGAATCCAACGGCAATGACTGGACTCGACGAAGAAGCGCTTGATCTCCTTGCCTACGGGTTCTACGGCGAAATGGTTTGAAGAAAGTAGAAGAGGGCTCTTGGGAACACACTGGACGCAGTTCTCTTCGGCGAAAACGTGACGGAGCGACGGATTGGTGAGCTTCCTCGACGGCAAAGCGTAGCTGAAGGTGAAGAAGAAGAACAAGGTGGTAGCGAACGATGGCTTCTCGGGCGATGGCGTCTAGGGGCAACAGAGGCGGTGGCAGCTCAGGGTGTGGATCCGAGGGTTGGGTGGGGCTTTTAAAGGCGGCGGAGGTTGAGTTCCATGCAAACACAATGGCGAGGCTGTGCCGAAGAGGGAGACAGAGTCCGGGAGGAAAACGGGGACAAAGAACAAGGCGATGCTGATATGCGGGTCCCACCGGTCAGCGACAGCGAGACAGCACAGACGTGGGCTGGCGAGCTGGGTTGCAACGCGAAGTTGGGCCGAGGCGTGGAAACGAGCTGGCGGGCTGGGAAAGAGAGAAGATGGGCCGGAGAGAAAGGAAATCAGCCCAAAGGAGAATGGAAAATTTAAATTGATTTCCGATTTTCAGAATAGGAGATAAATCAAATAGAACCCAAATAAATAGCAAATAAACTTGGAAAATCCAAGAAAATTTTATAAAATACTATGGAACACAAGGAACCAAAAAAAAAAGTTTTGAATTTAATTGGTGTTTATATTATTCGCATTAAATGGTTTTAAATTCTGAAAATTCAAATTAAGCTTTAAATTAACCAAGAAAATTCAAATGGTTATTTTTATTTTTAAAACATTCAAATGAACTCCAAATTTTAGGATGTTACAATATTGTAGAGGTGAAGTTCCAGATTTAGAGAATAATTATACCGTTTCTTCGCATTGCACTGAACGTGCACTTGCAGTACAACTGAAGAAATGGGCAGCATGCTTTCTTTGACGAGGAAGAACATTGAAGCTGCAAAAGGCTTTTCACACAGTCATGAACGAATCAAAGGTATCAAGGAGAGGTATAGAAGTACATCATGTTTGTTGTTACTTTGGGCCATGTCTGCGCGTACATACCGTTGGATTAACCCGCAAGTAACTGCTCGGCAACAGCCACGCAAATGCACCCTGATAACTTCATCTGACGACTTTGTTGAGTACTTGAATCTACTAGTCATTAATCAGTCTTAAGTTCCAAGTTAGATGCATGTCCACATACAGCCATTCATCCAGCGTGCATACAATATTCAGGGCCACACATCTCATACAGAAAAACGTTGCACATGCACTACACACACCTCAACTAGGCCAAAACGGCATCTTAGGGCCCTGTTTGGGGGAGAAGTAGTTTTTTCTGAAAAGCTGTTTTTTATTTTTATTTTTTGACTAAAAAGCAGCTGTAGCTGATGGCTCCTGTTTGGGGGAGAAGTAGTTTTTTTTTTCTGAAAAGCTGTTTTTTATTTTTATTTTTTGACTAAAAAGCAGCCGTAGCTGATGGCTATAGTTTTTTTTGGTTTACCATTTGATAGTCTGATTTTTTTTGTTAGGCTAGCCTACTGCTTCAGCCGTGGAAGAATGATAAAATGTCTTAAATATCATTGAGAGTTCTGAATGCATGTTTGTGTGCTGATTTAGCGTAAATATAATTGTTTTTATTCCCTTTGCGAAAATATTGATGAAATATACCTCTGACATAAGCTACTACTTGTTTGTTTGCTAAAAAGACCAAAATACTATCATTTATGCACACAAAAAAAAGAATATTGACATTTCACTTATATCTTGTTAGTGAGTTCAGAATTGTATCTAGTCTTTTCTCAATGAACCGTACATGATCTCATATAAGACAAATACTCGAAGAGATACAAATATTTCAAACACAATGTGCTACATTGAGTTGAGCTAAATACACTACACCACAAATAGATGAATTAAGGGTGACAGCAAACACAACGAATGGAACATACCGCTGAAGCAGCTTCGGTGTTGCTCTCCCTGAGCCCAGCATGTCACAAAGTATTGCAGACTGAAATGAATACAGTAAATATTAGAAACAAATCAAGATAACGTAGCTATCTGTTACAGGAATAAGATCATTGAGAGGCCATCAATAATAACAAATAGATGAGTTCAGGAAGAAAAATGCAGTACTGTAGTGATTTGAAATACCTAATGCAATACTGAAGTATTGCCAAAGTCGTGAGCTCATGCTACCAATATACCATGCCACTATGCCAGTGTTCGTTAAACCCATCTGGCATTCATTGACTTGTGAAATCCAGTAGAAAACGATTCTGAATGAAATATAAACCAATTTTCTCCAAGAACTAATCAAATTTCTTCTCCCGTCAGCCGCGTCCATTCAAATTGAGGAATCGTAACGCACCACCGCAACAAAGCCCAATTGACTTATTATGAAGAGTGTTTGAACATTAGTTTAGATAGTAATTTCTGGGCTAATCATGAAAAAGTGTCTGAGGATGAAAATAGAATTCTAGAAGCTGATTTTACTGAAGAAGAAATTAAAAAGGCTATTGTTTATTCTTATGCTGATGGTGCTCCAGGCCCGGATGGTCTTTCCTTCATGTTTTATCAGAAATTTTGGGATGTAATTAAAACAGATGTTTTAGCTCTCTTTCGTGATCTCCAAAAAGGTGAATTAGATCAATTTCGGCTGATTTTTTCCATGTTAACCCTGATCCCAAAAGAGGCTGATGCAAGACATTTGAAAAAAAAAAATCTAGACCTATTGCTTTGATTAACTACAGCTTGAAGATGGGGAGGCGGTGCCCGGACGGGATGGGGCCGGGGGTGGGCGGGCGGGTTGGGGCGGTGGCGGCGGGCAGGATGGGGAAGCGGCACCCAGGCGGGATGGGGAGGCGGCGCCTGGGCGGGATGGGGAGGCGACGTCGGGCGGGATGGGCCAACGTCGGGCGAGATGTGGAGGTGGCGCCCGGGCGGGAAGGGGCTTGCGGTGGGCAGGATGGGGAGGCGGTGTCGGGCGGCATGGAGCCAACGTCGGGCGGGATGGGGAGGCGGCGGCTGGCTGGGATGGGGCCGACGGTGGGCAAGGGCAGCGACGTCGGGCAGGATGGGGCAAGACCGCAGGAAAGCCTCCTCGAGGCTAGAGCAGTGAGAGTAGGCTAGGGTTGTGAGCCCCTTTCTAAGCGGTTGCATTTGGTGGGCAATTTTTCTGAACTTTGAGTGGTAAAATGGTATCTCATACCGCAAAAAGGTCAAGAAGCACATTTGCTTTTGGGGTATTTGGAATGGCTTCTGCTTTGACTTTTTCAAATATCTAGCTTTTCGCAGCCGCTTTTCCTCGAAGCCGCTTCACGTTACAACGTGTGGAAGCCGCCTGCGGAGAGCTTCCGCGGCTTTCCGCAACCCCCATTACGCATTTATCCCCGAAGTTGGGGGTAAATTACCCAACGCCCACCTCCTCCTCCCACGCCGCCGCATCCTCCTCCCTCCTCCCTTGCACTGGCGTTGCCCAGATCCAGATCCAAATCTGGATCTCGCCCACCTCCTCCCACGTCGCTCCCTCCTCCTCTACCTGCGGCCGTCCTCCTCTACCTCCCTCCTCCAGTGACCACCGCCCTCCTCCTCCCTCTACCCCGCACTGGCCCTATCGCAGGCCTCCTCCATCGACCCCGCTGCCCAACTCCTCTCCCGGCGTCGCCCTCCTTCTCCCTCGACCCTGCGTTGGCCCTGCCGCCGGCCTCCTCCCTCGACCTCGCCGCCCAACTATGGCAACAATGGCCCAAACCCTAGCCACCGTCGCCTCTGTTTTTTTTTTTTTGTAAATTTAATGATTTGTAATAATTATTTATTTTATTAATTATTTATTGTGTTAATTATTCACTGTAATAATTGTTTTAATTACCTATGGTAATAATTATTTATGTAATAACTAATTATTGTAATATTTATTAATTGTAATAATTTTTTTAACAATTATCTATTGTAATAAAAGTTTATTGTAATATTTTTTGTTAATTGCGATTAATTGCGTTGGTTGTTGTTAATTGCAGTATATTGCGTTGTTTGCGATATATTGCCGTTAATCGTCGTTGAATACGATCAATTACGGTAGTCATCGTTTATTGCAATCGTTAATTGCAGTTAAATATCGTCAATTACAGTGGTTGTCGTTAATTGCGATAATTCTCATCAATTGCAGTAGTTGTCATCAATTACGTTGGTCATCGTTCATAATCTTCAATAGTTGTTAGTTGTCGTTAAATGATGTTAATTGTGTTAAGCGACATCAAACAAGTCATTACTTTTCTCAAAAGTATTTCAGCCATTTTCTATCTCAAAAACTACGTTGCAGCCAACCTACCTAAAAGCTAGATAGTCAAATACCGAACCTCTTTAGTTCAACCGTTCGGCCTTGCATCCCAGCTGGAAACCATTTTTCAAAAAAATTGCAGCCATACCCAACCGGCTCTTTGGCTTTCAGTTATACGCCGGGGGCTTCCAGCTTTTTTGAAGCAGTGCGTTACGATTCCTCATTTTTTTAAGCCCCTGGATTCCTCAGTTTTTTAAGCCCCTCGATTCCTCAGCCTAAGACTTGAGAACCAGCTACTGAAAGCTCTGAAGACATGGTCAGACCTAAATCTCCTCAATGCCAAAAAAAAATGAAGCTATTAAATTCTATCATGGCTGGGTAAGCCGGGCCTCTCAACTCTCAGGTCAACTCCATTCCGAAACGGACTGTTGTGTCGATTTCTCAAGGAGCACGGACTCACAGAAGCGAGCCCATGCGCACGGACATTATGGTTGAGTGACTGCTTGGGTGCGTGTACAGAAAGATTTTGCATTCCAGCCAGGATAACTGTACATTCTATAGATCCTATTCTTGTACTTACAGAAACCAGCAACGATTCAAACAGCGAATTACACAAGGAATCTGACATGTAAGAGCTATCTCAGCTTCGAGTAGATCTGATCCTGTTCAATGGGTTCTGCTCTATTTCCAGTATTGATAAAACTTGAGGCATTGACATGCCCCCTGAGACAACAATCTCTGCAACAACATGAAACAAAGAAATTATCAAAGTCATTCAAATTATATGGACCAAGATGCAAATATAAATACAGAAAAAAACAGAAGATGAGCATACCAATGCCTTCACGAACTGATAAGTTTGGTCTAATCACATCACTTGAGTTGACCAGAAATATGTCCCCAATATAGAGATGATTGGTTGGAACATATACACAGTACATCTCTTCCTCACTAGAATAACTCTTAAGAAACAAGAAATGAAATGCATCATCAATACAAATTTTGTGCATGTGCTTAATTGGCCAAAAGTATGCAACTGATGAATTGAAAGTGCAAGACCAAGATGCATAAAAGAGAATGTCCAACTTAGACAGTCCAACATGTTTGGGAATCAAATGCACAAATTGAAACTAGGCATTTAACTCCGTGACAGACTAACAGTTTAGTTAGGACTGTATATCAGGTTTTCCAATTCACAAAGCTACTGATAACACTTGAGATGACCAGTTGGTAGTTGGTACTAGCACAAACCGGGAGAATTGCCCAAAGTCCTGTTTACTTCCATGTGACTTTCCTAGGCAAATTTTACAGTTTACAAAATCAGCACTCAACACATGAAATAACATTGGAATGTTGGGAATCTCTAATTTCAAACCCTACTCCAAAATAACATCATTACAGCATTCCAAACAAAACATCATTTAACATAATTCCAATCCTAGGACTAATTTATTATTATTATACTTTACCTTATTTTCAGTAATTTCTTCCAATATATATCAGTGCTTATCGTTCATGCGTGACGAAGTGTTGTTGCTATCATATTAGGGATTATGCCATGTCTTCATGCTTACATTGAGAAGTGTATGTTTTCTTATTGCGAGCACTCATAATTGATGGAGTCCTTGATAATTACAGTTAAATGATTCCTTTTAGTTAAGATATTGCTTTCTAGTTCATCCTTTAATCATTGCTTGGTTATACAAATTAAAAGTTCAATTTATTGCAATGTATTACCTGATGGAAATCATTTTAATATTGAGTACAACGATGCCCACGGAAGGCCAGGGTGTTACAACCACTCCCCGTACAGCTACCACCCCACACAGGCGCACACATATGCAAGCCCTCCTAGTCCTACGGTTGTCCCTCCTACATGCCATCCTGCATTGCCACCACAGTTTCACAAACTGCTACTCCCATATCACCAAGCTTGTGACCAACACAGACCCACACCTACACCCACTCCCAGCAATGCACCCCTTTGCAGCACATGCACTAATCAAGGGGAATTTTGGACTTTTGGCAAACAAATTGTAACCTTGGTAGTGTGATTTAGCAGAGTTCATCTATTTTTATCTTGTTTTGCAGGGAAAGTGTGAAATAAACAGCTTCTGCATGAATATGGAATATGGGTGAAATTGGCTTTATGACATTTATCACTAGTATCAATTTTAAACAAAATGTTGATCACATCACCAAAAAAGTGGCGCAACATCTCAATGGTGAAAAAAAAATACAAATGGAAATCATGAAAATTAAGTATGATAATATGAAATAAAGGGCCAGCTATACAGTTGTGACAGTGATGTCACACAAACCTGAAGTAGAACTTCTGAAGTGATAAATCCAAATGCATATTCCCCAATTCTAGGGTGCCTTATGATGACCACTTCCTTGAATGCATGCTTGTTTTGATCTGCATTAAAATCATATTAGCTATTGACAGTTGAATTGTGATTTATAGAATCACAAAGGTAATGAATATAACCAGGTGAAATGGCAGCACTGATTTGCTTAGATGCATTGTAAATATGGCGAACAAATGGCATTCGCTTTATAAACCACTCTCCCAGACCAAGAATAGATGCCCCCAGCCAAGATGACATGAACACTCCGACCACAAAAATGAACGATATTGAAGTTACAAAACCAAGTCCTGCAAAGAAAAGGTGAAAAACATATTCAGAATCTAGTGCAAATCCCTGAAAAAGGAGTCCAACTGTAAAGCATGCAAAAGTGGATTCTCAAAACAAACTAAAGGAGAAGCTTGCACAGGATGCGTTCCAAGTAGGTGATGAACTTGGAGAAATATACTCTGAATGTGTTTCACAAACAGAGACAAAGAAAGGTAGTACTAGTAACACAAGAGGACAGATATTGGAAATCAAGTTCAAGGAATAGCTTTGGTCCATAATTAGATTAAGAAAAACAGCATCAGATATTTAAACTGCAAGGTACTACTAGTAACAAAATAGCATTTTAATGTCCCCAGGGCACTGGCACAAAAGTGCACTGCTTATATGAAAGAGAAATGGTTGCATCATAAAATATGAGGCCCACTCAAGGGGAAATATAAGCATTACTTGTTACATGTAGCAACATCTGACATGCCTGTACATGATGGGCCATGCAAAAATGCTAAACAAACAGCTAATTACTAATTAGACCATTCTGTGCTTCCAAACTCCAATTAATGTACTGTACCAAAATGTATGGAACAGTACTTAGAATAGTTAAAAAAAAAAAAAACATGTGTACATTGCAGTATCTGGAAACACACACAGGAAAAAAACTAACTTGGTACCTAACTGTCCATCTACATCTTAATTTGTATATCATAGACGCACATCACATGTACGATAATCAGCAGTGTGCAAAATTCACTTATCAAAACAAGATAAGAATTAATAAGTATCAGTTAATTAGCTTAATTATATATCAACAAATATTCAGTCTGCGACAAAGTACAAACAGAGGTAATGCTCAGGGGCATTATAGATGGATAAAATGCCTCAAGTAAATGGCAATAATAGCCAATATGTTACTGATATTTGGTGCATATCACGGTTATACTACAAATCTATAGTAAATCAATATTGCTGATAAATTATAAATTCAAAAAGGTAATTCTCAAAGAACCTACAAATCTACAGTAAAGTAATATTGTTGGTACTGGTAAGCTAAAAAATAATGATCAAATAACCAAAATGGAGCATGTTTCTAATAGGATTGTACAGTTCGGACATCTGATGTGCATCATCTACATAGGTAGTAAACTGGAGCAACAATCAATATGTATACTTCAAGTATTATGCATACCAAATATATTGATTCCCAGATGAGCATATATTGGAGAGAAAAAACCATCCACAAAGCAAAAGAACCACCATGTGATATAGAATGTAACTGCAATTGGAAAGAGGATTACACTGAAACAAAAAGGGGGATGTCCCATCAGTAATCAGCAATACAGGGACAACTTCAAAGAAAATAACTAACATTAATCTCAAGTTTCTTGTTTAAGCACACAAAACTGCAATATCTCAAATAATAGTGAAGATTGTAAACTATTCACTCATCCCATCATTCTCTCACTTCAAGTCTTATGCTCCAGATATCCTTTACAAATGGAAGTATAGAAACAGAAGCCAAAGATAGTATTTATGAGACCATGATTGCTATCATCTAGATGCAGAGAATAGCTTGCAAAAATGCTCGGGTTTTATACTTCCAATCTGTTTGCATCTTTAGGTTCAGTGATGAATTTATTTCATAAGAACCCACCTTTATCATTAACAATCAAATAAATACACCAGTTGCTTGGATAAATATTGACACGCCATATGGCATAGCCAAAAAATTAATACACTAAAAACAAATACGCCAAAAAGTAAATTATTTTGCTAATATTCAATTTTTTAGCCAAATTTCCATACATGTCCATTAATCAATTCTATTCATGCTACTTGTATGCTTTGTGATCTACGTCATTAGTAACAAGAGATATTGAAGGAATATAAAAGAAAAGGCAGTGAATTCATGAACTTGAAAGGATAAACTACAAGAGATTTTGAGAAATGAATACAGTGAAATGATTCTCAATTGTTTTTTTTTAAATGCTTCCTTTGTTCCTGTTCTCTCCAAATACACCAAGTTTCACAAGCCTAGATTAAAGTTCATTCCGTGTTAGACTAATATCTACAATTGTTTTTGCTCTACATCTAATTCAATACATGCATGTTCCCTTATAATCTGCATTGATGAAATCATGTGAATCAAGGTTATTAAGTCGGTAAGTCGACACTACCCTCCTAGTGATCGACTAGCCGACTAGTCGCTAACTAGTCAATTGGTACTGTTCATATGGTACACACACAACACACCACACAACACCCACTGCACACCACACAGCCACACACCACACAGCCACCCCACAGCCACACACCACACCGACACACGCCCCACCCACACCAACACACACTACACCACAACACACCCCACAGCCACACACCCCACCCACACCGACACAGATCACACACTCACACCACAACCACACACACACAGCGATGGCGACAAGGAGAGGGAGAGCGAGCAGAGGAAGAGGGTGATGGCGACGGTGGCAGGGAGCTTGCCGTCGGCCACATCGAGCTCGCCTCCACCTCCCCGACGCCAGAGCCACGTCGCCTCCACCTCCGCCGTCGGCGAGCTAGGAAGCTCCTGCCGAGGGAGACGGCGGTGCCGGCTGGGAGCTGAGGCCGAGGGCGACGATCTTTGGGGGCGATGAAGACCGGATCTGGAGCTCTGCTGCGCCTGCGCCTCTCCGAGCTCACACGTGAGGCGAAGAACGACAGCGGAGGAGGAAGGAGGACGAAGGCCGGCGGCGCGGTGGGAGCTGGCCGGCGGCGCAGCGGAGACCGGATCTGGGAGTTGCGCCTCTCCGAGCTCACGCGTGAGGGTGAGCCCGACTGCCTCACTCCACCCTCTTGCCTCTTTGCCCTGACCCCACGACGCCGGGCCCCACGTCCCGGTCGCGCTCGCTTGCCTCCGATCGTCGACTAGTCGACCGGCAAGTCGACGACTAGCCGACCAGTCGCCCGACTTGCCGGCGCAAGTCGAGTCGGTGCCTCCAGTCGGTCGTTCTCCGGCGACTGTCGACTAGTCGACGACTTGATAACCATGATGTGAATGCAGATATGGGACTGTGCACCACTCAAGTGGTATCAAGTATTAACTCTGTTTCTAGCATTCTTAACAAAGCAGAAAGCACTATAGGATGATAAAGAAGATTTTAAAATTGTTTACTTCCATTTATACCCAAAGGAAGGATAGCTCTAACAAGATTATTCAGCTAGTACAGTGCACAGCACATAAGTGCAGTTGGGCCAAAGGTGCCTGAATATTGATTTTGCAGAATTAAGAGAAGGCAAACAAATACAACTAATGCCTACATGACTGGTGCTACACATTAAATTTGGAAAATGAAATGCTAACTGACAATCACGAAAAGGTTCTATAACGTTTTTGCAGGGTCCTAAGTCCTAACATCACTCTCAATAGCTATCAACAAGAAAAAATACCCGAGGCACCGACACAACTGTGCAAATTTCACTAGGCTAATTTCCAACACTTGTAAGGTCCATCTACAGTCCTCAATGTCTGTATAGTTCAGGCTAAGAATTTGAACCCCAATTCGCTGGCCGAGGGCAACACCATTAGCGTTAGACAATTCACACGAAAATGACCCATGTAACTCCATTCTTAACACGACAACAGCGTGCATCCAGATTCAATTTTACCGATCTTAATCCAACAGCATACCCACAAGTTTCACGTTTCTGCAGTTTTATCCCCTACAAGGCTACAACAAAACATCAAAGCCAAAATAGCCCGTTTTTCCACGGCTTACAACTACTGTGCAAGTTTCAGAACATCAAAGCCTAAAGACCCTCCCCCCCCCCCCACACACACACACACATACACATACACATTTTACAACTACCGCAGCACCCCACCCATTGCACAAGTAACCCTACAAAAATTGGATCCAATTCTACATTGCAAAGGTAAAAAACCTACGAAATTGAGGTGCAGAATATCAGAATCCAAAGGGCAAACATACCATCCGGTCATGAACTTCTTGGACGCCCAGCTATGCACGACCTTATGGAACGCCTGAGACAAGAAACACACAAGAGGCCATCAGCATTTCAAAACCCACGGCAATTCTCGCATTACTGCTCCCCAGATCAAATCCGACTCGATAGGCCATGGTAGACGAGGGCGGAGAGAGAGAAAGGGTGGGGGCAGGGAGACCTCGCGGCCAGTCTGCGCCGCCGCCGCCGCGGCGGAGGCGGAGGAGGGCTTGGACTCGTCGTCGTCGTCGGACGCGGATACAGTGGCGACGGCAGCGGGCGGCACGAGCAGGTCGCGGTCCCGGTCGCGGCTGGGCATCGGGATTAGCACCGACGGCTTCGCGTCGCCCATCGCCATTCGTGGATTCCTCTCTCTCCCTAGCTGCTGCCGCTGCCTCCTACCACCTCCTCTGGCTTCTTGCGTGGGATTGTGTGTTTGTGGCTTTGTGCTGTGCCTCGTTGTTTTGCTTAGGTGGTCGATGGGATTAGACTAAACCAAGGGGATTAATCAGATTAATTAATCAGGGAGGCCCAGCGGCTGGCGAAACGCAAGCACATGGACTTGGATTTCGTTTTTAATTAATCGGAAACAGCGTGCATCGGCCGTCCGGAACGGTTCGGGGATTGGGCCTGAACGGCGCAGCGTGCAGCCTTCGAGATGGCCCAACTACTAGCCCCACCCACCTTTGCATACAAAAAAGTCAAAAACCACGTCTGTGACACTTTCATTAACTTTTGCAAATGAAATCATATGTGATGTGTGAAGTACAAAAATGATAAATTTTCAAATAAAAGTGTAAACATTATACTCCCTCCAGTTCATAAAAACATGTCGTTTTGGGATAGATGGAGTCAAACTTTTGAAACTTTAGCTAGCGATAGCTTTTTTAAATATTTAGATTGGATGTATGAAAATTGAATGTATGGGTTTCTCTCGAAAAATATTTTCATAACATTGGTTTATTGGGTTAAAAAATATATTACAATAGTAATTAGATGTCAAATCCGCACTTTAGAGACTGTGGCGACGTCCAAAACAACATGTTTTGTGAAATAAGGGGAGTAATAGCAAGTAAATATTCCCCTAAAAAAATATCTAGTAAATAGAATACGTTAGTTTAAAATACTATATAGTTTGGATGATTCATTTGGAAGAAATCATCCCGATGATTTCTTTGGAGTTTTTTTTTTTTTTGAAAGAAAATCTGCTTAAACTTGCCACTACTTCACAAGATGGGCGACAAGACTGCGGTGACCGGAGTCCTCACCGTCGCGCACAGCTGATCAATGGCGGCGAGGCAGCCATGCCAAGAACGAGCAGCCATGAAAGACGTGGCACGAGTGCAAGCCGGCTGACAGCGGCGCGGCCGACGGAATGGTCTCGCTACACGTCACCGAGAGGATACTGTGCTACATCGGCCCGCTCTAATCGTACCGCCGGACTAGCGAAGAGGCAGGCCATGTCGCTCGTCAACCCGATCACCGTCCTCTCCCAGCGCATCGAAGCAGCGACGCTACACCTATGGGACTTGAGCGAGAGGATCGGGCCGGACCACCGGTGGTGGCCGTTGTCGGCGACTCATTCCTCCTACCCAACATAGGGATACGGGTGGTAGCGATGAAAACGAACGGAAACGGACGGAAAAACCCTATTTCTACTTCCGTTTCTATATTTGTTGGCGGAAAAGGGATCGGGTTCGGAAAATGCGGGTTCGAAAATGGAATCGGGATATGCGGGTGCACGGAAACGAACCAATACGGTAGGAAACTCAACGAAGCAGACGAAAGCCCGGAACTTAAGCCGGAATACCGCACATCTTTATACTCACAATCACAATCACACACATCTTTGACGATGAAAAACAGGTAAAACACGAATTCAGATATTCAAACGCAAATGAAAATAGTTTAGGATTTACTGTCCACACACTAACACAGTAACACTGTGACACTTAGTTCGGATGACATCTAACAAATTAAAATGGTGGCATGAACATAGCACAATACATCACATAATAACATGGCATATTTTTCCGGATGTTCATGGTCCATCTGACTCAAAGACATCATCCATCTCGTCAGGATCACTTTCACTGCCATCTTCTTGCATATAGTTTGGTCATAATTTATTGTTAAATGTTGTAAATATAAGGCTGCTACAATGTACAACGCATACGGCATACCTCATCATTTAGGGGGGCACTTGGGGTCTAGAAGTGGAGAGTGGAGACCTAGGTTTTCTTAGATGGGCTAGTGTTGGGCCTCTAGGAGTTGGGGGGACCGGGGGACAAAGATTGGGCCTACCTAGAATCGGGTAAATTTGGTAAAAATACGGAAATATTCAGACCAAATACGAATTCATAAAAGCGGACGGAAAACGCCGTTTCTCGTCCGTCGCATTCAAACGACTTCCGTCCGAATTCCGAACCGATTCCGGATATTTCCGAAAATACGGAAACGGACGGGTCAAATGTAGAAAAATGGACGGTTCGGATCGGGAAAATTTCCGTCCGTTTTCAACGCTAACGGGTGGAGTGATGAAGATCTAATAATTCTCAATTGATTAAGTTATTTATCTATAACTTTTATAAAAAATAATATATTTTATATAACTTTCAAATGTATCACTCAATATTAACAATGAGGGAAATCATACGCATCTAGTGGCCGTAAGCTATTTTACAACTACTCTTGACGAGGATTTAATAATCCTCAATTAATTAAATTATTTATTTGTAATTGTTATTATAAATAGCAATGATAATCTTAAATATACTCCTTATCATTTATAAGGGAAAAGTTTAATTAGTCGTAAACCATCCAATAACCACCATGTATGGTCGTGAGATATTCTACGACCACCTAGTGATCATAAGTTTTTCTACGACCATCTCATGGTTATAAGGCTTTCTATGATTACTATATGGTCGTAAGTTTTTCTACGACTAGGCCAATTACGACTACCCTATAGTCAACAAAGTCTACAGATATATGGGCCCAATTGACTAGGGAATCTTACACGTTGTGTTTAAGACATAGAACAGTTAATATACGCTGTTATTCTCCATAACAACTGCATGCATTACGCCTCTGTCTCTGACGGTAACTGTTAGGCGACATGGGGTGTTATCTCCATGATAGTAACCATTAATGTCGGGATCTAAATATGCAAATCTGGACTCTCTATGTATACTGCACTAGTCTAGGATCACGCTAGTGCACACAGTGGCAATATCAATAAAATATCATTCCATAAGCAAAAATGACCAATAAATAGACAAATAATAATAATTATCAGAGTAACGACCTTAAGATCAAAGCTTACAATTAATGCCTCAAAAGGCGAATAGCTCAATTAAGCTGCAGCGGAAGGTAACAGAATAACTTCAGTGAAACACATCCATATGCCCACATGTAATCAACTAGGGGAGCGCGACCTAGTTCTCCAGGATCCTTGAAGTAGACTTTGTTAACCGATGATTCCTCTACTTTATCTGAATGATTGCAGTAAGAATGAGTACTCTAAATACTCAACAAGTTGTACCAAAGAATGCAATTATACATGATGGTTTGTTCCAAAGGAAATGACTTTAGTGGTTATTTTGCAATAAAGTTGTATTTGCAATTGAACAAGAATAATATAATGAAAGCGTAATTTAAAACAAATAAACAATAATAATTTTAACAGGTATTTTCGCAAAGGATACAAAGCCTAATCAATTTATTTCACACAGTCATTTGAGTTTAACCACATAGCTGTCCCTTTCCAATTGTTTTATGAAAATCTACCCCTCGTGTAAAATTCCCGAGCATGTCCATGACCGCGGATGCGACTATTCAAATAGATTGTTTAACACTATGTAGAAGTTGTACACTTTATTCACAAAATACAATTAACTCATCATGTCTGCCATGACTTGCCATACAGACGTATGCGATTGAGGAATCATAACAAAACCTTTTCGAAACTTCATCTCAACAATTGATACTCCCGATGTGTTTTATCGTCGTACCAACCCAAACACAGTGTTTTGGTACGACACACACCGTTGGACCTGAAGACGGTGAATCGCTCATAAATATGGCCTACAGAGTAGTCAGCGCATCCACCTATCACTGAGCTTCTTAACCTACTACCTGAGTAGTCAATGTCGAAATTCTGTAACTTACAAAGTTAGGCCCATCCCATACGAGGCATATGGTTGTAAGATAAGGCTCAATTCAATGATGTACAAAGTTAAGTCCTTAATTGACCAAGGCGAGACTACCAATTTCTAACTAAGTCACGAAGATTCATATTTCCCAATCACAAAACTCTACCATATCACACAGTTCCAACACTCGCTCCAGTATAAATCTTTTCCCACCCTGTTGGTTAAGTGCAACACATGACATCAACGAGTAATAGCACACAACACACAGTTTTACACAAAGTTCCATAATCACTTCGTCAAGTTTATATTTGCAACTCAATGATGTAAATGACTCGTTGCATGGCTAAGCAAACTATTTGTATCTAACCAACCCACGTTGGTGCTATGATATTACCAAATAGTAATTAACCAAGTTAGGGTGACAAAAGATCATGATATTACAATAGACAAGGTGAATATAATAAAATGGGTGAATAGCTAATCCCAAAATATTTAAATAAATACTTAAAGTAAAATGTAATAATTAAATCAAAGTAATTTTGAAAAACTGTGTTCAACATGCTCAAAGGTACAACTCGTCTTGCTATAGCAATGATGGTCTTATTTTATCTTCAATCTTCTACTTATTTGATTTGCAGCTCCTTCGAATGATTTCGGGACTTCAACGTCTAACGAGAGAAAAAGCGCAAAACAAACAAAATTCAAAAAGATAAATCAAATAAACTCTAAATTGAAATTGAATGGTACTGTAAGGTAGATATTGAATTTAGAAAAATTTAAAAACTTGAATGGGTTCAATCGGAGTTCGTATGTGGAAGAACGAGCTCCCAAAAGTTCGATCGGAAAGGAAAATGCTGAAAAAAGAAAAGGGAGAGATTAAACTGACATGTCGGGTCTACAGAATATTCTCAGAATATTCTATTTCTGAAATATTAGAAAATGGTTGAGTGTATGACATGTGGGACCTACTGATATTTATGAATTTTTAGGAATTACAATAATTCCTAAAATAGGTAGAGAGAGTGACATGTGGGACCACTAGAACAAAGAATATTCTAGAATTAAAAGAATTCCAGAAAATAGGATTAGGGGTTGGCATGTGGGCCACTGGTCTATGGACTATGTCCACAGAGAGATGCTAGTCCACGATGGACCAAGCTTATGGAGGGTTGACCAAAGTTTGATTGACGTGCGGGGACCACATTTTAAGTGAAAGAGACATAATTAGGGCTTTGAATTGGGTGGATGACATGTGAGGTCCACATGTAAGTGTAAGAGATTTGTTTTCTTGCATGACATATGGGGCTCGTTCGTCATAGAGAGGAGATGAGTTGGCCAGTGACTAGACGCAAGGTGGCAGGGCAAGGTGGCAATGACATGGTAGAGGACGTGGCAGCTAGCTGGCAATGAAGCAATTAGGACATGCATGTCAGAGAGGCAGAAGGAAACGAAGGAATAAAACCGAGAACAAGGAAGGCTTGACCCACATAGCAGAGAGACAGAGAGAAATTAGCAGAAAGAAAACTAACAGAGAAGAGTGCATTGGTCCAAAGAAAAGAATAGAGAAACTAGAGCATGATGTCGGTTCATGGCGCATTGCGGCGTCAGTGGATGAAGGCGAAGCAACTCCGGCCAAATACCAAAACGGAAAGCTGACGACGAGGCGGAGATGGTGATGTGGTCCAGACGATGAGAAACTACAGCAGTAGCCAGCGGCAAGGCCTCACAGTGGTGCACTACTTCCGGTGATGTTCCTGGGAAAGGAAGGGGAGCACGGCGTAGAACGCGACGACGTGAACCCAATGGTGGTGGAGATGACGACAGGGGCTCAACGGTTGCGGAGTATTTGGCTGGAGAAGGGAGGTGGCCAATAAGGAGAGAAATCTTGGTTTTCGATGCATGGTGGATGAAACTTGAATTCTAAAGATGGGAAAGATAGGTCTGGACAAGGGACACAAGATGACACGATAGGATTTTAGAGAAACTCACCGAGGAAGTGGGGAACGCGACGAACACATTTCAGCATTATGGCTTGACATGGCCGGCGGTGACTTGGTGATCTTCGGGCGATGGGGACGGGAGGTAGACGTAAAACGCGTCGAGGTGAACTCAATGGCGCAAACGGTTTGATCCGGGGACGTCGGATGGCGGCGGAACTCGATGGGGAAGACCTCCTATGGAGCTCGGTTCCTTTGCAGATTGCGTTGAAACAAGGTCGATTCGAACGAAACCAATTTAGGGGATTGGAAGAGGAGATCAAGGCGATCGATATGACGCGGTTGGTTTGCTTTTATATGCATGAAGCGAGGAAGATGTGGAATTGAGGTTGTTGCGGTTCTTCTGGATTGGTTTTGTTGTTTGGGAAGGAAGATAAACAGTGTAGCCACGTGGCATAGGAGAGAGAAAAAGGATTTTCAGAATTAAAGAAAAGGCTGAAAATCAAAGGAGACCAAATAAATAGCAAACAAACTTAGAAAAATCTGATAAAATACCAGAAAATTCCTTGGAACACAAGAAAGCCAAATAGCACTGGTTTTGATTTAATTGAAGTTTACTTTAATCAGATAAAATTGTTTTAACTTTTAGAAATTCCTAATTAAGCTTTATTAATTCAAATAAAATTGGTGAAATTTTCCAGCGACCTAAACTACTCAAAAGATTTTTGAAAAGCCAAATTTTGGGACATTACAATCAACATGCGCATTTCGTCAAGTGTTAAAGCGTCTCTCTTGATGCGAGATGCTTCTTTGCTCCATCATGCGCTATATAAAAGCGAGCGTCGATGAAACAAAGGGAGGAAGGCAATTGGTTATAAAAGATAGAGGCCATTGCATCTTTGTTCCACTAATTCCTTCTAGCTTGTAAGCATAGTCAATACAACAACACATGAGTAGGGTTGTTATTCTCCCAAGAGAAGGCTTGAACCTATCTAAATTAATGTGTTTTTCTCCACGTGGTTCTAATTCTAGAAAACCCTTAAATATTCATTCGTAAGATCGATACTAGATCATGGACAGTTGGTGCCATCGGTGTGGACTTTCCGATGATTCCTTTTTAGCAAGTTGTCTTGATTTTTCCTACTCTGATGCTTTCATGGCAGGAGAGTGGAACAAGGAGAACTGGTTTAATTTGACAGACTACGCAGAACTCGACATGGATGTCTGCTACAAGTACAAGTAGAGCATTATTTCGTCCGGTGGCAATGTTGCCTCCAGGGATCTTTCACCAGATCCAGGAGACCATGTCATAAATAGAGTTGATGAGGGATCTTCCCCCCCCCCCACAACATTACGTCCAGGTGAGAAACCAGATTCCTTAGAGTGCAAGGGACCATCCAACCATGATCAGGACTGCACCAATACAAGTACAGAGCATAGCGAGGGTTCCCCCTCTAAATGTTCAAGTTCGTCTAAGGCCGTCCAATCTGGCACAACAAGCCCTAGAATCCATCATTCCGAGACTCAACCAGCATCTGGTGATCGTCACCCTTCGGTTACCCCCATGAGGTGCGTGGTTGATCTTGTTTTTTTTTTTGCAAATTCGATCGTACCCTCACAGGGTTCACCTTTGATTGAAGATGATTATAACCCCAAATTCCCCTTCTAGGAGGGGATTGCTCTAAGTCGTGATGCGTTGTCGTTCGACTACTCCTCAAGCTATGAGGGCTTAGGCGCAAGTGGGAATGATATCCAGGAGGTCTTTGTCCTACCCTCAGATCCTAATATCTCTTTGAGAGACAGGACTTGGGATGTTTCCCATCGCTCACTCACTTCGGGCTCTCGTGGTGATAGCAAGGATGCCTCCGGCGATGAACGGGATCACCACCTTCATAAGCGTGGGAGAAATCCTATAAATGATCTCTCTCCACTGAGGCAAACTCAAGCAAACTCAGATGTGGATGATCCAGAGACCATCTGGATGAGAAGAATTACAACCTAGAGAACTTTATCTGAGCGCATTCAATATCAGTCATAGGAAGCTCAAGAACTTCAACATATAAACGACCTGATTGAGAACCCGACTCAAGAACTTGGATGAGCGTTAGGCTACAACCTCTTCACTGAAGAGATCGCACAAAGGCTTCGGGGTGCAATGGTCAGACTTGAGCATACTTGCTGACATAATTCTGGAAGTTGTACTGGGAAAACTTCGTCGAATACCAGTCGTTCGAATAACTCCCCTCATGGAGGACGACACAATAACATGTCTGGTCGCTCTCCTAACCACAACTCTAGTCGGAGAAGAGTTTTTTGAACATCTGGTGATCGACAAGCTCCTAGAGGAGGTGATCGTTCACCACTTCTACCTAGGAATCTGCAACAGCAGATGGAATACAAGGAGTATTACCATCGTAGGATCGAGACCTATGGTAGGTCAGGTTCACCTGCCACTGGGTATTGTCGTGTACGATCACCTGGTGACATCAACCAATTTTCCTCGCAAAGAAGGCGTCATGATATTATTACCCGATGTCAGGCATTCTCGCTTTGACCTTGAGTAGTTCGATGTCCGTCATGGTTTCGACCGGTGAACATGGAGAAGTTTGATGGATCACAAAATCCCATCGAATTTCTTCAGATCTATACAATCACTGTTTGAGCAGTAGTAAGAGGAGAGCACGTCATGGCGAATTACGTTCCTACTATGCTCAAAGGATCTACTCGGTCGTGGTTATTAAATCAACCACACGAGTCGGTCTATTTGTGGCAGTATCTCTGCGATCTACTACTTGCCAATTTCCAAAGTACCTACAACCATCCCGGAAAGGAGGATGACCTGTACAGAATAAGACAGAACGCCCATGAGACCTTGCGCCAGTTCATCAGGCATTTTAGTCAGGTTCATGTAAGATCGGTGAGGCCGACTAGAGGGGGGTGAATAGGCGGTTTTATAATCTTTTGGCTAAAATCGAGTTTTATGCGAAATTGTAAATCGATTCGGTTTTGCTCAATTAAAACATAAAACAAATAATCTTGACTAAGTGCACCACAAATCTAAGCCTATTGATAATGATAGCAAACTTACAAATATACGAAAGCAATTTAATTCTATATATGTAAATTGCAATAGAGTAAAGCACAAGAAGGCAAACCACAAAGACATAATGATGTTTTACCATGGTGTTTGAAGACTTACCAGTCTTCCCTAATCTACGTTGAGGTAAGCCCTAGTGACTTGGACCGGCTTCACAAATTGAGCCAACTCTTCCAAAGTAAGCCCAAACCAATTGGACCTGCTCACAACTTGAACCAACACCTCAATCCACTCGGAGTTGCTCTTCCTCCACTCCGGAAATGTCGAGCACCAAACCACTCACAACCGCCCAGATCTTCCCACAACCTTCTTTGAGAAGATCACCGGCGCAACTCCTCCAAGCCGTGTAGGTGTCAGCAAACATCAAGAGTAACAAGTCGGAGACGCTCATTTGAATGAATCAAATGTCTAAGCTCAATGGATACACAATCCAATATCTAATGCAACTCATGCACTAGAATTTCACTATCTAAACTCACTAAGTGCAACCCATGCACATAAGAGATGAGAGGACTTGCTCTTTGCTCAAGGGAATGGAAATGTCACCAGCAACTCTCCCACAACCACCACAAGGGTATTTATACCCACACAAGGAAAACTAGCCGTTGGATGAGAATTTTTAGAAAACTAGAAAAGCGTGCGACCGCTAACCAATGGCCGGTCAGACCGCTATAAAACTAGCCGTTGAACTCACTTACGGGCTGACTGTCTTCACAGGGACTGATCAGACCGGACCAACACGGTCAAACCGCTAGAGGGGCGGTTAGACTACTCAACAAAAGAACAAGCGAACCAGAGAAAACACCTCCTCTAGAAAAAGCGTACCGCCAACTAGCAAACAGTACTACCGTTACAGCGGTAGTCATGCCTCTTTGCGGTAATACCACTAACCATGGGACCAGTCAGAACGGCCAACACATGGCGGTTAGACCGACTGCCCACCAGTCAAACCGGCAAACACAAGCGATCAGACCGCCAGAAGGCTTTGACTAGCACTCAGGCAGGTCAAACCTCAAGGTCCCATCAGACCGCCACCAAGCACCGGTCAGACCGCCACAAGGATAGAGAAGGCTGAAGGAGAATTGCATATTGCTTCAAGTCAATTGCAAAATAAATTTGCCAATTGATGTAAGATGCAAACAAGGGTCAAAAGCGAGATTCTCAATAAGTTTGCAAAACACATTTATCGACTTTCAGAATCATGCCACAAGGAATAAGGTACATGGACTTAAACTACTTGAAAAACACATTCGCAAACTAAAGTCACATACTACAAGAATTATGCATAAGCCTCAACTATTTGTAAAACACATTCGTAAATATCGGCAACATGCTAATGAGAGCTAGAGTAAGCAAAATGAGCTATCAACACATGACTAACTCAAGCTACTAGTCAAGACCCCTCTTAATAGTACGGTAAACCTATTCTAGCAATCCGGTCTTCCAATCAAACACCAAGACCGGTAAAAGACTAGGAACACATCCTTAACCCTAGCTAGTCATACCTTTGCCTTCATCATACACTTGAAGCTTGATGACTCATATCTTTACTTCAAGTTTGTGTCATTTGTCTTTATATGCATCAACCCATGATACATCCTTTACGTACCCTCCATTAACACATGATGGGTCTTTTCTTGACTTGATGATCAACTCATGATCATATCCCCTTCGAGTTCTTGATATGCATCAACACACGATGCATCATCTTCTTTGAATTTTGACTTGATGACGATCAACTCATGATACATCCTAAGTCTTCATCATCATAGAATATAACCTATTTACCTAACTCATATAAAATGTTAGTCCCACAATATAATTGTCATTGATTACCAAAACATATCATTAACTCATAATGGTGAGTCTAGATACTTCAATATTTCCCTTTTTGGTAATTGATAACAACTACCTCAATTGTAAATAATTGAATATAAAGCAATATGAGTATATATAAACTACACAAGTTTTATATACTCAAAGGATATGTTTCAAAGTAGAGATCCCCAATATAAGTTGATGAAGAACAAGGACCAATACTAATGAAACTACAAAACATAAAGTGAACTCCCCTAAATGTGTGCATACAAGAATGTGTAGTAAAAGCATATGCACATATTCCGGTTAGACTTTTGGTAAAGTTCAACCTATATTTTAGATCTAGGGAATGCAACAAGATATAAGAATATGATGTCGAATGCATACCTCCATGATTTTTACCTTTTCATCAAATGGGACTAAACAATATCACACTTAACAAAAGAGTTCGTCTCACATATAGATTTATTATTAATAATCAAAATACTCCATTAACTCATAATGACGGATCTAGATTCTTCAGTTCGCAACTCCGTACCTGAGGTTTCTGATTCTTTTGTTATCAGAGCATTTAAGCGGGGAGCCCGCAATACAAGGATCATAGAGGACATCGCTTTAAATCCTCTGTAGGATTTCAAACACCTACCGCAGCTTCTCCACGTGCTCCACCAATGAACGACTGACTATACACTAGTATGTTGTCGATGAACACAAGCACTCCACGGCGCAACAACGGTCCCAATATTGTATTTATTAGGCCCGGGAAGGTTGCAGGGGCGTTGGTCAACCCATAAGACATTACCCTGAACTCGTAGTGCCTGTGATGGGTTTTGACTCTGTCTCATGCTCATCTTGAGCTTCATCCGTATATGATGGTACCCTACATGCAAGTCTAGGCTTATAAACCACCGAGACCTCGCCAATTCATCTAGCGACTCATCGATGATGGGCAATGGGTACTAATTCTTCACGTAAATCGTTCGGTGCGATAATCCACACATAAACGTTAGGTTCATCCTTCTTCTAAACTAACAAAGCGGTGACAAAAAGGCTTTATGCTAGGTTGAATGATCCCTTGACTGAGTATCTCGGCCACTTGCTTCTCCATTTCATCCTTACTGACTTGGGTGGTAGCGGTAGGGTCATAAATTATTGACTGCGTGTAACATCCACTGTTTTTCGAGCTTTTGAAAACTTTCAAAATATAACCATTTGATTTTTGTTGAAGTCTTGAAGCTTAACTTGAGATTTTGGGAAAATAAAATGATTTAAATGACTAAATCAAACTTCAATTAATTCAAAATTTTGGTTTGTTTTGAGTTTGCTGGAGTTCTTGGTTTTTGAAGTTTCGTGTCTCTGTTACCTCCTCCCCCTCAGGACCTCCTCCTCAAGACCACCCCCTCGGTCATGACCACCCCCCTTGGTCACGACCACCCCTTTGATCGTGACCTCCCTCTTGGTTTTGACCATCCCCACCTATCAGCCCTGCTCACCTTCTTCCTCTCACCGCGTCATTGCTGCCGTGAAAGTCTTCGCGCATTAAATGCCATTGTGTCACATTAAATGCTATCACTTCCGTAGTGCTCGTTTCCCCTTCTAGTCTCCTCCCCTACCTACACCCATCCCCTCCGCTCGGGTCAGCACCGTGCGTGCTTCTGCACTAGCTCACATGCCTCCGTCGCGCACATTGAATGCGATGTCCTCCGTCGCACCCGTTGCCATCACCCACTCTCCTCTCTGGACCTCCCCGCGCCTGTATAAGGCACCAGGGAACCCTCTTGCACTCCTTTCATTTTCCCCTCCCCTCCTCTCGGTTTAGACCTCCCTCTCAGTTGAACCTCCTTCTGAGGACTCGTTCTCTGTCGTTCGAGCTCCGATCAGAGTGATTCAAATTCCTAACCTCATCTAAATTCAGTACCTTTCTTTCAGCTCTAGTTTGGTATTTGGTCTTTATTTGGAGTTGTTTTAATTACTTATTTGGCTTGTTTTGCACGTGTAGATTCTGACGTTTTAGAAGACTTCGTGGATCTAACAACCTCGACAGAAGCATCCCAACTCTTCATCGAAGGCAAGTCGTGGACCTTTGATCATATTGAACCCATTTTATAAAAGTATATTGTTTCATATCAACATGCATGGCAAGTTGTATAAAATTGGTTTGGAAACTAGCCAAATACCTACTCGACGGTATGCCTCCTTGATAAGCGCAAATGACATATTGACATGTACCGTTGGACACCATAGGGTGGGTAATCGTAGTTGGACATTGTTGTATTACCAACTGAGTGCGTGTTGTGGACCAGGCGTGTAATACCGAAGACCCTATGTGTATACGTGCTAGTCCAGGATCGATGCTAGCACACACATTCACAATATTTGGTATTCACAACCATACATTCACATATACAAGGTAAGCAAAATGGTGCTTAACTTAGCGATTCTGATATTTACATTACAAGGCGAATGACCAAATAAGACTTAAGTACGAAGTATGAGTATGAAATAGCAGCGAAAGATTAAAAGTGGTGAAAGTAAACAAATTCCAGCGGTGTGCCCATCCATACCCAAAGGCAAACGACAAGAAACAAATCCTAGATAGACCGTTCCCGAACCCTCCGGTTACGGGTGCGAAAGCGTCACTTTGGCGTCGGTTCATCTTCATACTCTAAACAACAACAAAGCAAGATTGAGTACTTGTGTACTCACCAAGACTTTAGTGTATCGCAAATGTTATATTAAATGCAAGGCTAGTCAAGAGAAGGCTTTAGGCTACAAGTTATTTTGCGCTAAGCGAGTTTTATTTGCAATATTCATAAGTAGTACTTTGCAGCGAATTTGAAATGGCGATTAAATAGATAACAGATGTAAGTAAGTAATTGAATGATCCAATAATAAGAACTACAGCTCACAGTCTTCCTTGGCTGCAAGCAACAATTTACGTTCAACCATAACATGGCAGTTATCTCAAATAAATCACAAACCACTTCCCACAATTTTCCGATAAGACAGTTTTTGTGAAAATCAACACTAAACCCATACCGTCCGCACTAAGAACGCTCATGACCGTGAACACGGCTATTATAATAGATTTACACTCTGCATAGGTGTACAGCTTTACCCACATAACACGAATTGTCTAGTTTGTTCGGCATATATCTATGCCACCACTCACTACCTTAGGTAAGCAGTCTAGAGCACGTGTCGAAGCCTTTAAATCATCTAGCCCTATCCTTGCACTAGCCAAGTGAATGGATCTTATCCTTCACTTACCCGGATTACTCCCATTGAGTGAGGATCCTTCACTTACCCGGATTGCTCCCATTGAGTGAGGCATTCGCAGTTGTGTCGGAAGGCTTTATCCCACCCCCTCGGGGATGGGAGCCCCTTCGGACATACCGGTCCTTTGGTCCTATCCACATACTTCAGCCTACCAATATGCAAGGCTAGTTTTTGATGACTTATTTAGCTAAGGCCACCCCATAAATGGCATATGTGGTTGTCTGAAAGTCTTAGATCTGGATTTCTTTGGCGTCAGGTCCTTAAGCGGCAGGAGAGAATCTCCCTATCTCAGTGAGGTTCCTTTCCACCCTTTTGAATATAATATAACTACGCTTTGCGTCTAAAACTAGGTTTTGCATTTTTGGTTTTTATACAAAAAATAAGAGGCACACCTCTGAACATTTTCACAAACCTCCCAAATTCACATTTACCATAGTGTCCTTTATACATCCTTTTCGGAAATTCTATCATTCTAGTAAGCATTTGTGCGATAGCTCACTCAAAAATTCCCAAATGACATTATATAATGTCTAACCCATAATCTAATGGCTACAACACTAAGACATCAATTTTTCAAGGAGGTATATGTAGCAAATAGGAATTACCACTACCGATTTCCCAGACATAGCAATTTCATACATAACATACACGCATGCACAATAGGATTTGCAAAACAAAGTACAATAAGTAAAATACTAGGATCAATATGATCAAAAGAGGTGCTTGCCTTGCTCTTGCTTATGTTGTTCAGATAACCTGGATCCTGTTTAATGTTCTGATAATCTCAATCCCGTTGGGAGTGTTGTCCCATCACAGCGGCAGAGTCTAACTACGCAGATTACGATTAAATCCAAGAGTGTCTGAAAATAACCAAATAAAATCCAATAAAAACATATTCAAACCAAATTAAACACTTCAAATAAGACTAAACATATTTATCGGCGTCTTGAAAGAAGGGAGTGATTCAGATGAGATTAAGACATACTCATCTGAAGCTGATGAAAGAAATACTACAGGCAAGGTATATTAGAGGGGTTGATGAAGGCAATACTTCAAACAAAAGCAGATAAATCCCACGGAGAAAGAATGTTCGCAGGAACATTCCTCACTGGATATTGGTGGGAGGGATTATCTGGTTAGGTAATACTCTTTAGATTTGCTTTCGGATTACGGATGTCCGATCATTGGGGACAGATGACAACGGACGATATCTAGAACCTAGGTGATATGGTTTTCCTTATCAGGCCACCTAGTACTCACGAGCACTCTTTCTAGGCATTCTATGTATACATCCACGATGATCATACAGTTAAAATCAATCCTCTTATATGCTCTTCTTCTCCAGCAGATTTTGATGGTGATTGTGTGCACGTCTATTATCTGTAGTGAGAGGGCACCAGTGAGTGATGGGGTAGGCTAGAGGGAGGTCTAAGCTTACTCAAGTAGAGAGGAATTGGGCCGGGGATCGCCGGAGTTGAAGTGGCGGCGGTGGAGGCCGGTCGGTCGGAGCCAGAAGAAGAGAGCGCGTCATGGCTCAAGTGGCTTCAATCCCAAATTGACTTTGGGGAATGCCTCTGGTTGCATGTGGCGCATCGTGACGTGGTTTAGGGCGGCTGAAGCTCACCGGAGTGGCTAGGGAGCTTGGAGGCGGTGCGGCCGACATTCGGAGCTCGAGCTGGGAGCTTCGGTTTGAAGTTTGGTTTGGGCTTGGAGAAGATGGGGACGAAGTGGAAATGGCGACAAGGAGGCAAAGCCGCCATTGCTTGACTTATATAGGGAAGAGGCGAGCATCGCGAGAAGCTTGGGAACAAGGTGGCGGCAAGCTCGGGTGCGGCGGCAGCAAGGCATGGACGTGGCACGCATGCAGCTCTGCCGGAGCTTCGTGGCGGGATGGGCTTGACTCAGTGGTGAAACTATGGGCGGTAGCCAAAACCGGGGGCGACGAGGTGGTGCGATAGGGTTGCGCGGACGCGTGGACATGCACACGGGTGCGTGGCCGTGGCCGGGCTGGGCAAGCCGTGTTGGCTTGGCTTCGTGGAAGAAGCGCTGGCCGTGGGCGGTGTCAACTAGAAAGAAATTTTGATTTTCAGTTTTGCTAACAAGGGTTGAAGCTCCACGGAATGGGTCGGTAGGTCGGTAGGAAAGGAAGGAAAAACACGCACATGGGACCCACTAGTCGGTTGGAGAAGAAAAGAATTTCCATTTCTGATTTTCGAAAATTGGTGAGAGGTTTAACCTTTGGCCCGATTAGAAACAAGCGGCTCGAATGGAAAGAGATGTTGAGCGGTCCGAACATTTTAGTCAATCTGGACCATCTACTTTGAAATCAATGGTTCGGATGAATCATGTTGTTGGATGGTCGAATGGCCCATCTAATCTGATCCGTCAATAGGGATCTAACGATCTTGTGCGAGTGTTTTTTGGCGGCCCAGTTGCGCATTCATCGGATGGTCGAGCGTTTCATTTGAGCTAGGCGGTTAATTTTAAATCCAACGGTTGAAACACTGGATCGGATCCACTTATGGAGGTGAGTGCGATTCGGCCGTGCGGGTTGGACTCGAGTCAGAGAACAATACAAGCCTTAGGGTTTTGAATTATCATTGATTTCTTTGCTGGTTTAATTCATCACCCAAACGAAATCCAAAAATTACGAAAAATTTTGTGTAGACTACCGAGCTCGAGTAGTTTCTGATAAAATTTTCAGAGGTTAACACCTTACCTGAATTTCTACAAAATTCAAACAATGTGCTGTTCCTAAGAGGTTGTAATGATTTTTCTAAACAAAATTTCATATGGAAATTTTGTTGAGTAGTTCCTGGGATAAGAAGCCCGAAAGCATTCTCTTTCTTAGAAAATTTTGAGAAGCTGGAATTTGATTCTCAAATTCTTTATTCAGACAAAAAGCACAGCAAATAAAATCCAGAAAAGCAATTGTAAATAAAATCCATCAAAAGTTTTAAAAAGTTCACACATTTATATATATATATATATATATATATATATATATATATAAAGTCCAATTTTCAGGCTGTTACAGACCTACCCCTCTTACAGAGAATCTCGTCCCCGAGATTCAGTTAGAATGGACAGTAAGGAGGTGGGACAGGGAGGAATTTTGAAGTAGCGCGGGATGACGATGTGTTTATCGTTGCTTCATCGACTCTTGTTGTTGTGAGATCCTAAATGGCTGGAAAGCTTGATGGTTGCATTTGGGGACTTTCCAGTTGTATTTAAGTCAAGAAAGGAAAGGTTAAACAAAGCAATGGAAATGAAAATATGTCAATAACACCATGTTACT
>JAYEVH010000168.1:0-270768 GCA_036346255.1 Ampelocalamus luodianensis
GGACATGTCATGAGCTTGTGTTCTTTCCTCCATGGGAAGCACTGGAGAAGTGCTTGCCATTCGCCAGTTTTCTTACAACAACGGCTTCCAAGCCGCCTCGGCATGGCACCATTCGAGGCCTTATACGGAGAAAGTGTAGAACCCCGTTGAACTGGTCCGAGACCGGTGAAAGACCTTTCTTTGGCCGGGCTCGACGAGGCCGAGGGTCAAGTCCACTCATTCGCGGATCGCGCGCATGCTCAATCCGTGCGTAAGAGCTATGCGGATCGTCGTCGCCGTGAGTTGAGCTTTGAGCCCAATGACTTCGCTTATCTCAAGGTTTCTCCTCCAAAGGTCACCAGCATTTTGGTGTCAAGGGAAAGTTAGCTCCTCGATATGTCGGCCCCCACCGTATTATCGAGAAGAAGGAGCCGTTGCCTACAAGTTGGAGTTGCTCGCTGCACTTGCGGGAGTACATGATGTGTTCCATGTGTCCCAAGCAAAGAAGTGCCTCGTGTTCCAACAGAGGAAGCTCCGTTGGAAACTCTTGATGTCCAGAAGATTTGACCTCACCGCAGCCGCCCTGCTCGCATACTCGAGGAAGTCGAACGAAGAACGAGGAATAAGACCATCAAGTTCCTTAAGGTTCAAAGTGGTCGAATCATTCCGAGGATGAGGCTACTTGGGAGCGAGAAGATCGCTCTCAAGCAGACTACCCTCTTTCTTTTCCGAGTGAACCAAATCTCTGACGAGATTTTTGTAAGGGGGAGGTTTGTAACATCCCCAATTTCAACTTGTGTTGTAAGTGTAAGAAAATGAGTAGAAATTAAAACTTTTCTTACATCATGTGTTTCTGTGTGTACTAAACAATTATTTCACAGAGTATGGGAATACTAATTCACAAGTCTGTTGATCATCTCCTAGGAAATATTTTTCCTAAGTTCTGGGTTGATATGTGACCCTCCGAAAAATTTCACACTTTTCGAAATTGATGGAATAGTTTTATGGGTCATCAAACTTGCTTGACTCATAGTCAAACCCTAGCTCAAAGCATTGTATAATTTCTCGGAGAAAATGCTCAAAGACAAAACTCCTAAAAATTTTATACAAGGTCCAACTCGAGGTTAGCAAGCTATGCCAAGATTTCATAGAATTTGGAGCTAGTTTGCTAGCTCTAAAAGTCCCTTCAAGATCCGGCCCAATTTAAACCTAAACCAGTGTCCTCCGTGTCTTGGTCGCACTGGGCCGCTTGAGCCGTGTCGGGCTCGGGCATTTGGACACAGTGGTCCGGGCCGTTGGATTTTAAATCCGACGCTCAAAGACCTCCTCGGGTCTTTGTAAAGGACCTCCCACCCTACGACATTTCCTCCTGCTCGTTTACAAAGACAAACCTCGAGGACCTCCCCAGACCTCCTTTGCACCTTTGCAAAGACCACCCTGGCGACCTCCTCCTCGACCTCCACGACCACCCTAGCGCTGGGTGATCGTGGGCCATCTCTCTTGAGATCCGTGGGTCGAGACCTCCCTAAGTGTTAGGACCTCTAATACTTGGCTCAAGATCCGAGCCCTTGATTTCAATCCAACTCACGACCTCCTAGTGGGGCTCTCAGTGATTTTAGCCGTTGAGCTCCTTGACTGGGTCCTCTCACCGCCGGGTGGGCACAGGCGTATCAAATTTTGTGCATGGCAAGACAGAGCAAAGGCCTTGTCAACTTTAGGGCTAACAAGCGGCTATGTGTGCCAACATTAAATGTCCGCAGCACCTTTGCTCAAAAGTCTCCACGACAACCTACTCCCATCGGGCCAGTGTACTTGGTCTCGCACCGGTGACTTTGCCACCCTTCCCACTGCTATATTTGAAGCTCATGCTTCCTCTCTTAGTTCTTTTAGTCACTCTGCACCCCTAGTTCTTTCTCTCGCTCTTGTGCTCAAGTCACCCAAAATCTTTGCCACCATTGCCGACCTTGGAGCTCTCAGTCGGCCTCCGAGCTCCAAAGTGGTTCATTATTGTAGTTGTTGGCAGTCATCTTGTTCCTTGGTCACCTCAAGCCTCCCGACTTGCTTTGTTTGACCTTCACTGAGAGGTTGACAAGGAGGGAGCTTGTTGCTCGTGGTCGGAGCTTCGTCTTCTTCATCTCGGCGACCTCCACTGGTCACCAGAGCTACAGCGACCACTCCCGCTCTCTCCTTCAATCCCGGTGAGTACTTGGCCCAAAACCCGATCCCGTTAGACCTCTTCGTTTTCGCTTTTGGCGCATTGGGTCTCCGCTCGGCCACCTCGCCTGCGCCGCGGTAGGGGTGCACTTTAGCCCTAGCTGTTGGCACCTTTAGGTTCTCCTCCTATTTGGAACTCATCCGTGCCTTTGGTTTCCGCCGACGAGGTCCACATCGCCGCCGGCAAGTCGATGAACCCTCTCGGTTTTGCGGTTCGCAAATCCCATTTTGTCATGTTCTTCTGACCACATTAATGCACAAATCATTGCTTACCATTGGTGCATTAATTGTGTCCTACTTGTGCCGTGGAGTCATCGCTGCGTGTAGGCCGTGGCCTTAGTCATTAAGTGTTCCTTTTAGATTCATTTATTGTCAATTATTCGATGCATTAAATTGTCTTAGCCGCATTGTCTGGAGGTCCTGCACCATTAAAACCACTCTAGGACCTCCTGCTAATCTTAGCCGCTCACGACCTCTCCAAGTTCAGACGGGCCTTAGGATCTTTTCCTAAAAATCCTAAGTCTCGGACCTCCCACCATATAGAATCTGGCCGTAAAGACCTCCGTAGGTTAAATCCCACCGCTAGGATCACCCTCCTCCTTGGGGTCCTCTTGCAAAAGACCTCCTTGAGGTCCTCTCAGGCGAAGAGGTCACCCCGCTGCTTTTGTCAAAACCGCCTCTCTGACCTCCTTGGGGTCCTCTTTGCAAAAGTCCTTCCTTAGTCGCTTAAAACCACCACCTGAGCCACCCCACCAAGGTCCTCTCTTTGCAAAAGACCACCCCGGTCTTTTGTAAAGAAAACCTTCAAAACCACCCTGGTCCTCTTTACAAAAGACCACCCTTGGTCTCTTTGTAAAGAGAACCTCAGACCTCCTCGTCCGGGTCTTAACCATGAGGACCTCCCGCCTAGATCTGGACCACTCAGACCTCTCCCATGGAGATCCGAGCCATCCAGATCTCTCTCTCAGATAGCACCGTGTTGGAGGACCTCCACGAGGACATCTCGACCGCTAGGACCTCCTCGGTGAGATCCTAGCCGCCAAGACCTCCCGCCGCTAAGCTCACCGCTAGGTCCTCCTCCGATCGGATCCAGACCGCTAAGACCTCCCCTGAAATCTTAACCGCCCGCACCTTCCCTTAGCGAGTTAGCCAGAGGGATTCCTCGTGGAGCGGGCCGGGATCCGTGATCCGACGCCCACGACCTCCCTAGTGCGCGAGGACCTCCTTCGCGTGCCAGGCATCCAGTGGCCTGAGCCGTTGGATTCAATATCAACGCTAAGACCTCTCTAGGCGGCAAGGTCTTTGCGCCGTGAGCTCAAGTGGTTTTAGCATTCGAGATCGTGAGCCGTGCGTATCTTTGATCAACGCCCACGACCTCCCGCTTTTATGGGTTTTCCGATTTAGTCCGAGAAGCTTTTATTTGCACATATTAATTGTTTTAAACTTCAAAATTGCATAACTTTTCTCTCAGAGTCTAAATTTAACAAACTAAAGTTCTATAAATGCATCTCATAAAGTACTTTAGCTTAGTATAGGTTTTGCAAAGAGTCTTTAATAACTTAAATTAATCATGTCTTAGATTTAAAACTTAGAAAAATCATAACTAAATCATTTTAACTCCAAATGACCTGAAATTTTATATGGGTTACCACTATACCAGTAGGTAGCTACCATAAAAGTTTCAGCTTCAAAATCTTTCTAGAAAATATTTTGCTACAAAGCTAATTATGGCCGAAATTAGTTTTTAGAGAATATCTTTTGCACCACAAATCCAAATTAAGTTTTTCCAGTTTCTATGTCTAGGTATGTTCAGATTTTACCTTGTGTATAAATTTCGTCACATTTGGATAATTTTGCTTGCTCTTTGTTTAAGTGTTGCTCGTCTTATTGGTTGTTTTCGCTCTTTCGCTTTAGGATTCGATATTTGCGGTAATCCCGAGAACGACCCTCCGCAACAAGTTGAGCAACAGCAAGCGAAAGCGATTTGATCATTTCCCATTAATCCCATTACTTTTAAAGTCTAATATTTTGTTTAACTTCTATGTATGCATTGCTATTTTGTTGTTAAATTGATTAGTTAGACCTCTAGTTGCATAATCTGAGGTAAATAATTATCCTCTACTACCCGAGCCTAGGTTATTTCTCGTGATTAGAGTTCGTTGGATGAGCTCTTGTCACTTAGTAGATTCGAATAAATATTGCTTAGCCATGCCTAGCATCGTAGTATTGGGCTTATCATCGACTTAGTCGGTGATCTTGATCACACAACTACTTATACTACTCCATTATGTCCAACCCTTGTGTTTTATTGATTTACAAATCAAAAACGAAAACAAACTATATCTTGACTTGGGCACAATGGTATGTTGATGTGATCTGGTGTGACTGAATGGTGCCTAAGTCCCTGGCGACCGAGTTACTTGTGCCATTGATCCAAGCAATTATTATGCTAACCCCACGAGGGGATATGGAACCTCTCTTGACTAAGTACTTTGGGAGGTGTTAATTATGAGCTGGTTGGTGGGTGTGTTCTTGGTGTGGTGTTTGAGGGGAGCATTGGCGCACCCTGTTAGGTATGTGTCTAATGTGTCTTTCTCCCGTGGGTTGCGGCTCTTAATTAGCATCGCCCATTGGAAAGCGCCTTGTTAGACTTAGCCATGCCTGCATACCAAAGGAAGTGTGCTAACCGTGGTGGTGGAAAGGCGGTCCATCGTGTGGGTACATTGGTACACCCTATGAGGTTAAAACTATTCGAATAGCCTCGCCCTAGGTTATGGACACGCTTGGTTATTTCCCACAAGAACTAGACTACAACCTTTTAAAACTTAAACTTGACATGGGTGGTATGAAGGGTACTTCATGCTATTGTTGTGGTGACTTTGGGTTAGTCACTTCTAGGTTGGTGTTGTTCTCATCTATGTTATTATTGTCTCTCTTTATTTGAACAATAAAAGTTAATTGCAAACTTGCTTTGAATCTATTACCTTATTGTAAATGAAAACTTGCTTTATGTCAAAATAAGTCCAAAGCCTCATCCACTTAAATAAAGCTTGCATGTAGTTAATTATAGTTCGTTATCTCACACGTCATCTTGCGAGTACAAAAACAAGTTTTGTACTCATCCGCTTGCTTAATATTAATTGTTGCAGAGGGAAGAAGGTGAGCCCCAAGGGCCTCACTTTTGTGAGCCGTGTTCTTGCGCTGCTTGGGACGATTAGCTTGGCGGTCCGGTTGGTTGCCTTGTGGGTAAAGGCACACCGATTGGCTTTTGTTTATCGCCATCTTATGGCCATTTTGCTTCCACTGTATTTATCTATTTGTATGTCTTTTGGCCGGTCGGCCTCTCTTTGTAATAACTCTATTTAAAGTATCTATGTCTTTGACTTGTTGCTTTTGCTTGGCTCTATGTGTATGAATGGAATTGATGCATGATTTTGTAACAGGTGTGTATATCGTGATTTGGAAGTATACATATCTCGAGGTTAGGTTGTTGGTTGGTACTTTTAGGACCAAGTGGCTGGTTAAACAGTACGAGCCGAATAAACCGGGGTCCTCACACGGAGCGCGTGGTGGCCGAAGTTGCACAGGCAAAAGAGGACGAGGTGATCGATGTTGAGGAGGCAGGAGAGGATGAGGTGATCGATAGTGCAAAGGCAGAAGATGAGGCGGTGACCCATGTTACTGAGGCAGAAGAGGAATATCGCACACTGTACGCTCAGCCCAATGCACAGGCGGATGTAGGGGAGCATGTGGACAACATAGAGCGTCAATTGGAGATCGATGACTTGGAAGCTCAGGCGGAGGAGAAAGCTTTAGAAGAAGATGGTGATGACTCTTCTGAGGAGGACGAAGGTCCCATCCCGCAGGAATGGAACACGGTGTATGTTGAGGGTCTTGCTACGCACGACGAGCACGAATCACCATGGGATGGAGGTTCGGCTTCGTGCAATGTTTGCTGACAAGGGATCACTACAAGATGCTATTAAGCTGTGGGCCTTATCCATGCAGCAGCCATTTTCGTGTACTCAAATCCAGCCAGGAGCAGTACACCGTAGTCTGCGAGTAGGCTGGGTGTCCTTGGCATGTGCACACACGGAGATCCAAGTATGAGACTCACTAGATTGTCTCCAAGGTGGAGGTGCACTCCTGCTTGCTCAGTAGTGTTTTGTCGAGGCATCGCAACCTGACATCCATCTTCATTACCAATGTGATGTATGGAGAGATAGTAAAGAAGATGGACCTAGAGGCCAAGCACATCATAGTGGCTATCGAGTAGAAATCCAAGTACAAGATTAGCTATGTGAAGGCATGGCGTGCTAAGCAGAAGGCTTTGGAAAAGAGGTTTGGTTCTTTCGAGGCGTCTTACGACAACCTTCCTCGTATACTCCAGCTCCTTCACAAGCCATGCTCTCATGTCCTCGCCGTGTGTGGGACCATCCACATGGACCCATCAAACTTCATATCAGAGTACTTCATGAAGGAGAGCGTGCAGTAGGCATGGTGCGACGAGCTAAGAGGCTTCAGGGTTGTGGGCAACTTCACCACATTGGATACTACATAGAGGACTTGGATTCCGGATCTTGACCTGTTGAAGGGGGGAAGGGCCGTCAGCAGTCATCGTATTAGGAATGATATGGACAAAGGGGAAGCTGCAGTGGTGGGTAGATGTTGTAGCCGCTGCCGCCAGGAAGGCCACACTGTAAGAACTTACAACGCGCCTGCGGACACGTAGGAAAACCGGCATGAAGTGCAACACCGCTTCTTATTGGGTGCGTAGTGGTACTAAGATTAGAACTAGAGCATTTTGTAACTTGTACTTCAGTTAGTACTTTGGTTGTTGTAAGTACTGTGAAACTAATTGTATCATAATTGCAAACCATTCGTACAATGCATGTTTGTTCAATGCATATCGATGCCTATATCTTCATGCAAGCTAAACGCCGATGCACCAGCCGCTGGGGAGGCTCATGAACCGGGTAATGCGTTTAGGTTAAGTGTAGGGTTAGGCTTTCAGATCGACTTGACAACCCGAACTCCTTGCGACTTTTCAGATCGACATGACAACACTAAACCTCTCAACTTTTCGGGATCGAAAAGACATGACTCGCAAAGAAAGACGCGGACAACACTCGCCGCCATCTTTCATACCAAAAGAAAGTATACGCAAATCACGACGTGACGGATGAATTCTTCTAAAAGTAAGACATGACAACACTCGCCGCTTGACTTTCAGATCGACATGACAACACTCGCCTCGGCTTTTCAGAAAGACAAGACAACACTCTTCGCCTCGTAGGCTACTCACATGAATTTAACCACACCATGCCCGGGCTTATAAAGGAGGTGACCGTGCTCGGGAGAGAACACTACACAACCAAACCAAACACTACACAGAGCTTCCTTCACCACGGATGGACAAGAGGCGAAGAAGCAATGAGACAAGATGACGGCTAATGGGACAAGATCCGCGGCAGTCGCGAGGGCCTGGGAGCGGGACGATCGAGCTAGGCTCGCTGTGGCACTGGTCCGTAAGAGGAGCTTGCTAGGATGGCGTTCTTCGCAATGAGGGCCCCGTGAGCGCCTACCCCGCCCAAGACGCTCCAACCGAGCCTTTGTCGCAACACCCGCCCGATGGGGAGACGGCGCCCCTCTGCTGGTGCAGGGACAAATGCAAATTCTTCAAGTCCAAGGAGCGGCTCAGCCTGGGCATGCGTTAATGGGGTTACGCGAACTACTCCTGTGACTATCCCGACCGTCAATGGGACACGAGCAGCTATCGGCAGCCGGTAAGAACTAATTACAATATGTTTCACATTTTGTCTTTCAATGCACGCACTAACAACCTCTCCCGCTCATCAGAGTCCCTGATCCACTATGTGGCTACCACAAGTGAATCGACCTAGAGATTCACCCACGCGACCAGTGGCGAATCGACTTCGAGGAGTGGGATGCCAAAAGGGCACACGAGATCCGGGAGGAGGAGCGCCGCAACGACGAGCAAAACGAGCGTATACATCGGGAGAGGAAAGCTCATCTCGAGGTGTGCAGGCATAGGGAGCGCGAGGCTCGCGAGAGGGAGCACGAGAAAAAGAGGGAAATGGCGCCGAGGCCAAGGAGGCCGTGAGGAGTACAACGCCGAGCTCGCAAGGAAAGGCAAATGGCCCCACCCACGAGTAATCCGACCCTCTTCGCCCATATGTCCGATGTATTTCTAATTCCCTAAAAGCATGCCTGTACTGCCCTTGGTTCATTAGCATGCTTGCCATGTAACCCCCCGTCGGATCAAATTAATTGTTGTTATCATTGCGTCTTTTCTCCAAAGTTCCCCACCGTATATGAATTTCCTAGCGCATCACAATATCACTTACCCTCATACTTACGAATCATTGCTACCTCTATCGTCCCCATAAAATTCTTCAGAAATTTTGCGCACTACAACAACATATATCAATCACAAAATGTTATTGCGAGTTCGACAAATTTCGTACCCTTAAGATTCTACGAAATTCACAAACGCACCAACCAACCTTGTCACCACTATTTTATTTCCAAAAAAAAACATCCTACCACAGGATTTGCTAAATGTAATACCTAAAAAATGTAACATTTATTCTCACACAATTATTCCAACCGGATTTATTAAACAGTACAGTTGCCACTTGGAATCACCCAGTGGCTGGGCGACTTGACTAAGTCGCTGAACTACTGCGCGACTCCAATGCTTGGCGCTCTGTCGTTGGGCGATTATGATCAGTCGCAAAACCATTGGGAGACTAGGTATAAGTCGCCTATGATTATTTCTGTAAAATTTTTTAAATAGTATTATTTTTGTAATTATGAATAAAAAATAAATTATTTCAAAAAGATCAGATAAAGAGATTGGGAGGTCCACGTGCCATCAGCACAGCGCACCTCCTAGACCACATGTCATCTATCCAGGGGCAGTCTGCGGGGAATGCTTCGTGAGGGCGCCCTCAAATTAGGAAAACCGAGAAGAGAATCTATGAGGCGACATATTTAACCAACTAGGGCCTGTTTATTTCACAGGCTTTTCTAAAAGCTTACTTTCTTTGTGCTACATGGCTTTTTGACTACAGGCTGAACGGCTAGGCTTTTCTGATTTGGTGTCTGGCTGCTGCTTCCGAGATATGAAATGTCTGAAATGCCCCTAAAGGCAGTAATGGCTTGTTTGATGTCGTTTAACACAATTAATAATATGTAACGATATTTAACAGTATTTAAAAATATTTAACTATATTTAACAATATTTGACGACATTTAACAACATTTAACGACAATTAACGACTATTAACGACGACTAATGCAATTGATGAGAACTACCGCAATTGATGAGAACTACTGATATTGACCAAGATTAACAACAATATACCGTAAATTAATGTATTTAATGATAATTATTATAATAAACATTTATTATAACAAATAATTATTACAATAAGTAATTATTACACACAATTATTACATTAAATAATGAATACAACTAAAACAATTATTACAATGAATAAATATTACAATAAATAACTATTAAAAACATTGTGACCACTAAAAAATCTAACAACTGCAATCATTATTCTGAAATTCATCTGAAGGCAATTATGGACAATTTTTACATAGACACAAACAATGAGGACAACCAAACAAATTTCTATAGATGTTGAGGCATCCAGATTAGTTAGTTTAGTACAACAAAGAGACAATTCATGCCCCCTCCACTTTTTTCCAGACTTGGGACCAACATCGGCAGTGTTAGGCACCCCCTACTCTCACACGTACCCCCAAGTGTTCATGCAAATCTTAAATGAAGACAAATCTACACTCAAATCAAGATGCACATAGATCTGAACATATCCACTCAGAAAAACATGAATACTTCAAATATCAATTCTCAGTTAGATCATGATCTCAATACATGATTCATGCAAGCATCATGCTTAAAGTTCATACCTAGATCGCCAATGAGTACCATGGAAAGATCAAATATGCAAACTACCATCCATTAATCATGCTAGTATCCAAATACATGTTGTTGCATAACAAAGAGAAACAAAGGTGCTCAATTTTCATGGATCATTGCCATACATTCTAATTCAAAGATGCACTACATACAAAGATGTTCTCAGAAATTATCGGATCCTCACTACAGATCAATCAAGGCACAAGGGTCTAAAGATAACACTATGGACCATTCACCAAACTTCAATAATTATTACAATAAGTATGAATACATCATCGAGCATTAATGATTTCTCCCGACTAAAGCATACACATAGAGATTATCAAACTAACATGTACATGTTGCTTCCAAATCATAATTCAGTGATTCAAACCCATCTGAATAAGCACCCAATCATTTCTAGCTAATTACAGAAAACACAATCATAAGAAATATGCACATCTCCCAGTTCCCACCTACCATGCAGTCCATCCTGGATTAGTTTTTTAAGGCATGTTCACTGATAAACTGGGTGGAAAAATAGCCCCAAGTTAACCTTGTACTACACATTTACTAATCACCTACCATGCAAGAATCATCTTGGGGTCTTTTCGGATACCAACAGGAGAACATATGCCACTGCTAACATCGACTCCATTTGGTTTCAGAGCAGAAAATGCTTCACAAATGAACTTTTCATGTTATACTTGAACCATACCATTTCTCTTACAAATGAACTTGTAAGAATCACAATGAGCATAGCACTACCAATTCATCAATCACAGGACAGTGATCAACCTGCACAAGATTGTACAATAGAATCAGCCTTCAACTCTGAATATACAACACAACACTAGTCTTAAATCTTACATCAACCCTAGATGGAGGCGCTTGACGATGGGGATAAGGACTCGGCGACCTTGTCGGCACCGAAGGTGAAGGAGACGCCGCGGTCGTTCTCGCCCCATCTAGAGCTGTAGCGGTCGAGGTTGGACCAGAGGTCATAGAGGAGGCGGAGGAGGAGGAGAGGGGTCCGACAGTGGCTCGAGGGAGGAGGCCGGTGTTGGGGGAGGAGGAGGAGAGGGGTTTGGCGGTGGCTCAGGGGAGGAGGCGGCGTTGGGGGAGGAGGAGGAGAGGGGTTTGGCGGTGGCTCGGGGGAGGAGGCCGGCGTCGGGGGAGGAGGAGGCTAGCGTCGGGGATGTGGGGGTCCGACTCAGGGAGAGGTAGGAGATCGACATTGGTGGTAGGGGAGGAGGAGGACTGAGGACGGTGGCGGCTCGAGGGGGAAGCCAGCGTCGAGGGAGGAGGGACTGCATAGGGGGAGGAGGGCGGCGCCGGGGAAGAGGGAGGTAGAGGAGGGTGCCGGGGAGATCCAGATTTGGATCTAGATCTACGAGTAGGAGGTGCCCCGGGGAGGAGGCCGACGGGGAGGAGGTGCGCGCGGGGAGGAGCCCAGTGGGAGTGGGGGAGGAGGGCGCCAGGGAGGAGGAGGCCGGGGGAGGCAAGCGGGCGGGCAGGGGAGAAAGAGGAGGCGAGTGGGGGTGGAGGGAGCTGAGTGGCCGGGCGTGGAGGTGGGAGAGGTTCTTGTGCGGAGGGCAAACGTGGGTAATTACCATCCAACTTCGGGGGTAAACTCGGAACGAAGGAGGTGGGAAGCGCAGAAAGCTACGTTAGGGCGGCTTCCAGCTTCGGTCTTTGGAACATCCCAACTTTGGACTTGTGTTTCAAATGTAAGAAAATGAGTAGAAATTAAAACTTTTTCTTACATTATGTATTTCCTATATGCTTTGAACAATTCTTGTACAAGGAATTATGGAAATACAAGGTCACAAGTCTTTTGATCCAAACTTTGAGCTTCCAAAAATATAATTATGTCAAATATTGTGATCATCCTCTGGAAATATTTTTCCAAGTTCTAGGGATGGTATGTGACCCCTCGGAAAAATTTCACAAGTTTTAGAAATTGTTTGAATATTTTTAGAGGGCGGTCAAACCTGTTTGACTTTTAGTCAAACCACAAATCAGAACCTTGCAGAATTTTTGGAGAAAAATTCACTGCATAAAAACCTCTGAAAATTTTGCACAAGGTCAATGTTTGAGTCAGCAAGCTCCTGTAAAATTTTTAGAATTTTTGGAGTTAATTTGCTACCTCAAATAATTCCTCAAAATTCTCTGTACAAATTTGAAATCCAAACATGGTTAGTTTTGTTACCCGGTTCGAAGTCGGACTCAGCTCGAGTCAATCGATTTGATCGAACCATCTAACAAAGACCGAGCCGCCTTTAAAACCGCGCTGAATCTCGGCCTTTGATCTAAATCGCACGGTCCACGTTCGCAAAGCACGTTCGACCACCGCGAAGAGCCCACCCATTTGGATCGTCGATCAAAATCTAACGGTGTTCTTTGCATGTGACATTGGGTCACCCGGCACATCTAATCTCAAGCGTCCATTTATGATCCAATGATCGCGAGCTCCACTGCTGATTTTAAAATCCTCGAGGCGTGGCGCGATTCAACCGTTAGTCTTCGATCCAAGGGCGACGATCCTCTCTCGTTGTTTTTTTAAAAAAGCACCAGACCTAAGATCTCACCGCTCACGTTCAATCCAACGATCCAGATCGCCCGAGTGCATTGCGGTGCGTCTCCTACACCGGATCGTGCGTGAACAAGGCCGGAGGCGTGGGGATGTCAATTCTTGCTCCTACGATCGCCCTACTTGACATTTAGGAGTATAGGAGACATTTTCGCCATGCCATACCCTATTGCACCGCCTACCACCTTTTTTTCTTGTCGGCCATATCTTGTGCTTTGTGCAATGTCACCGAGAGGCTCTTGGTCCAAACCCTAATGCTCCCAAGGCCTTATAGGCACCATTTTCTCTTCCGGTATTCCTTTAGACCACCATCAAGCTCCATTTACGCTTTGGAGCTTAACTCTTCAAAACCACCAAACCGCCATTGTTGACCCGAAGAGCTCCATTGGTGTTCTTGGTGTTCCAGTGGTTCTCCTTCACATTTCTTTACCCTATTCTTACCTCCTTGTTATCTTGAACATTTCCCTCACTTAATGTTGGATTTGATTCATGAGAATTATCCAATTTGGGGTTTGTTCAATTTCACCGATTTGGTCATCTTCTTCCTCAATGTGAGTGCTCCATTTTCAAATTACTTGCTCATGTAGCTTCAGGGACCATAATGAAGTCAGATTGATGCTTTGGTATCACTCACTTGGCTCTGTGGTGTCATTATCAACCTTTCTTCTCCAAGTCCATGAGCCCCCACCGTGGACAAGCTTCTCAGCCATCTTTGAAGCTTCTCTTCATTAAGGTAGCTTCTTATTAGTCCTTAGAGGCTCGCTTTGCTTCTTTGGGTGCGCATGAGCTTGTTGTCATTTAGTGCTTAGTAGTAGAACTCCATTTTCGTTTTTCCGCTAGCCGACGTTTGGTCTCTCACCGCGGTGAGGTTGCCACCATTAGGTTCGAGAGTGCTATTGCGATTCCATTTTAGTTCTTAGTTGGCGCCGCCTTGTGTCGCGGCGATAAGCCATTGAACCCGCCGGATTTTGCCAAGAGGGAACTCCCGTTTTCGTCATTGGTTTAAGACACATTAATTGCCCTGTGATTGCTAATCATTAGTTCATTAATTGTGTCTTAAACTATGTCGTTGAGCCACTAACAGTGGGCCCAACACCCTTAAATCATCCACCGCATAACCCCGTGCGTGTGGGCATCATTAATGCCTAATTATTGGTTAATTAATGCCTGAGGTTAATCGTCGGAAATTAACCTTTTGGGTCGTTGACATGTGGGCCCATAGGTTTAGAGTTAAAATCCGAGTCATTAGTTTCTCGTTTAGGTTTATTTAATGCCAATCTTTAGCAAAGATTAAATATGTCTTAGCCGCTTCCATCGGTGGCAAGTGGGCCAGATGCATTGTGCGTGGGTTAAAACACGCATGACGTGACCTAAGTCGCGGCAGGGCCCCACGTGGCGGCGCTATTTTGAACCTCGATCAACGACCACTGCTCATATCGTGATCTGCGGTCCGAGATCAATTGGGCCGATCGGGTCACCCGATCCTCCCATCATCGTGGGCCGTCCATTCTCGTGATCGTGGTGAGATCGGTGTTGCGTTCGCAGGTCGAACGGCCTCCCACTCGGGCCTTCCGATCTCGGTCGACGGTGGAGATGCATTGGTCCGCTCGCCGCCTTGCAGCCTCTCGCGTGCACCGCTTGATTTCGAGATCAACTACCGATAAGCGCCCACGCCATATTCTCGTTGTTTAGGTTTGTTTGTATTTGGTAAGTAATTCTTTAACAATGAAAATGGTATAAAAACTTTAGAAATTCATAACAAAATCATTTTAAACCCTTTTAGGTGTTTCCAATCAGAATAAATTTCGTTGTCACTTAAGTTTAATATAAAATGGAATTAGGTATATTTCAAGACGTAAAATCGTGTAACTAAAATAACTTGATTTCGCCAATATTGAATATTCGTAAATAGATTTAAAACTTGTAAAATGCATATCTTTTCTCAGATAATCCCAAATTGTGCAAAATCAATTTTGATAAACTCATCTGTTAGCATACTTTCATATGGAATAAGTTTTAAGCATGTTTATAACTCTGTAAGGTATCTTGCATTAGATTTACAACTTAGAAAAATCATAGGTGAATGTGTATAACCCCAAATTTAGTAAATTCAACTTTGCTGTTATCACGATGTCATAATCTACCTACTATAAAAATTTCAGACCTTAGATCATTCTAGAAAATTTCACCATGAACAGTACCAGTAATTAAATCAGCGAATTGATAAGCTGAGAAAGAGTATTATGGATATATCTTTTGCATGCTGAGTCCAAATTGCATGATTCTTGTTCCTAAAATTGTCTAAATTCATTCCCTAGCTGTTGTGTAAATTTCTTTGGATTTGAGTGTATTTTGCTGTTGGAGTTTATTTGGTGTTCTTCGTTCTTATTGGTTTATCGCCTTTTCGCGTTAGGTTCCGAAGACAATCTTAATATTGATTCTGAGCCACAGCCATCAAATCCTGCACTCCAGCAAGGCAAGCAGATGTAGCATCATTTGATCATATTGTTCCTACTATTTTCAAATTCTAATATGTTGTTTGCAAATTCTATGTATGCATTGCTATGTTGTTTTAAACTATTGTCGATAGTTGGCCCAAGAGTCGCATGATCGGTGAGGAAATGTTTATTCTCTACCATCTGAGCCTAGGATTACTTGTTGTGATTTTGGGTTGTTGGATGAACCCTTGTCACTTAGTAGTTACGTGTCATTATGCTTAGCCATGCTTAGCTATCGGTAGAAATGGGCGTTATCGACTTGTCGATAACCTTGATTACACAAACTCGTTATAATCAGTATATTTCAGCCTTTGCTATGTCTAAATTGCAAAACTAAAACTGAAAATGAAAACAATTTAGACTTGGGCACAATGGTAAGATGGTGTGATCTTTTGGGTGTGATTGGAATGGTGCCCAGTCAATTAAGGACCGAACTACTTGTGAGTACACATTATCCGAGCATTGCAGTGCGTGCTAACCACACTAGAGGATATGGGACCTCTCTTAGCCGAGTACTTTGGGGTGTGTTAATTAATGAGTCGCATGGTGGGTTGCATATTTGATTATATGCAACATGGACATGTTTATGGGGAGAGGAGCACCAGCCGAGGCCGGGTGTCCCGCTCCACGTATGGGTTCTTGTGATCCATATTTCGCTCGGCAGATCACTAAGGATTAACCCCCATACGTGCGTCTCTTGATTAGCATATTCCATTGGAAAGGGTTCAGAGGGACTTAGCCGTGTCAAGCATACCAAAGGAAGTGTGCTTAATACCTTGGCAAAAAGGCGATCTGAAGTGTGGGTACATTGGTACACCCCTGCAGGGATTACAAACTATTCGAATAGCCTCGTCCTAAGATATGGACACGCTTGGATAAGCTTTTCAAGAGTTAGACTACAACCTTTTTAAAGTTAAAACTTGATGGGTGGTATGAATCAGAGATTCATGCTATTTGTGGTGGTTATTGGGATAGTCACTTCTAGGTGGTTACTTTCAAATATTGTTACTCGCTGTTATTTCAATGTTTAAAACTTATTTATTAAATTGCTTTCAATCTATTACATTATTGCAATTGAAACTTGCTTTATGCGTCCAAAGAACCATATAACCACATTCCTTTGATACAGCTTTCATGTAGCTATGTATAGGCTTGTTACTCGTAAGTCTTGCGAGTACATTATTGTACTCACCGCATTGCTTGTATTGTGCGAGAGGAAGAAGGTGAGCCCGATGGGCCTCACTTTTGTGAGTTGTCTGCGTGCGTTGTTTGGGGCGATTAGCTTGGCGGCCTGATCGGTTGCCCTGTGGTGTTATGTGGCTAACCGTCGTCTTTTGGTTTAAGCCATCTTATGGCAAACTATTGCTTCCACTGTTATTTGATACTTATGTCTTTTGGCGGTCGGTACATTGCTCTGTAATAACTTATATTATGTATGTCTTTTGGTAGACTTGTTATATTCTGTTGTATGGAATTGATGCATGCTTTGGTATGATGTATGTGTGCTGTATTTTCTGGGAAGCACATGTTCATCGAGACACGGGTTATTCTGTTTGTGATACTAGAACCAGTGGAGGGTTAAGTATTGCAAGCTTAATAAACCGGGGTCTCACAGTCTTCCTCTCATTAGACGTGGCTTTTGGCTTCGGGAAAAACCACACATAAAAGCCACTTATTTGGTTCGGCTTCCGTCTTTCTCAGCCAAAAGTCAAAGCCGAACCAAACAGAGCCTAGTCAACTAGATCACAAAGGAGTTTTTGCAAGTGCCTAGACGAAATTACTCATCGCGCCGGCTGAGAGCTGTTGGCAGTATGCTGTACGGTGTCGGCTGCCGGACGCCAGGTGACGCAGGGCCAGGGAAGGGTAACACGGGCGTAGATCGTTTGGCACCTGGGCTGGGTCCATCACTGTATAGATGGACATAAAAAGGCCGAGGACTGGGGTGCAGATGTCCGGGACTTGGGCTGCCGTTTGCGGGAATTGTTTTTGCATATATGGCCCTATAGCTCGTTTTAATTTCAAAACTAGCACTCGTTCACCGTATTTTTCAAAACTGGCCTCTGTACAGGGGGCAGGTCCCTACCGAGCCTGGCAGAGGGGGCAGCTTTGCGTAGTGATAAGACCACACAGGCCAGCTTTACGCAGTGACGAGACCACACGGGGCAGCTTTTGCGAAGTGACAAGATCACATAGGGCAGCTTTGCGCTGTGACAAGACCACATGGGTCAGCTTTGCGAATGGACAAGACCACATAGGACAGCTTTACGCAGTGATAAGACCAAACGAGGCACCCTTGCGCCTGGCAGAGGGGGCAGGTCCCTACCGTCAGACCCGAAATTAACATCCCAGATGCTCTGTGTATAACTGAACTAGTCCCATGATCAGTGGCTAGCTCACATAGTAAACAAATGTGATAGCACAACTATAATCGCAACCAGGTCCTACCCATACAAGACATGTGGTAGTACGATGTGGCTTAGCAAGATGCGGCTCGAAGACCGGTCCTTACCTGACCTGGGTAACTTTCCATAAAACCCATGGGCCTTAATCTTAACCGATTAAGCGGTGCATAAACTCGCACTCCACCAAGCATCCGTTTCGCCCAAGTCCAAACCATCATTTAATTTTATTTTATTTTTCAAAGAATTTGTAAAACTCCCATGACATACCAATGCCAAGGGTACCATTTAAACAACAATTAATTTTTGGCTGAAATTCCCCGAATCAAACATGTTAGGTCTATAAGCATGGCTAAGCATATATTTTATCAAAGAACATCTAGTCAAGATCGCTGCGAATAACTAGAGCTTTATCTAGGTGACAAGGTGTAATAACCTCAGCTTTAATAAATGAGAATAAGATGCTTTTCATAGCATCACTGTTCATTTTTGCAATTTGGGCATTGTGTTACAATCTAAAACCTCCATTTTCTAGCTAAAAATCCAAAACTTGTTAAAGCTTCAAAACAAAATATTAGTTAATGTTGGAATTAAGACCGGGAAGTATTTTTATTAAAAGACTAGATGAATTATCTTGACCAAAAATATTTTTTGTTGAATTTTTTAGAAATTGTTTTGACCTTGAGAAAAACATTTGTCTTTAAATAAACCTTTTCAGGTTATTGAATTATTTTTGTATTTTAAAAGGTGAAACAGTGGGTTTTAAATTTTATGATACTAGAACCAGTGGAGGGTTAAGTATTGCAAGCTTAATAAACTGGGGTCTCACAGAGTTTGGTATCAGAGCCATACTGACCGTAGAAACCCCTAGCTTGGTCGTCCCTAGTATATTTTGAAAAATTACTTTCCAAATATCAAGTGCTGTCCTGAAAATCTTAAGTAAGTTCTCAGATTTTACTTCTCATCTATCTTAGCTTGCTTGTCTCACCTTATTCTGAATTGGATTTAAGAAGCTGATTTTCCTCTCATCTTCTTTCAAAAGATAGTTGTTAATCGAGTAGATTGGTTTTGGGTAAACCACGAGAGTTATAAGATGAAGTTGTTGGCTGTCTTGTGAAGATTAGAGGCTCCTGGCTACAAATTTGCCAGAAACCTGGAGGAAGAAAATATGGACAGCAAGCACAATTTCTGGACAGCTAGCATTTAATTAGTAGAAACTGCTGAAAATGAGAGGTTAATTCAACTAAAACTTGTGGGAATAAAAGGGTAAGAAGTGATATGAGTTAGCTATGTGTCTAACCTGTCTTTAGTAAATTTTTCACCTTGTTTCCTAGCTGTTTCGAACCAAGGTGAACATGCTGAAATTTGCCTTCCTAAAAGCGATTGCCTGCCTTCCATACGAGTTAGTCATGATAGGAAGATGGTTATTTATCTATGTGATCTTGCTGCAATTTTATGTTGATACTTGAACTATTAAGAGTTTGTTTTGTAGAGTGGTTAGTTGTTTTTCTTTGTCTCCTGCTCCGAGTTGTGTAAACCTATTTTTCTCGAACAGATGGCAAGAACCACCGCAATAGCACCGGCCTGGTTCCGGCGAGGAGCCCCCTCCTCCGACCATGGTCGAGGTTCTTGCTCGATCGAGCGGAATCGCATGGACCGGACCGGATTCCGAGGTCATCGCAGGAACACCTCCACTCCTCTGGTGCCGAGTCCGAGGTAGTGGCCACCGCCTCGTGGTGGGCTTGCGGAGTTTCTCCGCATACGACCACCTACTTACTCCCGTCGAGGACCCTCGGACGCAGATGATTGGTTGCGCCTCGTTGAGCGAAGCTCAACATCGCCGCTGCCGTGAACAGAGCAGCACTCTTGCATCCCATCACTTGAGGGTGCGGCACTTCTCTTGGTGGGAGAATTTTCGCCATGCAGCCCGCAGCCACGTTGTCTCGTGGGATGAGTTCAGATCCGCTTTCCGTTGGGCCCACATTCCGATGGCCTCGATGAAGCTCAAGAAGAAGGAGTTTCTTGCGCTTAAACAGGGTGCAAGTGCGTGTCGAGTACCTTTACGAGTTTAATCACTTGGCTCGTTATGCTCCAGAGAGGTGGCCTCGATGAGGCCAAACAGAGAAGTTCATGGATGGCTTGTCCGAGGAGCCGCAGGACAAGCTATCTATTGTGGACTTTGGCCGACTTCCGTGCCTTGGCTGATGGAGGCCATCGCCGCCGAGCACAAGGCGAAGGCGCTGGGTGAGTCCCGTAAGCGCAAGTGGAGACCCATCGGTGCGCATTGCATCGCCTCACTGTCCCCGTGTTGGGATCGCACTGTGGGCTCGTGCTTTGGCTTCACCACCGCCGAGGCCGCCGGCGCGATTCTCGTCCCCGCAGCCATGTTTCAGACCACGTGCACTGCGACCAAAGAAGAAAGTTGTGCTCGCAACCCACCGCCGATGTCACCGCCGCCGCAACAAGAAGGGCCACTATGTTAGCGATTGTCCTCGAGGGCGGAGCAGCCTCGTCCCTAATGGAGGACGCGGCAAGGGAACGGCCACCACCGGACCGGAAGGTGATCCAAAAGACCCAGGGTGTCGGGAGTGGTCGAGTCAACCACATCTCGGCCGAGGAGGCTCGAGGCGCTCGACGCTGTGTTGGGTACGCTCTTGTCGATTATCGCCCCATCGCAGTATTATTTGACTCTAGGGCATCGCATTCGTTTATTTCGAGATCATTTGCTGCTGATTGTGACCTTCACTTTGTTCCTTTGGGGATTCCTTTGCTTATTCGCTCTCCGGGTTCGGAAATGAGAGCTGATCAAGAATGCCGGGACGTTCCCATTGATATTAAAGGAGTGGAATTCTTGGCGAATCTCATCTTACTTGACTCGGCGCGTTTGGATGTAATTCTTGGCATGGATTGGTTGTCCCAACATTTGGGGCAAATCGATTGTGTCGGGAAGATGGTCTACCTCACTAGTCCCTCAGGCGAGCAAGTTGGGATTTCACCGCAGCTGCAGGGGCCACATCTTTGTGCCCTTGAAGCTAAGCCAGCCTTGCAGATTCAGGATGTGCCCACAGTCTGTGACTTTGTGGACGTCTTCCCTAAAGATTTGCCTGGGATGCCTCTAGTTCGAGACTTGGAGTTTGTTATTGAGTTGCTGCTCGATACCGCTCCAATTTCTAAGGCGCCGTACCGAATGCCTCCCAATGAGTTGGAGGAGCTGAAGAAGCAGTTAGGTGAGCTTCAAGCAAAGGGCTTTATCCGTCCTAGCTCATCTCCTTGGGGTTGTCCAGTCATTTTTTTGAAGAAGAAGGACAAGACCCTGCGTATGTGTGTTGATTACCGTCCGCTTAATGAAGTGACGGTGAAGAACAAGTATCATTTGCCTCGTATTGATGATCTCTTCGACCGGTTGACCGGAACCTGTGTGTTCTCCAAGATTGTCTTGAGGTTGGGGTATCATTAGTTCCGGATCAGGACTGAGGATATTTCGAAGATGGCGTTCACTACTCGTTATGGCCTTTACGAGTACACTGTCATGTCTTTCGGCTTGACCAATGCTCCCGCTTTATTCATGAATCTTATGAACTCGGTTTTCATGGAGTATTTGGATAAGTTTGTTGTGGTTTTCATTGATGACATTCTTATCTACTCCAAGAGTGAAGAGGAGCATGCTAAGCATCTGCAGATTGTTTTGGGAAAGCTGCGTGAGCTCCAACCGCTCGCTAAGTTCAAAGCAAGTGCGACTCGTTGAAAGAAGTGGCATTTACGGGCCATGTTCTTTCAGCGGTGGTGTAGCAAAGGATCCTAGCAAGGACAGCGATGTTCTATCTTGGGGACAGCCTAAGTCACCACCGATGTGAGGAGTTTCCTTGGTTTAGCGGGCTACTACCGCCGCTTTATCGAGAACTTCTCCAAGATCGCAGCCCATGACCGAATCGCTCAAGAAAGAAAAGAAATTGTGGTCTTCTCGCATGATTTGAGTTTTCTAGAACTCAAAGGCGCTGACTTCACTCCAAGGCTTGTTCTCCCGATGTACATAAGAGCTTTGATATCTATTGTGATGCCTCTCGTCAAGGACTCGGTTGTGTTCTTATGCAAGAAGGCAAGGTGGTGGCCTATGCATCAAGGCAGTTGAGGCCTCACGAACTCAACTATCCTACCCATAACTTGGAGTTAGCTGCAGTGGTTCATGCACTCAAGATTTGGCGGCATTACCTTATTGGTAACCGTTGTGAGGTGTATTCAGATCAGAAGAGCCTGAAATATTTGTTCACCCAGCCAGATTTGAACCTCAGGCAAAGGAGATGGTTGGAATTGATCAAGGGTTATGATATGGGTATTCAGTATCACCCGGGCAAGGCCAATGTGGTTTCAGATGCACTTAGTCTAAAGGTGTACTGCAATACTTTGATGCTCCAAGAGCAACAGCCTGCCCTTCTTGAAGAATTTCAGCGGCTCAACTTGGGTTTAATTGAGCATGATTCTCTTGCTACCTTGGTTGTGCAACCAACCTTGGTGGACCGAATCAAGGCTGCACAACAGACAGATGTTGGGGTGAGCCAAATCAAGCATAACATCAAGGATGGGACAGCCAAGTGCTTTTCAAAAGATGAGCACGGAATTGTGTGGTTTGGGCAGCGTCTTGTTGTCCCTAAGGTCATGAAATTGCGGGATTTGATTGTAACAACCCTAACTTAGGGTTTGTATTTCAAATGTAAAATTTTGAGGAGAAATAAAAACTTTTGCTGTCTCTTCAAATCATTTGAAAGTTTCTACATTTTTCTCTAGCAATTTCCATTTTCTAGAATTAAATTCTTGTGAATGGAAATTGTTGTCATCAAATTATTAGCCTTCAAACTTGTGATCATCCTCTGCAACTATTTTTCCTAGCATCTTGATCATCTGATATACCTCTCTGAATTATTTCACAATTTTTAGATTTTATTTGCTATTTCAAATGGCCAAGTCAACCTAGTTTGAAATCTGGTCAAACTTCTGTTCAGCAGCTTGTGAATTTTAGTAGGAAAAATCTAGTGCATGAAAACTCCTGGAAAAATTTCACAAGGTTGTCCTCTGTCCCTAGTAGCTACCGTAAAAATTCTGAAATTTTTGGAGCTCAGGAGCTACCTCTAAAAATTCCCCAACCTTCTCTGTCTTTTAAATCAAAATCTAAAAACACTGTTCCTCGGGCCCGAACCCAACTCAGACCCGAGTCCGACCGCACTAATGGACTCGGTCGCGTCAACTAATCGCACCGCCCGAGTCCAATCAATCGTGACCGTCCGATGAAGATCGAACGATCCACGCCGCGTCGCAACCGACTGTCCGAATGCATACACCAATCTCACCGTCCATTTCGCATCCAACGGTCGGTGCGATAATGGTCGAGTCAAACCACTGGTTTGCGCCGCGATTTGACTCGGGCTCGCGCTGCTTTCTGCTTTGTCAGCGACAAGCGGGCCCCACATGTCGTTCTTATTCGCCGACCACGCCTCACCGGAGCTCGGCGATCGATCGCAAGATGCGTGCCACGCACTCGTCGCCGCCACGCCGGACGCAGATTCGACTCGGAGAATCGCCAGAGCTCACCTATCTCTTTAGGTCACCCATTCGCCTCGCATGCATTCTCGTGCTTTCTCCGCCCTTCTTTGTCTCGGCCGAGAAGAACCAGTGTAGCGCCCAGACGGAGCGCCCTCGAGCCCGTGGTCGCACCATTGTGATCCTTGCTCGATGCCGCCTCCATTTTGCCCGGCCGGATCATTGTCGTGCATCGTATCACCGTAGCAAGTTCATCGCCTCCGCCCGGTGATCTTGGTCTGTAAGCTTTCGCGCGATCTAGTGAGTATCATGCCTCGCCGTTTGGTCCCTTAGGATCGCACCGATGCATGAATCTAATGATGGCTTCATTTTCATCTTTGGTGCATTGTTGAGGTGTCGACCCCTTCTTCTCCGAGCTCGGTTTTCGCCGCCGTGGAAATTCGGCTGCCTCGCACTTCCTTCGTCGGCATTATCCGGGCGATCCTTCACGGAGCCGAGGCGATCCGTGGGCGCACCTTCCGGTCTTCTCGGCTCGCAGCGTCTTCTCCGCGAGCACCCCATCTTCTTCTCCGCCTCCGCTCGCCGTCGGCCGCGCGGCATCCTCGAGGTCCCGGTCACCGTCATCAAGTTCGCGAGGTCTTTGCGAACCTATAGGTATATCTCACTCGCCTAAGACCTCCCGTTCGCGAGATCGATCGTCTGCCGCGCACCGCCGTCCGTGGTCGCCGGTGAGCAGCGGCGGCGTAAGGTCTAACCCTACTCTTTAGTGATAATCATCTTTAGTCGATATCACCGACTTGTGGGCCCTCTTTGGTTAATCGCATTTGAAATCCTTTAATCCAACCGTTATGTTATTTCCTTAGTCGCGCCATGTGGGTCCATGCTTTATCGATTAGGTTTGTGTAGCTCGTTATGCGCGTTTTCTCGTTGGGAAGCGTATTTCTGTGAGAGTATGTTAGGTTTGCACTTTGGTATGTCAAAGACGTATTCTCGAATCGCCGACGCCACCTTCGGGCGGTCTGTGCTCGTCAAGACCGTCATTTGGCCCATTGTTGTGTCTCGGGGCTAGCGGCTGCGGTAGGAAAAGATTTAAATGATTTGGTATTTCAAATGCTTTTTCGTTGAGTATTAATTCAATTAAACTTAGAAAATGCATAACTAATTCAATTTTTATCCAAATTGCATGAAACCAGTGCTTCATTAATTTTCATTTTAAATGTACTATTTACTAAAATGAGTTTCAACCTTGTATCTGTAGCAAAAATCTGTTAATTAATTTCATGTTGTAGATTGTAATCTCCAAATTAGAAAATGCATATCTCTTTCAATAATTGTCCAAATTCAATAAACCCAATTCAGTAAAATCTCATTTTCAGTATACTAATTATTAGGTAGGTTATATACACTGTTTCTGTTCATGAAAATTTGTTAAGCAATTAACTAGTGTTTTGATGTGTTTTTAGCTTAGAAAATTCATGGAAAATTCTTAATAACTCAAAATGAATTGTTCTCTGTTTCTAAAATTTTGTTATATCATGCTTAGGTCGCTGTGTAAGTTTTGGTATGTTTTGTTATTGTTGTGTGTTGAGTTTTGCCGGTGTTATTCGTTCTTATTCGCTGTAATTTGTTTAATCGTTAGGCTTCGACATTTGCGGTAACCCTGAGAACGACCCTCCGCAACATATTGAGCAACAGCAGCCAGGCAAGCAGTTTGATCATAATAATCCCAGTATTTTAAAGTCTAATATTTTGTTTCAATTTGTATGTATGCATTGCTTAATTTGTGTTAAATTGATTAGCTAAACCGTGTTTGCATATCCACGTAGTCAAAATATTGATCTCTACTACACGAGCCTAGGTTATTTGCTGTGATTAGAGGTCTGGATGATCTCTTGTCACTTAGTAGATCCGGGTCAAATTGCTTAGACATGCTTAGTATCGGTAGAAATGGGCGATTATCGACTTAGTCGGTAACCTTGATCACACAAAATTTACTATACCTTTATGTTTCAAAGATTTACGCTATGTTTAATTGCAAAATTAAAAATGAAAGCAAAACTGATTTAGACTTGGGCACAATGGTAAGATTGGTGTGATCTGTTGGGTGATCGAAAGGTGCCCGTCGATTAAGGACCGAGTTACTTGCGCCACCGTCTTGAGCATTTTGCGTGCTAACCACACTAGAGTATATGGACCTCTCTTGACCTAGTACTTTGGCGTGTATTGGCTCCGGTCGCAGGAGGTCGCGGGAGGGACGGAGGTGGGAGCATGGTAGTTGTCTCAAAAGCTTTATCACGAGTGGGTAGTTGTCTTTTCGGCTTTACCATGTAAGCGTATGGATTTCTATCCATACGAGCTGCTCGTAGTTAATACACAATATTGGAAAAGTCTCGTAGGACTTAGCCGTGCCAAGATACCTTCGGAGTGTGTTTTGGCTTAAAGGCGTGCAAGTGTGGGTACATTGGTACACCTGCAGGTTAAAACTATTGAATAGCCTCGTCCTAGGTTATGGACACGCTCGGACACGCCCCAAGAACTAGACTACAACATTTAAATTAAAACTTGATGGGTGGTACGAATCTGGGGATTCGTGCTATGTTGTGGTGACTATTGGGATAGTCACTTCTAGGTGGTTACTTGTATCTATCCTTATTTCGCAGTTATTTCAACAGTGAAAATGAATTGCAAACTTGCCTTTAAACTGTATTACATTATTGCAAATAAAGTTGGCTTTATGCAAATAAAACATATGGCCTCCACCAAATAAGCTTGCATGTAGCTTATGAACAGGTCTGTTAGTTCACACGTCAGTCTTGCGGGTACAAAGACAATCTTTGTACTCAGGTGCTTTGCTTAATGTTTTTGTTGCAGAGGAAGAAGGTGAGCCCCAAGGGCCTCACTACGTGAGTCAGTGTTGCCGTTTCGTGGGCGACTAGACTTGGCGGTCCTCGCCGATGCCTTGTGGGTTGGAGGCACGCGATTGGCTTTGTTTATAGCCATCTTATGGCACTTTTGCTTCATTGCCGTTCTTGTTTATTTTTGTATCTTGGCACAATCGGCATTTGTCCGTAATAACTATACTATTTGTTTATCTTCCGCTTGGTAGTGTAATGTTTGGACTCTATGTTTGGAATGGAATTGATGTCTAATTTTGTACCGAGGTGTGTATACTTTGCTTTAGGAAGTATACATATCTCGAGGATCGATTTATTTGATTTGTGATGCTAGGACCGGTGGTTGGTTAAGCATTACAAGCCAAATAAATTGGGGTCCTCACAGAGTTGGTATCGAGCCATTACGACCGTAGTAACCAAGCATAGTCGTCCTTAGGATATTTTGGAAGGCCTATTTTCAAAGTATCAACGGGGTTTATAAAAACCTAGGCAGATCCTCAGATTTTATTCCTTACCTATCTTAGCCTTCTACTCTCATCTTACTCTAATTTAAGTTTTGAAACTTGGTTTCCCTCTTTACCTTTCAAAAGATAGTTACTACCGGTGGAATTAGTCCTGGGAGAACCATGAAGTTTAATCCAACTAAAACTTGTGGGGATAATAGGGTAAGATGTAAAGTGAGTAGTTATGTGTCCGATTTTTGCCGGTCGAACTTTATCACGCTTTGTGTTTGTTTAGGGATGTTTGGTGAACTTTGGGCTTTCTTGCTCTTGAGTTGTTGCTAACTTGTCTTAGTGAAACAGGATGGCCGGAGAAGCGTGGCGATCGGCAAGAGGTGGTCATGATGAGGAGCTTCCCCTCCTCCGACCATGGTGAGGTTCTCGCCGATCGAGCGAAACCGCATGGACAGACAGCGCATCTTGGAGGTTATTGCTAGGAATACCTCCACTCCGCGGTGGTGGCGGCCACCGGACTCGCGGGGACTTGCGGAGTTTCTCCGTCGCGACGCCGACTTTCTCCCGCTCGAGGACCTCTCTATGCGGATGATTGTCGCGCATGGTTGAGCGAAAGCTCAACATAGCTCGCTGCCAGCGCAGGATAAGGCACTCTTCGCGCCCCACCGGCTTGAGGCGCGGCACTCATGGTGGGAGAACTATCTCGTCATGCGGCCCCGGTGCCATGTGGTCGCGTGGGAGGAGTTCGGGATCGCTTGTCGTGCCCACATCCCGGATGGCCCGATGAAGCTGAAAAGAAAGAATTCCTCGCGCTCAAGCAAGGGCGCAAGTGCGTGACGAGTACTGCAATGAGTTCAATCATTTGGCTCGTTATGCTCCAGGAGGTGGCCTCGATGAGGCTAAGCAGAGAAGTTTATGGATGGCTTGTCCGAGGAGCTGCAGACAAGCTATCTATTGTGGACTTCTCGACTTTCGTGCCTTGGTAGATAAGGCCATTGTTGCCGAGCATAAGGCAAAGGCGCCTGGCGAGTCCCGCAAGCGCAAATGGGAGGCACATCGTCTACTCACACCGCCTCACTCGTCCTCGGCCGGGCCGGACTGATGGCCCGTTCTTTTGCTCCACCGCGCCGAGGCCATCCGCACCAGCTCCTGCCCACCGCAGCCGTGTGTTTCAGCCACGTGCGCCGCGATCCAACAGAGCGGCCTCCGCAATCCGCGGCGAGGTTACTTGTTTTCACGCCACAACAAGGGCCATTATGCGAATGCACGCCTCAGAGTGTTGCAGCGGCCTCGTCCTAATGGAGGACGCGGGGGGAGTGGTCATCCACGACGTAAGATGATCCGAAGCCCCAAGGTGCGAGCGCGGTCGAGTCAACCACCTTCACCGAGGAGGCTCGGGCGCCGGATGTCGTGATGGGTACACTTCTTGTTAATTCGTCCCGCTGCGGTATTATTTGATTCTCAAGCATCGCATTCTTTTATTTCAAGATCATTTGCTGCTGCTAGTGGTCTTCTTTGTGTTCCTTTGGGAGTTCCTTTGCTCATCCGCTCCCGGGTCGGAAATGAGCCGATCTTGATGTCGGGATGTTCCTATCATAGTCGAGGAGTGGGGTTTTGGCAAACCTTATTCGCCTCGATTGCGAGCCCGATGTGATTCTTGGTATGGATTGGTTGTCCCAACACTTGGGGCAAATCGATTGTGCCAGGAAGATTGTCTATCTCACCAGCCCTTCAGGTGAGCAGGTCGATTTTTCTCCGCAGCTGCAAGGGTCGCACCTTTGTGCACTTGTAACCAAGCCAGCCTTACAAATTCAAGATGTCCCCATAGTATCTGACTTTGTGGATGTCTTTCCTGAAGATTTACAGGATGCCTCGGTTCGAGATCTGAGTTTGTCATTGAGTTGCTTCCTGCATCGCCCTATCTCGGCGCGCCGTATCGGATGCCTCCCAATGAGCTAGAAGAATTGAAGAAGCAGCTTGGTGAGCTCCAAGCAAAGGGTTTCATCCGTCCCAGTTCATCTCCTTGGGGTTGTCCGGTGATCTTTGTGAAGAAGAAGGACAAGACTTTGCGCATGTGTATTGATTACCGTCCTCTCAATGAGGTGACGGTGAAGAACAAATATCATACGCCCGCATTGATGATCTGTTTGATCGCTTGATTGGAGCCTGTGTGTTCTCAAAGATTGATTTGAGAATGGGGTATCATCAGTCAGGATCGAGATCGAGGATATTCGAAGACGGCTTTCACTACTCGTTATGGTGCATTTAGTATACCGTCATGTCTTTCGGTCTAACCAATGCTCGACTTTGTTCATGAACCTTATGAATTCAGTATTCATGGAGTATTTGGATAAATTTGTGGTGGTCTTTATTGATGATATTCTTATCTATTCCAAGATCGAAGCGAGCATGCTGAGCATCTGAGAATTGTTTTGGGGAAATTGGGAACACGACCTATACGCGAAGTTCAAAGCAAATGCGAGTTACGTTGAAGGAAGTGGCATTCTTGGGCCATGTTCTTTGGTGGAGGCATAGTCTGTGGATCCCAAACAAAGTCGGCGATGTTCTATCTTGGGGTCAGCCAAGTCACCATCGATGTGCGGAGTTTTCTTGGTTTAGCGTGCTACTACCGCCGCTTTATCGAGAACTTCTCCAAGATCGCAGCCGATGACCGAATTGCTCAAGAAGGACAAGAAGTTTGTGTGGTCCTCTCGCTTGTGATGAGAGCTTTCGGGAGCTCAAGCGTGGTTGACTTCACCCGATCCTTACTCTTCCTGATATCCACAAGAGCTTCGATATTTATTGCGATGCCTCTCGTCAGGGACTTGGATGTGTTCTTATGCAGGAAGGCAAGGCAGTTGCCTATGCATCCAGGCAGTTGAGACCTCATGAGCTCAACTATCCCACCCATGATCTAGAGCTTGCTGCTGTGGTTCATGCACTCAAGATTTGGCGGCATTATCCGATCAGAATCACTGTGAGGTGTATTCCGATCACAAGAGCTTGAAATACTTGTTCACTCAGCCAGATCTGAACCTCAGGCAGAGGAGATGGCTGGAATTGATCAAAGATTATGACATGGGTATTCAGTATCATCCGGGCAAAGCCAATGTGGTTGCTGATGCACTTAGCTGAAAGGTGTATTGCAATACTCTGATGATCCAAGAGCAAAGAACTCGCATTTCTTGCGAAATTCAGCGTCTCAACTTGGGTTTGGTTGAGCATGGTTCCCTTGTCGCCTTGGTTGTGCAACCGACCTTGGTGGATCAAATCAAGGCGACAAAGAATCGATGATGGTGTGGGTAAAATCAAGCGTAACATCGTGAATGGATCACCAAGTGTTTCACGAAGATGAGCACGATGTTGTATGGTTTGGGCAGCGTCTTGTGGTCCCAAAGGTCCCGAGTTGCGGATTTGATTCTCAGAGGCCCATGATTCCCCTTGTCCATCCATCCCGGGCCACTAAAATGTACCAAGATCTGCGTCGAGATTCGTGGACTCGCATGAAGCGCGAGATTGCCGGTTCGTTGCCAGATGTGACATATGTTGTCGTGTCAAGGCCGAGCATCAGCGCCCAGCAGGTCTACTTCAGCCCTTGCCTATACCGTAATGGAAGTGGGATTACGTAGGCATGGATTTTATCATCGGTCCGCCTGCACTCTGCGGGGAAGGATGCATTATGGGTTATCATTGATCGATTGACGAAGGTGGCCCATTTCCTTCCAAAGGCGATCGAAGATTGATGTGAATCGATTAGCGGATCTTTACATATCCCGCATTGTGATCGCATGGTGTGCCACGAACGATTGTGTCGGATCGTGGTTCTCTGCTCACCTCTCGGTTTTGGCATAGTCTGCGAGAAGCCATGGGGACCCGTCTTCGCTCATTTCACCTATCATCCCCAGGATCGATGGTCGACGGAGCGCGTCAACCAAGTTCTTGAAGATATGCTCGTGCTTGTATTCTTTCCTATGGAAAGAATTGGGAGAAGTGCCTACCGCTGCCGAGTTCTCCTACAACAACGGCTTAGGGCTAGTCTTGGTATGGCACCATTTGAGGCTTTGTATGGGCGCGCTGCGAACACCGCTGAACCTGGGTGGCGGTGAAAGGCGTTCTTTGGCCCGATTCCATCAATGAGGCCGAAAGTCAAGTGCGATTGATTCGTGAGCACTTGCGCGCGTGGCTCGCCAGGCGTAAGAGCTATGCGGATCGGCGTCGCCGTGAGCTGAGTTTCAGCCCAATGACTTTGTGTATCTCAAAGTCTCGCCTCTGAAGGACATCGTCGTTTGGTGTCAAGGGCAAGCCGCTCCTCAATATGTCGGGCCGTACGCATCATCAAGAGAGTGGAGCTGTTGCATACAAGTTGGAGTTGCCGCTACACTTGAAGGAGTGCATGATGTTTTCCATGTGTCACAATTGAAGAAGTGCCTCGTATTCGGTTGAGGAAACGCCATTGGAAAATATCGATGTGCGGGAAGATCTGTCTTATCGTGGCGCCCGTTCGTATCCTCGAAGAAGTGAACGCAGAACAAGGAACCGTGTGATCAAGTTCCTTAAAGTTCGGTGGTCGAACCACTCCGAGGATGAAGCCACTTGGGAACGGGAAGATCGTCTCGGCGATTACCCATCCTTCTTCTCCGATGATCGAATCTCGGGCGAGATTCTGTAAGGGGGAGATTTGTAACAGCCCTAACTTAGGTTTGTATTTCAAATGTAAAATTTTGAGGAGAAATAAAAACTTTTGCTGTCTCTTCAAATCATTTGAAAGTTTCTACATTTTTCTCTAGCAATTTCCATTTTCTAGAATTAAATTCTTGTGAATGGAAATTGTTGTCATCAAATTATTAGCCTTCAAACTTGTGATCATCCTCTGCAACTATTTTTCCTAGCATCTTGATCATCTGATATACCTCTCTGAATTATTTCACAATTTTTAGATTTTATTTGCTATTTCAAATGGCCAAGTCAACCTAGTTTGAAATCTGGTCAAACTTCTCTTCAGCAGCTTGTGAATTTTAGTGGGAAAAATCTATTGCATGAAAACTCCTGGAAAAATTTCACAAGGTTGTCCTCTGTCCCTAGTAGCTACCATAAAATTTCGAAATTTTTTGGAGCTCAGGAGCTACCTCTAAAAATTCCCCAACCTTCTCTGTCTTTTAAATCAAAATCTAAAAACACTGTTCCTCGGGCCCAGACCTCAACTCGGACCGAGTCCGATCCGCACTAATGGACTCGGTCGCGTCAACTAATCGCACCGCCGAGTCCAATCAATCGTGACCGTCCGATGAAGATCGAACGATCCACGTCGCGGCGCAACCGACTGTCGAATGCATACACCAATCTCGGCGTCCATTTGGATCCAGCGGTCGGTGCGATAATGGTCGAGTCAAACCAGCGGTTTGCGCCGCGATTTGACTTCGGGCTCGCGCCGTTTTTTTCTTTATCGCGGCAGCGGGCCCCATGTCGTTCTTATTCGCCGACTCGGCGCCTACCGGAGCTCGGCAATCGCGCATGCGCGCACGCACTTCGCCGCCGCCACGCCGGGACGCGTGTCGACTCGGAGAATCGCCAGAGCTCACCTATCTCTTTAGGTCACCCATTCGCCTCGCATGCATTCTCGTGCTTTCTCGCGCTTCTTTGTCTCGGCGGAGAAGAACCCGAGTGTAGCGCCGCCGTATCGGAGCCGCCCTCGAGCCCGTGGTCGCACCATTGTGATCCTTGCTCGACGCCGCCTCCATTTTGCCCAGCCCGGATCATTGTCGTGCACTGTATCACCAGAAGCAAGTTCATCGTCTCCGCCTCCGGTGATCTTGGTCCTGTAAGCTTTCTGGCGATCTAGTGAGTATCATGCCTCGCCGTTTGGTCCCTTAGGATCGCACTGATGCACTGAATCTAATGATGGCTTCATTTTCATCTTTGGTGCATTGTTGAGGCTGTACGACCCCTTCTTCTCCGAGCTCGGTTTTTCGCGCCGTGGAAATTCGGCCGTCTCGGACCTTCCTTCGTCGGCATTATCCGGGCGATCCTTCACGAGCCGAGGCGATCCCGTGGCGCACCTTCCGGGGTCTTCTCGAAGCTCGCAGCGTCTTCTCCGCGAGCACCCCATCTTCTTCTCCGCCTCCGTTCGCCGTCAGCTCGCCGCCGGCATCCTCGAGGTCCCGGGTCACCGTCATCAAGTTCGCGAGGTCTTTGCGAACCTATAGGTATATCTCACTCGCCCTAAGACCTCCTGGTTCGCGAGATCAGTCGTGCGGCCGCGCCACCGTCCCTGTGGTCGCCGGTGAGCCGGCGGCGGCGGTAAGGTCTAACCCTACTCTTTAGTGATAATCATCTTTTAGTCAGTATCACTGACTTGTGGGCCCTCTTTGGTTAATCGCATTTAGAAATCCTTTAATCCAACCGTTATGTTATTTCCTTAGTCACTGCCATGTGGGTCCATGCTGTCAGTTAGGTTTGTGTAGCTCTGGTTATGCGTTTTCTCGTTGGGAGCGTATTTCTCTGTGAGAGTATGTTAGGTTTGCACTTTGGTATGTCAAAGACGTATTCTCAGAATACGCCTTCGACGTCACCTTCGTGAGCGGTCGTTTCGTCGAGACCGTTCTGGGCCCTGTCGATGTCTCGGGCTGGGCGGCTGCCGGTAGGAAAAGATTTAAATGATTTGGTATTTCTGAAATGCTTTTACTTGGTCATTAATTCAATTAAACTTAGAAAATGCATAACTAATTCAATTTTTATCCAAATTGCATGAAACCAGTCTTTGTTAATTTTCATTTTAAATGTACTATTTACTAAAATGAGTTTCAACCTTGTATCTGTAGCAAAAATCTGTTAATTAATTTCATGTTGTAGATTGTAATCTCCAAATTAGAAAATGCATATCTCTTTCAATAATTGTCCAAATTCAATAAACCCAATTCTGTAAAATCTCATTTTCAGTATACTAATTATTAGGATAGGTTATATACACTGTTTCTGTTCATGAAAATTTGTTAAGCAATTAACTAGTGTTTTGATGTGTTTTTAGCTTAGAAAATTCATGGAAAATTCTTAATAACTCAAAATGAATTGTTCTCTGTTTCTAAAATTTTGTTTTATCATGCTTAGGTCGCTGTGTAAGTTTTGGTATGTTTTGTTATTGTTGTGTGTTGAGTTTTGCCGGTGTTATTCGTTCTTATTCGCTGTAATTTGTTTAATCGTTAGGCTTCGACATTTGCGGTAACCCTGAGAACGACCCTCCGCAACAAATTGAGCAACAGCATCCAGGCAAGCAGTTTGATCATAATAATCCCAGTATTTTAAAGTCTAATATTTTGTTTCAGCTGTATGTATGCATTGCTTAATTTGTGTTAAATTGATTAGCTAAATCCGTAGCTGCATATCCTGTAGTCAAAATATTGATCTCTACTACTGAGCCTAGGTTATTTCTTTGTGATTAGAGGTCATTGGATGATCTCTTGTCACTTAGTAGATCCGGTCAAATTGCTTAGACATGCTTAGTATCGGTAGAAATGGGCGGTTATCGACTTAGTCGGTAATCTTGATCACACAAAATTTACTATACCTTTATGTTTGACATTTTCGCTATGTTTAATTGCAAAATTAAAAATGAAAGCAAAAGCGATTTAGACTTGGGCACAATGGTAAGATTGGTGTGATCTGTTGGTGTGATCGAAAGGTGCCCGGTCGATTAAGGACCGAGTTACTTGCGCCACCGTCTCGAGCATTTTGCGTGCTAACCACACTAGAGTATATGGGACCTCTCTTGACCTAGTACTTTGGCGTGTATTGGCTCGGGTGCGCAGGAGGTCGCAGGAGGGACGGAGGTGGGAGCATGGTAGTTGTCCAAAAGCTTTATCCCGAGTGGGTAGTTGTCTTTTGGCTTTACCATAAGCGTATGGATTTCTATCCATACGAGCGGCTCGTAGTTAATACACAATATTGGAAAAAGTCTCGTAGGACTTAGCGTACGACATACCTTGGAAGTGTGTTTTGGCTTAAAGCGATCCAAGTGTGGGTACATTGGTACACCCTGCAGGTTAAAACTATTCGAATAGCCTCGTCTAGGTTATGGACACGCTGGATACGCCCCAAGAACTAGACTACAACATTTAAATTAAAACTTGATGGGTGAGTGCGAATAACTGGGATTCGTGCTATGTTGTGGTGACTATTGGGATAGTCACTTCTAGGTGGTTACTTGTATCTATCCTTATTTCGTGATTATTTCAACAATGAAAATGAATTGCAAACTTGCCTTTAAAGCGTATTACATTATTGCAAATAAAGTTGGCTTTATGCAAATAAAACATATGGCCTCCACCAAATAAGCTCCGCATGTAGCTTATGAGCAGTGCATTAGTTCACACGTCGGTCTTGCGGGTACAAAGACAATCTTTGTACTCGGTGCTTTGCTTAATGTTTTTGTTGCGGAGGAAGAAGGTGAGCCCCAAGGGCCTCACTTACGTGAGTTGTGTTGCCGTTTCGTGGGCGACTAGACTTGGCGGTCGGTCGGATGCCTTGTGGGTTGGAGGCACGATTGGCTTTGTTTATAGCCATCTTATGGCACTTTTGCTTCATTGTCGTTCTTGTTTATTTTTGTATCTTGGCACATCGGCCTTTGTCCGTAATAACTATACTATTTGTTTATCTTACTGTTTGGTAGTGTAATGTTTGGACTCTATGTTTGGAATGGAATTGATGTCTAATTTTGTACCGAGGTGTGTATCTTGCTTTCGGGAAGTATACATATCTCGAGATCGTTATTTGATTTGTGATGCTAGGACCGGTGGTTGGTTAAGCATTACAAGCCAAATAAATTGGGGTCCTCACATTGATTCTCCGCGAAGCCCATGATTCTCCCTTGTCTATCCACCCCGGGGCTACCAATATGTATCAGGACCTTCATCAGAGATTCTGGTGGACTCGAATGAATCGTGAGATTGCCAAGTTCGTTGCCGAGTGTTACGTGTGCTGTCGTGTAAAGGCCGAGCATCAGCGTCCAGCAGGTCTTCTTCAGCCTTTGCCAGTGCCTGAGTGGAAGTGGGATTCCGTGGGCATGGATTTTATCACCGGTCTGCCCCGTACTTCTTCGGGGAAGTATGCTATCTGGGTTGTCATTAATCGATTGACAAAGGTAGCACATTTTTTGCCAGTGCGTACCAACCTCAGCGTCAGTCAGCTGGAAGATCTCTACGTGTCTCGCTTTGTGTGCTTGCATGGTGTGCCTCGAACCATTGTGTCAGATTGTGGTTCTCTTTTCACCTCTCGCTTTTGGCATAGTCTGCAAGAGGCGATGGGTACAGATCTTTCCTTGATTGACTTATCATCCTCAAGCGATGGTCGACGGAGAGAGTTAACCAAGTGTTGGAAGATATGCTCCGTGCCTGTGTTCTTTCCTATGGGAAGAAGTTTGAAAAGTGCTTGCCGTTTGCAGAGTTCTCCTACAACAACAGTTTCCAAGCTAGTCTTGGTATGGCACCTTTTGAGACATTGTATGGGAGGAAGTGTAGAACCCCATTGAGGCGGCGGCGGTGGCGTCGGTTCTTGGGCGATTCCATCAATGAGGCGAAAGCCGTGTTGGTGATTCGTGAGCATTTGCGCGTGGCCCAGTCCAGGCAAAATAGCTATGCGGATCATCGTCGTCGAGCGGTGACTTTTGAGCCCAATGAGTTTGTTTATCTCAAAGTCTCACCCTTGAAGGGCCATCAGCGCTTTGGCGTCAAGGGCAAGTTAGCTCCTCGATATGTTGGGCCTTATCGCATCATCGAGAAAGTGGGAGTTGTTGCATACAGGTTGGAGTTGTCAGCTACACTTGAGGGTGTACACGATGTGTTCCATGTGTCACACTTGAAGAAGTGCCTCCGTATTCCAATTGAGGAAACTCCGTTGGAAAATCTCGATGTGCAAGAAAATTTGACCTATCATGAGCATCTTGTTTGTATTCTCGAAGAATCTGAACGGAGAACTAGGAACCGTGTCATCAAGTTCCTTAAAGTTCAGTGGTCAAATCATTCTGAAGATGAGGCAACTTGGGAGCGCGAAGATCGCCTTCGTGCAGATTACCCATCCTTCTTCTCCGAGTAAACAGAATCTCGGGACGAGATTTTTGTAAGGGGGGGGAGGTTTTGTAACATCCCAACTTTGGACTTGTGTTTCAAATGTAAGAAAATGAGTAGAAATTAAAACTTTTTCTTACATTATGTATTTCTTGTATGCTTTGAACAATTCTTGTACAAGGAATTATGGAAATACAAGGTCACAAGTCTTTTGATCCAAACTTTGAGCTTCCAAAAATATAATTATGTCAAATATTGTGATCATCATCTGGAAATATTTTTCCAAGTTCTAGGGATGGTATGTAACCCCTCTGAAAAATTTCACAATTTTTAGAAATTATTTGAATATTTTTAGAGGGCAGTCAAACATCAAATCAGAACCTTGCAGAATTTTTGGAGAAAAATTCACTGCATAAAAACCTCTGAAAATTTTGCACAAGGTCAATGTTTGAGTCAGCAAGCTCCTGTAAAATATTCAGAATTTTTGGTGTTAATTTGCTACCTCAAATAATTCCTCAAAAGTCTCTGTACAAATTTGAAATCCAAACCTGGTTAGTACTGTTACCCGGGTTCGAGTCAGACTCGGGCTCGAGTCAATCGATTTGATCGAACCATCTAACGACACCGAGCGACTTTAAAACCGCATTCAATCTCGGCCTTTGGATCTAAATCGCACGGTCCACGTTCGCAAAGCGCGTTCGGACCACGCGAAGAGCCCACTCATTTGGATCGTCGGATCAAAATCTAACGGTGTTCTTTGCATGTGACATTGGGTCACGAAAGCACATCTAATCTCGGCGTCCATTTATGATCCAGCGATCGCGACTCCATTGTTGATTTTAAAATCCTCGGAGCGTGGCGCGATCTCAACCGTTAATCTTCGATCCAGGCGCACGATCCTCTCTATTGTTTTTAAAAAAGCACCAGGACCCTAAGATCTCGGCCGTTCACGTTCAATCCAACGATCGGGATCGCCCGAGTGCATTGCGGTGCGTCTCTACCTCTGGATCGTGCGTGAGCAGTCTTTGGCGTGAAGTGTCAATCTTGCTCCTCTGATCGTCCTACTCGACATTTAGGAGTATGGGAGACATTTTCGGCCATACCATACCCTATTGCACCGTCTACCACCTTTTTTTCTTGTCGGCCATATCTTGTGCTTTGTGCCATGTCACCCGAGAGGCTCTTGGTCCAAACCCTAATGCTCCCAAGGCCTTATAAGCACCCTTTTCTCTTCCTGGTATTCCTTTAGACCACCATCAAGCTCCATTTACAGTTTTGGAGCTTAACTCTTCAAAACCACCGAACCGCCATTGTTGACCCGAAGAGCTCCATTGGTGTTCTTGGTGTTCCAGTGGTTCTCCTTCACATTTCTTTACCCTATTGTTACCTCCTTGTTATCTTGAACATTTCCCCTCACTTAATGTTGGATTTGATTCGCAGGAATTATCCAATTAGGGGTTTGTTCAATTTCAGCCGATTTTGGTCATCTTCTTCCTCACCCCAGGTGAGTGCACCATTTTCAAATTACTTGCTCATGTAGCTTCTGTGGACCATAATGAAGCTATATTGATACTTTGGTATCACTCACTTCGCTCAGGGTGTCATTATCAACCTTTCTTCTCCAAGTCCAGCGAGCCCCCACCGTGGACAAGCTTCTCCGGCTGTCTTTGAAGCTTCTCTTCATTAACGTAGCTTCTTATTAGTCCTTAGAGGCTCGGCACCGCTTCTTTGGGCTGGAGCTTGTTGTTCGCATTTAGTGCTTAGCGGTAGAACTCCATTTTCGTTTTTCCGGCTAGCCGGCGTTCTGGTCTCCCACCGCCGGCGAGGTTGCCACCATTAGGTTTGTAGTGCTATTGCGATTCCATTTTAGTTCTTAGTTGGCGCCGCCGCGGCCAGTGTCGCCGGCGATAAGCCGTTGAACCCGCTCGGGATTTTGCCGGGAGGGAACTCCCGTTTTCGTCATTTGTTTAAGACACATTAATTGCCCTGTGATTGCTCATCATTAGTTAATTAATTGTGTCTTAAACTATGTCGTTGAGCCACTGACAGTGGGTCCAACACCCTTAAATCATCCACTGGCATAACCCTGTGCGTGTCGGGCATCATTAATGCCTAATTATTGGTTAATTAATGTGTCGGAGGTTAATTGCTGTCGGAAATTAACCTTTTTGGGTCGTTGACATGTGGGCCCATAGGTTTAGAGTTAAAATCCAGAGTCATTAGTGTCTCGTTTAGGTTTATTTAATGCCAATCTTTAGCAGCATTAAATATGTCATAGCCGCCGCTTCGATTCTTGGCAAGTGGGCGATGCTGCTTGTGCGTGGGTTAAAACACCGCGGGCGTGACCTAAGTCGCGGCAATGGGCCCCACGTGTCGGCGCCTCTTTTGAACCTCGATCAACGACCATTGTTCATTTCGTGATCTGCGGTCCGGATCAATTGGGCGATCGGGTCACCGATCCTCCCATCATCGTGGGCCGTCCATTTCGGATCGTGGTTGAGATCGGTGTTGCGTTCGCGAGGTCCGAACGGCCTCCCACTCGTGGTCTTCCGATCTCGGATCGGCGGTGGAGATGCATTGGTCCGTTCGGTCGCCGCGCACCTCGCGCCGTTTGATTCGGATCAACGGCTGATAAGCGTCCACGTCATATTCTGTTGTTTAGGTTTGTTTGTATTTCGGTAAGTAATTATTTAACAACTGAAAATGGTATAAAAACTTTAGAAATTCATAACAAATTCATTTTAAACCCTTTTTAGGTGTTTCCAACTGTAATAAATTCTGTTGTCACTTAAGTTTAATATAAAAATGGAATTAGGTATATTTCAGTATCAGAAATGTAATACCCGAATGTTTCTACGGAAGGAGAGTAAGCGAAAAGGGGTTTTCTGTAATACTCAACTTATTGTAATGAAGGAAGCAGTGAAAGAGAAATTAAACTTTAGGCAGGGAAAATCGCAATTCTTTGACAACACAGGCTTGGGCTTTGGCCTAGGAGGCCCATGAGGCCGGCCACTAATAAAGGAGGAAACCTAGCCCACCACTGTAGCACGCATTGCTACAGTGTTCGCCCTTCTGATGTCGCTACGGTGCGCACCCTCCTTGCACTCCGTTGCTCTCTCTTGGTGGTGCTCTCCCATTCTTTGTCGGCCAAGGAGAAAGGTGGAGGAGAGGAGAAGAAGAGGAGATGAGCATCTAGCGGGGTATTTCAGCGGGCACACGTGTCTCCAAGGGTAATGATTGCCGGTTGTTGTTGTTTGATTAGTCGTAGAAGTGAAACCGATTAAATTTGATTAGATCAAAGTCTGTCTGTTGGAAATTCAATTCTGTCCAGTAGTTTGCGCGGCTGTTTTCGCAATCTTAGAGGCCGAATCAGAGGATCCCATCTCCTAGAGTATTGTAGGTTTTGTTCTTAGCTTTCGGTGGCCGCCAAGAACACTAAATTCATACTTTCGAGTCAAAAGTTATGATAGATTTATTATCTGCTGTCCAGAATCCTGACGAGAATTAGCAGTCTCTGTATAGGTTGATATATGGCCTAGTTAGAGGGTGATTCAGAGGTCTTGCCCATAACAAATTTTTAAGGTGATATCACTAGCTTTCAGGATTGATAAAGAACACCTCATTTGGATTTATAGATCAAAAGTTATGCACTTTTCATTGTGACTGTCCAGATTGTAGGTCAGTCTGTCCAGATTGTATGTCGGTTTCTATCTTTAGTTTTGACTCGTGTGCCACTTTTGTTAAAGGCAAAATATGAATGTCGTGCCAACTAGGTTATTGTAGATAATTTCATAACCTTTTCAGATTGTTAAAGAACACTCAATTCAGGTTGTAGTTTAAAAGTTATGGACGTTTTAGCTCTGTTGTTCTATTTGCTCAGTCAGATTCTGTTCTGCTGTTTAGTTTGACAGTTAGCAATTTAGTTTGGCCGAATTGGGTTATCTAAATCAACTACAAAATTGTAGATATATTTGTTAAGCTCGTGTAGGATCTGGGCTCATCTCTTTTGGAGTCCCAGATCATTGGTTTTGGTCTTTACCGTGCTGCTGTCGGATGGGATTCCATGTTCTTCTTTGGAATTTCAGATTTGGGTTATGACTATGTTTTGGGTATGCAAGAGGGTATTGTAGAATATTAATTCATGTTGGGCTCTATGTTGTTCTTATTTGGTTACTTAATTGTTTAGGCCGCGAGGCTACGGGTTTGGGAGCGCCATCGTTGCACCGCTAGCGCGTGCGTAACGGAAGGCAAGTACTTTGTTGATTTTAAGTCTTTGTGATTGTGAATGTTTACATGAATATAATGTGACATATTGTGTTACGAGATCTTTGAACTCGTTATGTTCTTTCATTATGTGGAGAATATCTTGAGAGATGGTATTATCCTGTTCATGTTCATATCATGCATCCTTTTATTCATGTTATGTCCACGGGAGTGGATTGTAAGTCCCACCATTCCAATGTGGGCGATTTGGACATTGTCATGTCTCGTCCACGGGAGTGGATTGAAAGACCCATAAATTCCAGTATGGGCACGTAAGACCCATAAATTCCGGTATGGGCAGCTTTGGACACCTATATGAAACATTCTTCATATAGGACTTGGATCCCGCACTTTTGTTAAGGTGCGGGCTTAAGTGTTTTACCGACGGGTGTGTCACTCGCTATACGAGTATAAGCATGTATGCGATCCATCCTTGAGTACATTCATTCATGCCATGCATTCCTAAGTTTTTATTCGATGTATGCTCATATTCTCTTATGATGATGACTTGTTCATATGTGTGTTATGTCCCTTTTAATGTACTTGCTGAGTCGTGGACTCACTCTTGCGTTGTTTGTTTATTTTAGGTAACCCCTAATGTTGGCTCACTTGGGAGGGAGTAGACACGCACTACTTGTTCACATCATCCAATTCATGTTCAAGATTAAATTTAGTTCTATTTTACATTCGTAAATGATGAACTGTAATAATAAATTTATAATTGGTGAAGGAAGGATACCTTCTCCACATTGATGTTGAATTATTACTGCATGTGAACTTTCATTATCAATGAACTGAAATAAATAGATTAGATGGTGAAGGAAGGATACCTTCATCATGTCTTAGTTGTTTTGATACTATCATTAGTTGATTTTATTCAAATTCTTCCGCATTATGGATGTATGTTAGATGTTTTAGGTGACATCTTGGCTTCCGAATAGCCAGGGTGTTACAAGAAAATCGTGTAACTAAAATAACTTGATTTCTGCCAATATTGAATATTTCAGAAATAGATTTAAAACTTGTAAAATGCATATCTTTTTCTGTATAATCCCAAATTGTCCAAAATCAATTTTGATAAACTCATCTGTTAGCATACTTTCATATGGAATAAGTTTTAAGCATGTTTATAACTCTGTAAGGTATCTTGCATTAGATTTACAACTTAGAAAAATCATAGGTGAATGTGTATAACCCCAAATTTAGTAAATTCAACTTTGCTGCTATCAGGATGTCATAATCTACCTGCTATAAAAATTTCAGACCTTAGATCATTCTAGAAAATTTCGTCATGAACAGATGCAGTAATTAAATCGGTGAATTGATAGGTGAGAAAGAGTATTTTGGATATATCTTTTGCATCTTTGAGTCCAAATTGCATGATTCTTGTTCCTAAAATTGTCTAAATTCATTCCCTAGCTGTTGTGTAAATTTCTTTGGATTTGAGTGTATTTTCTGTTGGAGTTTATTTGGTGTTCTTCGTTCTTATTGGTTTATCGCCTTTTAGCGTTAGGTTAGAAGACAATCTTAATATTGATTACGAGCCACGACCATCAAATCTGCACTCGGCAATGTTTATTCCTCTACTCACGAGCCTAGGATTACTTGCTGTGATTTTGGGTTATTTGGATGAACCCTTGTCACTTAGTAGTTACGTGTCATTATGCTTAGCCATGCTTAGCTATCGGTAGAAATGGGCGGACCTTGATCACACAAACTGTTATAATCAGTATATTTCAGCCTTGTGCTATGTCTAAATTGCAAAACTAAAACTGAAAATGAAAACAATTTAAACTTGGGCACAATGGTAAGATGGTGTGATCTTTTGGGTGTGATTGGAATGGTGCCGGTCAATTAAGGACCGAACTACTTGTGAGTACACATTATCCGAGCATTTCGTGCGTGCTAACCACACTAGAGGATATGGGACCTCTCTTAGGTGAGTACTTTGGGGTGTGTTAATTAATGAGTCGCGTGGTGGGTTGCATATTTGATTATATGCAACATGGACATGTTTGTGGGGAGAGGAGCACCCGTAGAGGCGGTGTGTCTGCTCACGTATGGGTCCTTGTGATCCATATTTTGTCGTGAATCACTAAGGATTAACCCCATACATGCGTCTCTTGATTAGCATATTCCGTTGGAAAGGGTTCGTAGGACTTAGCCGTGCCGGCATACCAAAGGAAGTGTGCTTAATAGCTTGGCAAAAAGGCGGTCTGAAGTGTGGGTACATTGGTACACCCCTGTAGGGATTATAAACTATTCGAATAGCCTCGTCCTAGGATATGGACACGCTTGGATAAGCTTTTCAAGAGTTAGACTACAACCTTTTTAAAGTTAAAACTTGATGGGTGGTATGAATCAGGGATTCATGCTATTTGTGGTGGCTATTGGGATAGTCACTTCTAGGTGGTTACTTTCAAATATTGTTACTCGTTGTTATTTCAATGTTTAAAACTGATTTGTTAAATTGCTTTCAATCTATTACATTATTGCAATTGAAACTTGCTTTATGCGTCAAAGAACCATATAACCACATTCCTTTGATCTGACTTTCATGTAGCTATGTATGGGCTTGTTACTCGTAAGTCTTGCGAGTACATTATTGTACTCACTGCATTGCTTGTATTGTGCGGAGGAAGAAGGTGAGCCGATGGGCCTCACTTTTGTGAGTTGTCTTTGTGGCGGTGTTTGGGGCGAATAGCTTGGCGGCGGTCGGTTGCCACGTGGTGTTATGTGGCTAACCGGTCGTCTTTTGGTTTAAGCCATCTTATGGCAACTTTTGCTTCATTGTTATTTGATACTTATGTCTTTTGGCGGTCGGTGTTGCTGTAATAACTTATATTATGTATGTCTTTTGGTAGACTTGTTATATTACATTTGTATGGAATTGATGCATGCTTTGGTATGATGTATGTGTCTGCATTTTAGGAAGCACATGTTCATCGAGACACGGATTATTCTGTTTGTGATACTAGAACCAGTGGAGGGTTAAGTATTGCAAGCTTAATAAACCGGGGTCTCACAGTCTTCCTCTCATTAGACGTGGCTTTTGGCTTCGGGAAAAACCACACATAAAAGCCACTTATTTGGTTCGGCTTCCGACTTTCTCAGCCAAAAGTCAAAGCCGAACCTAACAGAGCCTAGTCAACTAGATCACAAAGGAGTTTTGGAAAGTGCCTAGACGAAATTACTCATCGCGCCGGCCGAGAGCTGTTGGTAGTAAGTGCATGCGGCGTCGTGCCGGACGCTTGACGACGCGAGGGCGGAGCAGTCAAGCGGGCGTAGATCGTTTGGCACAGGCTGGGTCCATCAACTGTATAGATGGGCATAAAAGGCCGAGGCCGGGAGTGCGGATGTCGGGACTTGGGCTGTCGTTTTGGAATTGTTTTTGCATATATGGCCTCAGCTCGTTTTAATTTCAAAACTAGCCCTCGTTCACCGTATTTTTCAAAGCGGCCTGCATGCGAGGCGGGTCCCTCTGAGCACGGCGAGAGGCGGCTGCGTAGTGATAAGACCACACGGGCCGCTTTACGCGATGGCGAGACCACCGCGGGCGGCTTTGCGGTGACAAGATCACATAGGCGACTTTGCGTGTGATAAGACCACATGGGTCAGCTTTGCGAATGGACAAGACCACATAGGGCAGCTTTTGCGTAGTGAGAAGACCACATAGGACAGCTTTACGCAGTGATAAGACCAAACGAGATACCCTTGCGCCTGGCAGAGGGGGCAGGTCCCTACCGTCAGACCCGAAATTAACATCCCAGATACTCTGTGTATAACTGAACTAGTCCCATGATCAGTGGCTAGCTCACATAGTAAACAAATGTGATAGCACAACTATAATCGCAACCAGGTCCTGCCCATACAAGACATGTGGTAGTACGATGTGGTTTAGCAAGATACGGCTCGAAGACCGGTCCTTACCTGACCTGAGCAACTTTCCATAAAACCCATGGGCCTTAATCTTAACCAGATTAAGCCCGTGCATAAACCTGCACCCACCAAGCATCCGTTTCGCCCAAGTCCAAACCATCATTTTATTTTATTTTATTTTTCAAAGAATTTGTAAAAGTCCCATGACATACTAATGCCAAGGGTACAATTTAAACAACAATTAATTTTTGGCTGAAATTCCCCGAATCAAACATGTTAGGTCTATAAGCATGGCTAAGCATATATTTTATCAAAGAACATCTAGTCAGTACTGTCGTAATAACTAGAGCTTTATCTAGGGTGACAAGGTGTAACAAACCCAGTTTTAATAAACAGTAATAAGATGCTTTTCATAGCATCACTGTTCATTTTTGCAATTTGGGCATTGTGTTACAATCTAAAACCTCCATTTTCTTGCTAAAAATCCAAAACTTGTTAAAGCTTCAAAACAAAATATTAGTTAATGTTGGAATTAAGACCGGGAAGTATTTTTATTAAAAGACTAGATGAATTATCTTGACCAAAAATATTTTTTGTTGAATTTTTAGAAATTGTTTTGACCTTGAGAAAAACATTTGTCTTTAAATAAACCTTTTTAGTTATTGAATTATTTTGTGTTTTAAAAGGTGAAACAGTGGGTTTTAAATTTTATGATACTAGAACCGGTGGAGGGTTAAGTATTGCAAGCTTAATAAACCAGGGTCTCACGAGTTTGGTATCGAGCCATCTTGTGGTAGAAACCCCTAGCTTGAGTCGTCTCTAGTATATTTTGAAAACTTACTTTCCAAATATCAAGTGCTTTCCTGAAAATCTTAAGTAAGTTCTCAGATTTTACTTCTCATCTATCTTAGCTTGCTTGTCTCACCTTATTCTGAATTGGATTTAAGAAGCTGATTTTCCTCTCATCTTCTTTCAAAAGATAGTTGTTAATCGAGTAGATTGGTTTTGGGTAAACCATGAGAGTTATAAGATGAAGTTGTTGGCTGTCTTGTGAAGATTAGAGGCTCTTGAAGCTACAAATTTCGGCCAGAAACCGGAGGAAGAAAATCTGGACAGCAAGCACAATTTCTAGACAGCTAGCATTTAATTAGTAGAAACTGCTGAAAATGAGAGGTTAATTCAACTAAAACTTGTGGGAATAAAAGGGTAAGAAGTGATATGAGTTAGCTATGTGTCTAACCTGTCTTTAGTAAATTTTTCACCTTGTTTCCTAGCTGTTTCGAACCAAGGTGAACATGCTGAAATTTGCCTTCCTAAAAACTGATTGCTCATCTTCCATACGAGTTAGTCATGATAGGAAGATGGTTATTTATCTATGTGATCTTGCTGCAATTTTATGTTGATACTTGAACTATTAAGAGTTTGTTTTGTAGAGTGGTTAGTTGTTTTCTTTGTCTCCTGTTAGGAGTTGTGTTAACCTATTTTTGTGGAGCAGGATGGCAAGAACCACCGCAATCAGTGGCTGGTTCCGATGAGGAGCTTCCCCCTCCTCCGACCATGGCTGAGGTTCTTGCTCAGATCGAGCGGAATCGCATGGACCAGACCCGGATTCTGGAGGTCATCGCAAGGAACACCTCCACTCCCTCTGGTGCTTCGGGGTCTGGAGGTAGTGGCCACCAGTCTCGTGGTGGGCTTGCGGAGTTTCTCCGTACACAGTCACCTACTTACTCCCGATCTGAGGACCTCTGGACGCGGATGATTGGTTGCGTCTGGTTGAGCGAAAGCTCAACATCGCTCAGTGCCAGGAACAGGAGCGGTCACTCTTTGCATCCCATCAGCTTGAGGGTGCAGCACTCTCTTGGTGGGAGAATTTTCTCGCCATGCAGCCCGCAGGCCACGTTGTCTCGTGGGATGAGTTCAGATCTGCTTTCCGTCGGGCCCACATTCCCGATGGCTTGATGAAGCTCAAGAAGAAGGAGTTTATTGTGCTTAAACAGGGGTGCAAGTCTGTGTCGGAGTACCTTTACGAGTTTAATCACTTGGTTCGGACCGCCCGGCCTCCTCTTCAATCTCGGCTGTAGGTTTCAGATCCAACCGTGCCTTTCTTTTTTATTTTGAACTCAAAGGCGCGCATTAAATAGTTACCGTTTGTGAGGCCTCCCCGGGATCGGATCTGTTCCAAGCTAAGTGGTTATGCCGGAAGCGCAACACTTAACGAGAGACGAGAATGATCCCGAGTGCCCGGATATGCGTCTCATGTTAGCTCCCAAGAATCAGTGGCTAACATGCGCATATCCTAGTACACAACATTGCAATCACATCCATACACAATCGTACAAGAGAATAGAAACTTTGATACATCTTCAACATATAAAACGTAATGGTCCCAATTTTACATAAGAGAGCCAATCGGCCAAATCTAAATAACAATAACACAAATAAATCGTAGCGGAAGATAAAGTTAAAGTAAAAAGGGAATAACCGAGTTGGCATGCCCAAAATCCCACAAGCAACCAACTGGAGTTAAAGCTGTTGCGCCCGTCTTCCTTACCTGATCAAATAGACACTTTTCAAGTACAAAGTTGTACTCGCGAGACTTTTCAAGAAAAATAAGGATGCATGTAAGTATCAAAGGAAGGCTGCTACACTAGTTAATTTTCAGCATAAAGCAAGTTTTGCATAGAGATAAACAATATAGATTCAACTTGCTATTTGTAAAATATTTAGAAAGCATTTTATGACAGTAAGTAATGATCAACAATGGTATATAATCTCCAAATATAATCAACACACGAACATCTCATTCGTGGCACAATTCATTCCTCAACAAAATTAACGCGCGAACTACGCGTTCATGAAATCAAGATTTGAACAAACTAACATAATGACATAACATTCCCAACCATAACCCAAACTTAATTTCCCAAAAGCTAACTGTGCCTGCTTTCCCACAAGTGATGTCCATAACTAGGACGAGGCTATTCGAATAGATTTAGTTACTTTGCAGAGTTGTACAGCTTTACCCACATGATATGAATACCTCGTACTGTCGCCATGCACTCTTCCTAAGGAGTGTGACTGAGATATCATAATGAGGTCGTTACAATGTCATGTCCTAACCATCAAACCACCTGAGGAAACAACACCATGGTCGAAAGTCGCTTATCGGCGCCATGGGTGTACCCGTTGTGTAAGTAAGTCCCTTACAAACAAGAGACCCTTAAGGGCAAGTAAGGCAAAACTTAACATACCCCCACCAGATTGACAAGAGAAACATTAAACAATAACAATAACAATTGTCAATCTGATTATATTATGATAGCTAACACACAACAAATTATTAAGCCAAGCCTTCGCCATTATCCCGGCGTGTGGTTGCACGTAAGACTTGGTTCATCACACCACAGACCGGTCCTTAATCACTCAGACGGGGCTACACAATTCCATAACAACAACAACAATAATATTTCATCATCACCCTACACCTGTCCAAGTTAATAACATAAAATCCATGCCCAACATGCCCACAAACCTCAGATGCGAAGATCTAGATACATCTCTCAAATCCATCATAATCCAATCCATAAAATCCTCAAATTTCAATAAGATTCAATTCAATCCACCGGCCGATGGACTAGCTTCATCAACCACTTTCGACTACAACTACTAGCATGGCTAAGCATCGTTCTATAAACTAGTAAACAATCCCATATAACATATAACCTTAATTATCCAAGGTAAAAGGGTCATCAACATTGAAAGGAGGGCCAATGCAACAATTAGGAATTTAACTACTTCTACCCATGAACATACTTTTCAAAATAGCATGCAATTGTGATAATAAAACTCACACAAAACTTTAAAAACCACTGGAAGCAATATGATCAAGAGGAGGGTGCTCGCACCTTGCTGGTACCACTTGTTCAATCTCAGGTTACTCATGTATTGATCTCACGAATATAACGGTATCATCGAAAACCTAATCGAAAGACGATATTGCAATAAATATCAAATAAAGCTAAAAATTCAAAATACTAAAAAAATGCATGAAATTTAGAAAGTAGGTAGGTCATGATTTTAGATTAATTTAGGTGAAAGAATTATCCCATTCGGATTTAGGATGTGAAAGTTATAGTGGTTTGAATCTTAGATTTCAGAAAAAAAAAAATCGAATTTAAATAGAATCTGTTACTGTTCATCTGAATTAAATTCTTTGGTGAAAATTTGCATAACAGTGGTGAGGATAAGGATTGCATGGTTGGGAATATAATAAAAAGTTATGTTCAATAAAAATTGATTCACCCCATTTGGAGTTCGAATGAATTTTCTATGAATTTTTGAAGTTAATTCAATTTCTAGTGTAAAAATAATTATTTTCTGAATTTTTCCAATGCATTTAATACCTTTTACACTCAACTTTACCTAGCCTCTGTCAAGAAAAGTGGGCCTACAAATTTCCTTTCTTTTCCATTTAATTCCTAAAGGAAAACATCTACCAACAAATCTAATCTTCTCACTATCATTTACTTAACCGATTCTCCGATGTTGAATCCAAACACATGCACAACTCTCTCCGATCATATTCTCATATCTTGATCAAAATCCCATACTATACTCCACTAAGGCATAATCAAGGTAGTCAAAGCAACAAATAATTCCCGGACTCATAAACTTCCATCTACACAATCCATCCGGTGGTTGTACGAAATCCACCAAGTGATAAGCATATGACCATGACTAAATCTATCAATAATTCTTTACTAGACTATTTAAGCTAATACTAACTATCAAACTCTACTAGTCTCACATCAGCAAATCACATTCACATACACCAAAATTTCCACCGATCGAGGTTTAATTGACTAACCAACACTTAACGAGCTTTACAATAATTGCACATCCAATATTTAATAGCTCACTAATCGATCAACTCATATCTACATCACGAAATAGCCATATCGACATCTACCAATCCAATCACATACATGCCTCTACGATCAACTAATCAATCATTTATCTACTAATCCAATTGAGGGCACGGTTCCATTGACTCAACACATAAGACTTATCTACTAATTACATAGCAATCCAATCATTTATCCGCACTTAAATAACCTATTGCTACCTTCTCCCAATTCTTGCATATATAACTCACATAACTATCACTTAAGACATTCCATCAATTTACTCATGATTAATAAATCACCCGATTCAACCTCTATATCTCCATAAATATCCACACAAGAGCTATCCATCCAGTAATAAATCATAAAATCCTTATGCATCCTATCTCCTAAAACTACTAATCCAATGTGAGAAGAAACCTCCAATTAATTTATCCTCCAAAGATCACTACCAGCTTCCATGCGACTTCAAAAATAATATCGTCCGATCAAATAATCCAATCATACATTTAACCTATCATCCATCCATCAACAAAATACATAATCCGCTACAACGGTCTAATTATTCGCATCCACAATATTTCATCACATAATCACACCTACGCACAAATACGACCAACCGGAGAATTATACCGGTCTTAAGTTACCAAATCAATAACACTACAGATTTTTACCACGGCACTAGGTGTGCGAATCGTCACCGGGCATCGTCTTCTCGGCTCCGCGTCCGCCGTAGTCGTCGCCAATCCCGTGTCCGCTCGACCTCTTGTCCGCGCCCATCGTAGTTATCGCCGAACTCGTCCGCGTCCACATCCGGCTCCTCGTCCATGTCCGTCATCCTAGTGCCACCGCATGCACCACGTTGTCGTGTCGACACCGCCTCGCCTCGCTCGCCCTCGACGCTGTCATGTACAGGGCCACCGCGCCGTGATCTAGTGTGCCGCACTGAGACACCACGCCATGCCGTGCTACCGCATGCATGGTCGCCGCGCTCGAACCGCCCCGGTTTTAGCCCGGCGCCGCCGCCATCGCCGCTTCCCGGCGCGGCCGCGCGCCGCGGTCGGTTCACACCGGCCGCCGCAGCAGCCGGTGCCGTCGCACCGCTGCCTCAACTACGCCGCTTAGCCTCGCCTCGGCGCGTCGGGCTCGGCCACCTCGCCCCGCCGCATGCATCGATTCGCCTCAGAATGGTACTCGGCTGCATGCAAGCTTACATGCATGCATGTGGCCGAAGCTGCCGCATGCTTGCTCTCGCTCGGCGTTGCGCGTAAGCTCGCTAGTCGCCGGCCGCCACTACGGCATGCATGCACTCTATCAGATGGAGCCGCGGCTGTGAGACCGTGTCACCCGGCCGCCGGGCTGGTCGCGCGCTCCGCCGCTGCCCCCGCCTGTGCTCTTGCTTTCTTTCTTCTACAGCCCTGGCAGCTTCTTCTTTCCTTCGCCATTCTTTTCCGTCCTCTCTCTCTCTCTCTCTCTTTTCCTCTTTCTTCTATCCACCCGACAAAGATCTCTTCGCTCCTCCAATACCATGTTCCTCCCCTTCCTCTTCTCCAATTCACTCAAAAGTTCATGCATGTAAGAACAAATCGGCAAAATGGAAGGCTGTCGAGACGAGGATCGCTATGATATAACATGCATTGAAAGATTTGTGATGCTTGGTGGAGTTTGGAAGGAGAGAAGTTGTAGAGAAGGAGTTCATGTGCTGTGTTCTTGCTCTGGGAAGATGACTAGAAGTGGTTTGTTGGGAAAGAAGGAACAGTGGAGCAAAAATGGACAGTGGTCTCTTGTTCGGCTGAGCACAATAATTGGAGTGGCAATGAGTTGCTTCGGTTGGGCACAAGGAAAAAGGGCAGTGTGGTGGGGAAGGGCTCGGTTGGGGTGAGAAAATGGCAGTGCAATGAGTTATTTTGGGTTGGGAATAGAAGATGGCAGGGAGATCAATAAAGAAAGGAAAGATGGCATTAGGGAGGTGTGTGTTCGGCTGGGTTACATAAAATGGCAGGGAGTGGTGAAGCTTTGCATAATGGAGGAATAAACAAATAGAGGTGAGTAGGGGTAGAGGGATGGTTGAGTAGTTATGTCTTTGGAATAAAATAGGAAAAGGTGGTGAGGGATGGCATTGAGAAATGGTAGTGGGAGATAGATACAAAGAAATGGCACTCAGAAGGAACTCTCTTGGGGAAATGGAAAATGGTTGTGGGCGTCAAACACTTTGACAATGCTCTGTTCGGCTAGGTGGAGAATGGCAGTGATTGAGCTCTTGTATGTTAGGTGTACTTAGCAGGGAAATAGCAAGGGAGAAATGACAGTCAAAAGAATGGACATGCAAGCCTCTCGTCTGCGGTCGGTTGAACTGGAAAATATAGTGACAATAGTAACGTATGTAGGAAGACATGATTTTTGAAAAGCATGTGAAAATAAGAAATAAAAATAATTTAATTTTCAAAAGCGGTCTTTCAACAATTCGATTTAATATTACTTACTATTATTATTATTATTATTATGCAACTTTTTAACAACTCAATTTAACTTTTTTTAAAAAAAAATTGCAACCCTTTTTAATTAAATCGATTTGATTTTAAAAGCTATCTTGGTGCGGCCATCGGATTAAGATCGCACGGCCCATATGAAAAGATACCGGTTAATTCTTCTAACGTCTATCTCCATCACAGCCGCCCATTTCTAATCGGACGATCGTTATTCTTTTGAGCTTTGCGGAGGTGTGTGTGGCTGCGGCTGACAGCAGGACCCGCACGTCAGTGAGGCGCCTCTCCTCTTCCTTGCGCTTGGGTTTCGGCCCAAATCGATTTTAAGTTTTAAAATAGTTTAACAATTAAACAATTCCTGATAATTCATTTAAGCTTTAGAAAATAGCAAATAAAATCCAAAAATTATGAAAAATTCACATAAATTTCCTTATTTATTTTGGACTTAATAAAATTATTTCCAACTTAAAGTTGGCTTTTAATTTTGCAAATAAATTATTTTGGCTTTTAAAATACTTAGGAAAAAGCTTTTAAAATTCCAGAAAATTCTAAAAATTAAATTTTATTTTATTTTTCAATTTAAATCAAATAAAACTTCAAGAACTTCAAGTAAATTTTACTTTTGACTTTTAAAACTTCAGAAATTCAAATAAAACAATAGTGCTCTTTCAAATTTTTCAGAACTTCCAACAAAGTAATAACTTTACTTATTTTATTTTGGTAACAGAACTTTGGGATGTTACACCTATCTCACTTTGCGAGTAGGCGACTTTATGTGATGACATGTAACAGCCCCAAGTTTATAAACAGTAATAAAATGCTTTATGAACAAGAATGAGGTACTGTTCATAGCATTACTGCTCATTTCTACACTTTGGGCAAGATGTTACAAATTAAAACCTTCCTTTTAGCCAAAACCCTAAAGAACCATTTGAAGTCTTAAAGGAATACAAGATAAAACTTGTATTATGACTGGGAAGTATTTTATTAAAGCCCAGATAAATTATCTTGGCTAAAAATATTTTGTTGCATTTTAGAAATTATTTGGGCTTAAAGAAAATTTATTGTATTTAAATAAATATTTTCGCCTGAAATAAATATTTATGTATTTTACAAAGTGAAAATGTGGTTTATAAAATTTATCTGGGAAATATGTTATCCCAAAGTAGCTTCAAATAAAAATTTCATGAATTTCTAAATTTATTTGCTATTTTTAAAAGCCCACCAAACCTTTTAAGTATTTGAATAAGGTTTGGTCAACTAAACCTGCCTAAACCCAAACCTAGCATCAGAGCGACTCGGACCACGTATCTTGGTCCAACCCAATCGACTTGGTTCGCTCGATCCACGTTCGCACGAGCCTAGAACTCACGCGTGATATGAGCCGTTGATCTTCAATCGAACGCGGCTATAACACCCCGCGAGCCGCCCACGTGTGCATTTTAATCTCCGTCGTTGGATCTTGATCTAACGAGCGAGATCGATGGTGCACCGGACAACTCCGATCCCTTTCAATCTCCACCGCTCATTCTCGATTCAACGGCGCACCCTTTTCGTTTTAAACTTAAAGGAGCGCTTTTATCTGGCGATTAGATTCAAATCTTACGCTTTTCCTTTTACCGCGTGTTTTAAAGCCCGCACTCCTCGGGCCGTTGGATCTTCATCGTGTGGTCCGAGTAGTGTATGCATTCGACGACTCGGAACCCCTCACGATCGCGATGCTCATTCTTGATCTAGCGCCGCTTATTTCAATTTGAAATCGAGGCGCGATTATATGGGCCCTGATTTAAATCACGGCGCTCCTTTTTGACCGTGGGCCTTTAAAGCCCAAAATCGGTGGATCGTTGGATTTCAATCGTAGGTCCATATGAGTGTATGCAATCGGACCATCCGGTTCAATTTTCCATCCTGACCGTAGAAATCAAATCCAACGGTGATGTGCCATCGCATCTAAAAGGGGCGACGTGTATTCTTTTAGCTGATCGTTGGATTTTAATCCAACGTCTCTCTTTGAAAGCGAGTTCGCGGCCCCCGGGATTTCGATTAGATCTCGATCAACCGATCTAGATCGTGCGGTCCATATTAATCGGTACCGATTCAAATCATTTAATCTCTCTATTTATCACACCGCCATTTCCATCGGACGGCCGATATTCGCTTGAGCCTTTGTGAGGTGTGCGCGTGGATCGCCAATGGACCCACATGTCGATGATTCTTATCATCTTCCTCGTCTCTCTGTGCGCGCTCTCTGAAATCAAGGAGAGGTTTATCCCAAAGTTTTTGCAACTAATTTTTGGGATAATTAGCCCTAAATGGACACCTCATCAAGCTCTAGACTTTTCCCAATTGTCAGTAGCTCAACTCCTTATATATAAACCCTAGCTTTTGAGTCTGACCATTGTTGACCATCAAGCTCACTTTCTTCCTTGCACCAGTGGGATTTTGCTCCTATCCTTTGCTTATCCATCCTTAATCGGTTTTACCTTGCATTAAAGATTTGATATCTTTTGCAGTTAAATCGAATTTGTCTCTGTCGATCAACTTTGAGTTTTCGTAATCTTGGTATCTTTCCTATCTTGGTAAGCCAAAACCCTAGTTATGATATCTTGAGCATCTTAAGGACTTAAGAAGCTCCTGTGAATCATTCTTTTAAGCATCAAGAGCTTCAACTTGCTTCAAATGAAAAGTTGATATTATACCTTTTGGTTTTCCATGTCATTTTCAAGACCTAGGGTTTCTCTGTCAACTTATCATCTTATTTAGGTTTCGACTAAACCCTAGCAGCATGACAAGTTGATCTTTCAATTCTTGTCATCATCTATTTTAACTTCTAGTTGAGATTTGTCTCTGTTTCTTTTTGTCGGTTTAACCTACAAAAATGAATTTCTTCTTAGTTGATGTAATCTAACTAGTTAGGGTTAGACTAAGGTTGGTTTGGGATATTAATTACCCTAAAAGATCATGCTAAGTTTCGTTTAAGAACTTTTGCATGTTCTATATTCCTTTTTCCGAAAATTGCAACCTGTCCTGTTTTCAGCTCTTCTAAAATCTGAAAACTGGCACTTTGCACTAAAACCTAATTTCTGTCTTTTGAAAACAGTAGGTTATAAAATGGGTTATTATCACTAATATGGGTAGTTATGGCTTAAGCATACTGTAATCATGCATTTCCAAATTGATCAAGCCTTTTTCCTTCATTTTGAGCTTACTGTCAGATTTGGCATTTATTGGATTTATTTGCTTTCTATAGAATCTCGTTCATTTGAAGTTTTGAATCTACCTCGTAAACAGATCAACTCGCATGTAAGTATACTACTACCAAGGCAAGCATCCTCTTTGCACCATATTGATCCCAAATTTTGTACAATAGCTTTTACAAATCCAGTGATATCTGTGCATGCTATTTTTCTGAAAATACAAAATGTGATCTGTTAGTAGTTAGCTATGACCAAACATGATGGATTACCTCAATTGTCACCATACACTTAACCCTAGCATAGTACTGTATATCATAACCTATATTTTCAGTTTTAGCTTAGACATGCAGTCTAGAGATTTTAGAGTTTGACAAGCATATCTTGTCAAACATGGAATCACAATCAACTATTGTTATTTTAAACTCTTTGTCCAGCTTTCTTTAAATCAGTCTTGTATTTGAAATTCAAATTGATCCGACAAGAGGAAGCTAGTGATGGTGCTTTTGTGCACGAGATTGGGTTTTGTGGTGGACTTGTCCGGTTAATTAAGGACCGAACTCGACTATTCGCCAAGTCCCCACGCACTTCCACATGCACGTGTATGGGCGCTGTTTGGTTAAGTAAAATGTTAAGACTATTGAGTTGGAAACAGAGAGTAAGGATATGTGTATTGACCTTGTATAGCATAGATGCTGCCGTCCGAGGACCGTTTTATGCCATGTGAGCTTGTATGTCAAGATCGATGTTCTTAGGAGGTGAGGCGTATATGTGCCTCGTCGCATATACGATACCTTAATGGTGCCGATAGCATTCTACTATGGGTAGGGAACCCACCGCATTAAATTGTTTGGATCGGCATTACTGACGCAACATGTGTGCCCCGGTTAAGCAGATGCTATCAGTCGTTGTTTAAGCGGGATCAGTTCACACATGGGGGTCCAACTCAATAGTGTTAGCTTGTTGAAAAATACCAAATCTTAGTTTCCCCGGTCGGCATACCAAAGGAAGTATGTCATCATTCGGAGGCATCCGAAGGCAACGGGCTAGCTAAGTCATGTGGGTAAAGATGTACACCCCTGCAGGGTATAAACTGTTCGAATAGCCGTGTCCACGTTCATGGACGATAACTTGAATTGATGTCACCTGTATAGAAGTTTTGATTTTCAAAAATCTGGTTTGGGTTTATTTTCGGTTTGCATGAGGGAATCATGCACTGTACTGTTTATATTTAATGTCTTTACTTACTGTTCGACTTTACCTTTGATTTATTAAATTGCTTTATCAAAAGTTAGCCTTTGTAGGTTAAGATGTATCGCTTTATGCAAATTTGAACCTTTATACCTTCCTGTTGTAACCTTATGCATGTAAAAACTCTACTCCTTTGAATAGGCTCTAATAACCACTTTCTTTAATTAGTTTGTGTAAGACTTGCTGAGTACCTTCCGTACTCAATGTGCTATCACCTATTGTTGCAGGTGAGACGGTTTCCTTTATGAAGTACCGTTAGCGCGATCGGGGTGACGCTAACGAGTAACGCTACTTCTTTCCTCCACGCAATTCCACATGTGGATGAGGCCATTGGTGGACTTTTTCGATTTATCTTGCTTCACCGTTGAATATGTTGTAGTGACCAAGTCACTCTATATTGTAGTACTAAACCCGAATGTTGTAAACTTATGTTTAATTATGCAAATGTACGACTTGTATGTGTATGATGCAATGTTGTTAAAGGATATATATATATGCAATGGTCATTGATCCTGGAACCATTGTGAGATATATATATATCCGGGATCTGCTTATTGGAATTGTTACTTGTTGACTTTATACCTTTAGCATGATCTTTAATTAAAGGGCGAGCTTTGTTCCTTCATTAATAATCATGTTACTGTATGAATTTAATTAAGTACATTTCCGATAACCCGAGAGCCACACGTTAGTATCGAGCATACGCTGTTCGTAGGTTAGAAGTAGCCCGCGAAACAATTAGAGAGTTTCTGATAAAATTATTTTTAAACAAGAATGTATTTTCGAAAGCTTAAGTATGACATCTTTTATTCCTTATCCTCCTTAATGTCACTTCTTGCCCAACTTTCTGTTGGTTTATTTAAAAGTGAATTGTTTCTTATCTTGTCTTTTGCCTATAGATGAGCGGTTGGTACTTGGTCAAGGAGACTCGAGTCAAGATGTTGATGGGTTCCCACCTTACTTGGGACATGATGTGGCGCCCAACTTCACCTATCACCGGAGTATGCCATTTATCGACGCAGATCGAGGACCGTGAATGGAGGAGTACCGTGCCTTCATCAATGTCATCGCTAGGCACGAGTCGGGCGTTGTTCTCATCGTGTCAAGCACTTGCCACCTCGAGGCTATGGCGATTCAGAAGGCGCAAGTAGGATGATGAGCCTTCTTCGTCATGATTTGACTGAATTGTCTCAACCACCCTACGACCACTTCCCGAATCAAGGTCCTACCTCCGGTGAACATGTTCACGAGATACGATTTAGCGAAGACCTCAGTGCGGCGGTTGGCGAGATGGTCCGCATCATGGACCAAATCCATCGCCGTGTTGTGAGGGAGCTATGGGAAACTAGGCATCGCCTTAATGAGGCCCAGAGTACCGCTTGGAGTCAACATGAACCGCGTTCCTCGCTTAACGTGCTTTATGGTGACAACGAGACCTCTCCCGCCGCCGCCGCACCACCTCTTTACCGACTTCCGGTGGCGGGTGCGTACTGTTTATGGACAAGTGCGCCAAGCCCGGATGATCGCAGTTTTCTCGCACTCGCGATCGCACCTCCGAGGTCATCACCATCGTTGGGTTCCACGAGGCGACTCATTAGCCCGTTGGATCTCGGTGATACCGGTTCCCCGAGCTCATCTTTTGAATGAGTTTCCGTGAACTTTAACCGGGATCTACGCCAGCACCTCGACGATTAACTCGTGGTTGAGTGTCTTTTAGTCTAGTAGTTGCCCTTAAATAAATTGTATGTAATAGAGCGTAGTATTTTGTACAAAGTATGTAAGTTTAACTTTCGGTTTGTAATCCGACATTATGGCCGACTATAATGTAAGACTGAACCGAAATTTTTTGTTATATATATATGAAGTTTCGTTTGGTGTTAACTCGAATGCATAACATAACATGATGCATTATATGTACAGTGTTTGTTTCTTTTCTAATTGCAATCTTGTTTGTGTTTGCCAGTATGTCCTTGTTGTGTTGTTAACCATGGTGTGGTAACAGGATGACAGGACCTACTACTCGTCGCAAGCGCAACAAAAGGAGGGGCATGTCGACTCCCATGCCTCATTCTCAAGGAGGGCCGATCAACCCTCCAGCCTCGTGGTCCGCAAGGTGGTCCCGTGAAGAGGAGCTTCCTCCACCACCTTCGATGGCCGATGTGCTCATGCAAATTGAGCGCAACCGGATGGACGACGCGCATCTTGGAGCAGGTGCGCGTAATACTTCTTCTCTGTTGCATCACCGTCGGAGCAGAGGCCACCATGTGCGAGCGGTCTTGTCGACTTTGGCGGACTAACCCGCGGTGTTCTCAGTTCTCGTGATCCCATGGAAGTCGAGGATTGGCGGACCATTGAGAAGAAGCTTTGATTGCTCAATGTTCCGAGAGGAAAAGGTTCTTTTTGCCAGTTATCAGCTCGATGGGCCAGCTAGCATATGGTGGGATAATCTTCTTGCCATTCAGCCTGCTGGACATGTCCCTACTTGGGATGAGTTCGTGGAGGCTTTCCGCGAAGCTCATATTCCTGAGGGAGTAATCATGATCAAGCAACAAGAATTTCTCGCTCTCAAGCAAGGGCGAAAGTCCGGACCGAATATCTTCATGAGTTCAACTTCCTTGCCGATATGCTCGATGACGTTCGATCGACCTTCGTCGTCAAACCGGTTCTTGAATGGGCTATCAAGAAGCCGCAGATGGCGGTGGCTTTGCATGACTTCGTAAATTTCTCTCATTTGGTCAATAAAGCAATTGTGGTCGAGAGTAAGAGCAAGGCGTTGGAGGAGTCACGCGTTTGCATAAGCGACTTCTCGATTTATTCTGGTGGCGCTCACCAAGGCCTCGTATGTGGTTGTCTAGACCACCACGAGCACCAGCTCCATTTTCACCAAGGCGGCGGTGTTTGCCTCGTCCATCTCCTCCCACCAATCGGGACCAAGTGGGAATCAGCCCGCCCTATTAACAATGTTAACCTGTGGGTTATCTGTTTTTCATTGTGGTCGTCAGGGCATTATGCCAACAAGTGTGTGGCAAAGTAGCAAGGATTGCCTCTGCTCGACCCTATCCAAAGGCTGTGAGGCCAGCCCCTTCGCAGAGGCCCCTATCAAAGCCGATCAGGCTCCGGTCAGTGGGCATGTGAACGAACCGATCATCACAAGAGGGTGATACACTGAGTTGTTATGGGTATACTCCTAGTTAATTTCAATCCATTCATCTGTTTTATTTGACTCGAGCATCTCATTAACACCGATTAGACATGCATACCCTCCAACCATCTTTTATTATTCAATCACCTGGTCGGTCTTTAAACCGATCAGATCTGCGGGGTCAACATAACAATCCTTGGGGTAAAGTTTTTAGCAAATCTAATTGTGATTGGCTCTAAAGGGTTGGGCGTCATTTTGGGTATGGATTGGCTGCCCAAGAACTGTGGTCAAATCAATTGTTCCCAGCGGTCTATTTCTATGACCAATGCACGGTATTCAAGTTGTTTACCATTCCAAAGCAATTGGCTCATCTTTGTGCTCACCGAGTTGATACCACTCCTTCTTTGGAGTTAGTACCAATTGTCGGTGAGTATGTTGATGTTTTCTCAAGACCTTCCGGTTTGCCACGGATCGGGAAGTGGAGTTTGTTATTGAACTCGTTCTCGAATCGCCCGATATCCGAGAGTCGTGTCGAATGCTGTCAATGAGTTGGTGGAAATGAAGAAGCAACTCTGAGACTTGCTCGACAAAGGATTTATTCGACCGAGCTCCTCACCTTGGGGATGCGGCAATCTTTGTCAAAAGAAAGACAACACTTTACGGATGTGTGTGGATTACCGTCCGTTAAATGAGGTCACCATCAAAACAAATATCCTCTGCCTCGAATTGATGATCTTTTGATCGGTTGGTTGGTGCCCGAGTCTTTTCAAAGATTGATTTGAGGTGGGTTATCATCAAATCAAGGTTAGAGTTGAGGACATTCCTAAAACAGCTTTTTCTACTGCTACGGTTTATGAGTATCTCGCTATGTCCTTTGGTCGACCAATGCTCGGCTTATTTCATGAATCTTATGAATTCGGTGTTCATGGAATTCTTGGATAAGTTCGTTGTCGTGTTCATTGACGACATCCTTATTTATTCCAAGTCTGATAAAGACCATGAACAACATTTGCGACTTGTGTTGGAAACACTTCGCCGGCATCAACTGTATGCTAAGTTTAGCAAGTGTGCTTTTTGGCTCAGAGAAGTTGCATTTTTGGGGCATATGTTATCTGAAGGAGGCATTGCTGTTGATCCAAGCAAGGTACAAGATGTGCTGAATTGGAAGCCTCCCAAAAGTGTCCCAGACATCCGAAGTTTTCTTGGACTTGCGGGTTATTACCGAAGGTTCATTGAAAATTTCTCCAAAATTGCTAGACCTCGACTCGGCTCTTGCAGAAAGAGAAGAAATTTGAATGGTCACTAAATGTGAAGAGAGTTTTCGCTCGAGACCCTCTTGACTAAAGCTCCGTTCTTACTCTTAGGATGTTCTTAAGAGCTTGACATTTATTGCGATGCATCTCGCCATGGACTTGGGTGTGCTTATGCAAGAAGGCCGAGTTGTGGCATATGCATCCCGGCTAGATTGCGCCCTCATGAAGTTAATTATCCTACTCATGATTTAGAATTGGCCGTGGTCCATGCATTGAAGATTTGCGCATTACCTTCTAGGTAATCGTTGTGAGATCTACACCGATCATAAAAGTTCAAGTACATATTCACTCAATCGACTTGAATATGAGACAAAGAAGATGGCTTGAACCGATCAAGGACTACGACATGGGTATTCATTATCATCCCGTAAAGCCAATGTTGTGGTAGACGCTTTAAGAGAAAGTCACAATGCAAGCTGCATATCCTCTCTACTGCCGAAAAGACTTGTGTGCTGATTTTACGCTTAAGTCTTGAATTGGTGGGGGTGTTTCCTGTTGCATTACATGTGGAGCCGACATTAGAATCTCAGATTCTGGAGGCCCAAAATCGATGCCGAGGTAGCGAAATTAAGGAAAACATGAAAGCGAGTAAAGCCAACGAGTTTTTCAAGATGATCGCGGTATGATTCGATATCGCAATCGCTTGGTAGTACTGCCGATCCCCATCTAAGAAGTCTAATTCTTAGAGAGGCTCATAATTCCAAGTTTTCTACATCTGGAAGTACCAAGATGTATCAAGATTTAAAGAAAACATTTTGGTGGAGTCAAATGAAAAGGCATATTGCTCAGTATGTTCTTCGAATGTGATATTTGTCAAAGGGTTAAAGTCGAACATCCGAAGCCAGTGGTACCCTTCAAACCTTTGCCTATTCCACAGTGGAAGTGGGAAGAGATCGGTATGGATTTTGTGATTGGTCTTCCCAAGACTTCCAAAGGGTCCGATGCCATTTGGGTAATCATCGACCGCTTAACTAAAGTGGCCCATTTTATTCCTGGTCAGACCGATTTCAATGGCAAGCAACCAGCGAGCTTTATATTGCTAGAATTGTTTGTCTTCATGGTGTTCGTAAGGTCATTGTTTCTGACCGTGGTCCTCAGTTCACTTCCCATTTTTGGAATAGCCTTCATCGGGCTATGGGATGAACTCTCTTTCGATCGCTTATCATCCTCAAACAAGTGGTCAAACCGAAAGAGTGAATCAAGTAATGGAAGATCTTCTTCGAGCCTATGTGCTATCTTATAGCAAAGACGGGAGAAATCTTTGCCATATGTGGAATTTTCCTACAATAATAGCTACCAAGCAAGTATTCAAATGTCACCTTTTGAAGCCTTGTATGGGAGAGCTTGTAGACTCCATTGAATTGGTCCGAGTCCGTGAAAGGTCATTCTATGGTCCAGACTTGGTAAAGGAAGCGGAAGAGCAAGTTAAATGCGATTCGAGATTGTTTAGCGCTCGCATCTCGTCGGAAGAGCTGCGCCGATCATCGCCGTCGTGAATTGAGCTTTGAGGTGGATGACCATGTCTATCTTTAAGTGTCACCCATGAAGGGTACTCATCGTTTTGTGTAAAGGAAAGCTCGCACCTCGCTATATCGGACCCTTCCGAATAATTGCCAAGCGAGGAGTCGAGCTTATCAATTGGAACTACTCGAATCACTCTCGAATGCATGATACTTTCATGTGTCTCAATTGAAGAAATACCTTCGTGTTCCTATTGAGGCAAGCGCTATGAGCATCTTAATCTCCAACCCGATCTTTCCTATCAAGAACAACCGGTCGTATCCTCGACACAATGGAACGCAGGACAAGAAATCGATCTTGCAAGTTCTTGAAAATTCGATGGGCTAATCATTAGAAGATGAAGCCACTTGGGAGCGCCAAGATCGATGCATTGAGCACCCCATCTTTTGTTGTTTAGTACTTTCCTTGAATCAAGAAAGGAAAGTTTAAACAAAGCAATGTAAACAAAGATGTAATAATAACACTATGTTGTTATGTAAAGTTCTTCTTTCTTATCCTTGAAGGAAATCAAGAACACAGATGTTGAATTTCCTCATAAATCATTTTCACTTCACTTCTTCCTAATCTCTAACTTGTTCCAAATCTCGGGGACGAGATTTTCTTAAGGGGGGTAGGTTTGTAACAGCCCCAAGTTTATAAACAGTAATAAAATGCTTTATGAACAGAAAGAAGGTACTGTTCATAGCATTACCGTTCATTTCTACACTTTGGGCAGCATGTTACAAATTAAAAACCTTCCTTTTTAGCCAAAACCCTAAAGAACCATTTGAAGTCTTAAAGGAATACAAGATAAAACTTGTATTATGACTGGGAAGTATTTTTATTAAAGCCCAGATAAATTATCTTGGCTAAAAATATTTTTGTTGCATTTTTAGAAATTATTTGGGCTTAAAGAAAAATTTATTGTCTTTAAATAAATATTTTCGGCCTGAAATAAATATTTATGTATTTTACAAAGTGAAAATGTGGTTTATAAAATTTATCTGGGAAATATGTTATCCCAAAGAGCTTCCATAGAAAATTTCATGAATTTCTAAATTTATTTGCTATTTTAAAAGCCCAGTCAAACCTTTTAAGTATTTGAATAAGGTTTGGTCAACTAAACAGTCTAAACCCAAACCTAGCATCAGAGCGACTCGGACCACGTATCTTGGTCCAACCCAATCGACTTGGTTCGCCATCACGTCGCGCGAGCCCGAACTCACGCGTGATATGAGTCGTTGATCTTCAATCGAATCCGAGCGGTTATAACACCCCGCGAGCCGCCCACGTGTGCATTTTAATCTCCGCCGTTGGATCTTGATCTAACGGCGAGATCGATGTGTGCAATCGGACAACTCCGGATCCCTTTTCAATCTCCACCGCTCATTCTCGATCCAACAGCGCACACTTTTCGTTTTAAACTTAAAGCGCTTTATATCGAGCCGTTAGATTCAAATCCTCCGCTTTTCCTTTTACCGCGTGTTTTAAAGCCCGCACTCCTGCGGGCCGTTGGATCTTCATCGTGTGGTCCGAGTAGTGTATGCATTCGACGACTCGGATCCCTCACGATCGCACTGCTCATTCTTGATCTAGCGCGCCGCTATTTCAATTTGAAATCGAGGCGCGATTATATGGGCCCTTGATTTAAATCTCACGACGCTCCTTTTTGACCGTGGCCTTTAAAGCCCAAAATCGGTGGATCGTTGGATTTCAATCGTAAGGTCCATATGAGTGTATGCAATCGGACCATCCGGTTCAATTTTCCATCCCGACCGAGAAATCAAATCCAACGGTCTTTGTGCCATCGCATCTAAAAGGCGGCGACGTATTCTTTTAGTCGATCGTTGGATTTTAATCCAACGCTCTCTTGAAAGCGAGTCCCGCAGCCTCCGGGATTTCGATTAGATCTCGATCAACCGATCTAGATCGTGGTCCATATTAATCGTACCGATTCAAATCATTTAATCTCTCTATTTATCACAGCCGCCATTTCCAATCGGACGCTCGATATTCGCTTGAGCCTTTGTGAGTGCGCGCGCGGCCGGATCACAATGACCCACATGTCGATGATTCTTATCATCTTCCTCGTCTCTCATGCGTGACTCTCTGAAATCAAGGAGAGGTTTATCCCAAAGTTTTTGCAACTAATTTTTGGGATAATTAGCCCTAAATGGACACCTCATCAAGCTCTAGACTTTTCCCAATTGTCCTGTAGCTCAACTCCTTATATATAAACCTCAGCTTTTTGAGTGCAGCCATTGTTGACCACCAAGCTCACTTTCTTCCTAAATTTCAAAGGATTTTGCTCCTATCCTTTGCTTATCCATCCTTGTTAATCGGTTTTACCTTGCATTAAAGATTTGATATCTTTTGCAAAGTTAAATCGAATTTGTCTCTGTCGATCAACTTTGAGTTTTCGTAATCTTGGTATCTTTCCTATACTAGTAAGCCAAAACCCTAGTTATGATATCTTGAGCATCTTAAGGACTTAAGAAGCTCTCGTGAATCATTCTTTTAAGCATCGTGAGTTTCAACTTGCTTCAAACCGAAAAGTTGATATTATACCTTTCGGTTTTCCATGTCATTTTCAAGACCTAGGTTTCTCCTGTCAACTTATCATCTTATTTAGGTTTCGACTAAACCTAGCAAAGATGACAAGTTGATCTTTCAATTCTTGTCATCATCTATTTTAACTTCTAGTTGAGATTTGTCTCTTTTTCTTTTGCCTGCTTAACCTACAAAATGAATTTCTTCTTAGTTGATGTAATCTAACTAGTTAGGTTAGACTAAGGTTGGTTTGGGATATTAATTACCCTAAAAGATCATGCTAAGTTTCATTTAAGAACTTTGCATGTTCTATATTCCTTTTCCGAAAATTGCAACTCGCCCTGCTTTCACTCTTCTAAAATCAAAACTCTGACTTTGCACTAAAACCTAATTTCGTCTTTTGAAAACAAAGAGGTTATAAAATGGGTTATTATCACTAATATGGGTAGTTATGGCTTAAGCATACCGTAATCATGCATTTCCGAATTGATCATGCCTTTTCCTTCATTTTGAGCTATCTTGTCGATTGGCATTTATTGGATTTATTTGCTTTCTATAGAATCGTTCATTTGAAGTTTTGAATCTACCTGTAGCATCAACTCGCAATGTAGTATACTACTACCAAGGCAAGCATCCTCTTTGCACCATATTGATCCCAAATTTTGTACAATAGCTTTACAAATCCAAAGGATATCTGTGCATGCTATTTTTCCAAAATACAAAATGTGATCATAGTCGTTAGCTATGACCAAACATGATGGATTACCTCAATTGTCACCATACACTTAACCCTAGCATAGTATCAGATATCATAACCTATATTTTCAGCTTTAGCTTAGACATGCGATCTAGAGATTTTAGAGTTTGACAAGCATATCTTGTCAAACATGGGAATCACAATCGAACTATTGTTATTTTAAACTCTTTGTCCGCTTTCTTTAAATCGGTCTTGTATTTGAAATTCAAATTGATCCGACAAGAGGAAGCTAGTGATGGTGCTTTTGTGCACGAGATTGGGTTTGTGGTGGACTTGTCCGTTAATTAAGGACCGAACTCGACTATTCGAGCCAAGTCCCCACGCACTTCCACATGCGGTGTATGGCGCTGCTTGGTTAAGTAAAATGTTAAGACTATTGAGTTGGAAACAGAGAGTAAGGATATGTGTATTGACCTTGTATGGCATAGATGCTCGTCCGAGGACCGCGTTTTATGCCATGTGAGCTTGTATGTCAAGATCGGATGTTCTTAGGAGGTGAGGCGATATGTGCCTCGCCGCATATACGATACCTTAATGGTGCCGATATCATTCTACTATGGGTAGGGAACCCAGTTCGCATTAAATTGTTTGATCGGCATTATCGACGCAACATGTGTGCCTTGTTAGCGGATGCTATCGATCGTTGTTTAAGCGGATCGGCCACACATGGGGTCCAACTCAATAGTGTTAGCTTGTTGAAAATACCAAATCTTAGTTTCCCGGTTGGCATACCAAAGGAAGTATGTCATCATTCGGAGGCATCCAAAGGCAACGGGCTAGCTAAGTCATGTGGGTAAAGATGTACACCCCCGCAGGTATAAACTGCTCGAATAGCCGTGTCCACGCTCATGGACGATAACTTGAATTGATGTCACCAGATAGAAGTTTTGATTTTCAAAAATCTGGTTTGGGTTTATTTTCGTTTGTATGAGGAATCATGCATCGCATCGCTTATATTTAATGTCTTTACTTATCGTCGACTTTACCTTTGATTTATTAAATTGCTTTATCAAAAGTTAGCCTTTGTAGGTTAAGATGTATCGCTTTATGCAAATTTGAACCTTTATACCTTCCTCGTTGTAACCTTATGCATGTAAAAACTCTACTCCTTTGCATAGGCTCTAATAACCACTTTCTTTAATTAGTTTGTGTAAGACTTGCCGAGTACCTTCCGACTCAAGGTGCTATCACCTATTGTTGCAGTGAGGACGGTTTCCTTTATGAAGTACCCGTTAGCGCCGATCGTGGTGACGCTAATCGAGTAACGCCATTTCTTTCCTCCACGCAATTGCTCGCGGGTGGATGAGGCCATTGGTGACTTTTTTCAGTTTATCTTGCTTCACGTTGAATATGTTGTAGTGACCAAGTCACTCTATATTGTAGTACTAAACCCGAATGTTGTAAACTTATGTTTAATTATGCAAATGTACGACTTGTATGTGTATGATGCAATGTTGTTAAAGGATATATGTGAGATTCCCGCTTATTTGGTTTGTAATGCTTAACCAACCACCGGTCCTAGCATCACAAATCAAATAAATCGATCTCGAGATATGTATACTTCCCAAAGCGAAGATACACACCCGGTACAAAATTAGACATCAACTCCATTCCACACATAGAGTCCAAACACCACACTTCCAAACGGAAGATAAACAAATAGTAACAATATTACGGCATATAGGCCGACAGCCACGAGATACACAAATAACCAGAACGACAATGAAGCAAAGTGCCATAAGATGGCTATAAACAAAGCCAATCAAGGTGCCTTCAACCCACAAGGCATCTCGACCGACCGCCAAGCCTAGTCGTCACCCACGGCGACAAAGACTCACGTAAGTGAGGACCCGAGGCTCACTCTTCTTCCTCGCAACAAAAACATTAGCAAAGCACCGAGTACAAAGATTGTCTTTGTACCGCAAGACCGACGTGTGAACTAGCGCACTGCTCATATGCTACATGCAAGCTTATTTGGTGGAGGCCATATGTTTCATTTGCATAAAGCCAACTTTCGCTTGCAATAATATAATACAGATTTAAAGGCAAGTTTGCAATTCATTTTAAGATTGAAATAATAAAGAAGGATAATAATAACAAAAGCGAAAGATAAACAACCTAGAAGTGACTATCCCAATAGTCACCATTAACAATAGCACGAATCCCGCATTCGTACTCACCCATCAAGTTTTAATTTAAATGTTGCGGTCTAACTCTCGATAAGCTTACCCAAGCGTGTCCATCACCTAGACGAGGCTATTAGAATAGTTTTTAACCGCAGGGGTGTACCATCTGCACCCACACCTCGCATCGCCTTTAAGCCAAAGCACACTTCCAAGGTATGCGGCACAGCTAAGTCCTACGAGACTGTTTCAATATTGTGTATCAACCCGAGCCGCCGTATGGGTAGAAACACCATACGCTACATGGTAAAGCCGAAAAGACAACTACCCACTCAGATAAAGCTTTTCTGACAACTACCATGCTCCCACCTCCGTCCCTCCTGCGACCTCTCGCGACCAGACCAATACACGCCAAAGTACTAGGTCAAGAGAGGTCCCATACCTCTAGTGTGGTTAGCACGCCGAAATGCTGGATAACAAAACTCACAAGATGTTCGGTCCTTAATTGACGGGCACCTTTCCAATACACCCAAAAGATCACACCATTCTTACCATTGTGCAAGGTCCAAATCATTTTTGTTTTTGGTTTTAGTTTTGCAAGTAAGCATAGCAAAATGTGAAACATGAAGTTGTAGTAATTTTGTGTGATCAAGGTTACCGACTAAAGTCGATAACCGCCCGCTTCACCGATAGCTAAGCATGTCTAAGCAAGTTGACCCGATCTACTAAGTGACAAGAGATCATCCAACACCTCTAATCACAGCAAATAACCTAGGCTCGTAGTAGAGATCAATATTTTGTCTAGGTGATATGCAAACACGGATTTAACTAATCAATTTAACACAAATTAAGCAATGCATACATACAAATTGAAACAAAATATTAATCTTTAAAATTACCGATTAAACATGATCAAACCGCTTGCCCGGCCGCTGTTGCTCAATATGTCGCGGAGGATCGCCCTCGTGGTTGCCGCAAATATCGGCTTCAACGATCAAACATAACAAAGAAATAAGAACGAATAACACCGACAAAACTCAAACATACAACAATCACCAAAACAAGCCAAAACTCATACAGCAACCTAAGCAAGATATAACAAAATTTTAGAAACAGAGAACAAATTATTTTAAGTTATTAATAATTTTCTATGAATTTTCTAAGCTAAAAACACAACATGTCACTAGTTAATTACTTAACAAATTTTCATGAACAGAAATAGTGTATATAACCTATCCTACTAATTAGTACATTAAAATGACAAATTACAAAATTGGTTTCACTGATTTGGACAAATATTGAAAGAGATATGCATTTTCTAATCTAGAAGATACATAAAACATCATTTTATTAATTAACAGATTTTTGCTACAGAGACATGGATGAAACTAATTTTAGTAAATAATACATTTGAAATGAAAATTAACAGCACTGGTTTCATGCAATTTGGACAAAATTGAATTAGTTATACATTTTACAAGTTTGATTGAATTAACAACTCAACGTAAAACATAAACCGTAAATACTAAAGCAATGAATACTTTTTCACCACAACAAGAAGCTCCCACCATCGACACGGGGTCTCGCATAACGCCGACCGGGACAAGCGCACCCGCCTAAAGTGACGCCGAAGGCGTATTCAAAGAATACGTCTTCGGCTTACTAAGGTGCAAACCTAAAACACTCTCACAGAGAAGTACGCTTCCCAACAGAGAACACGCATAACCAGAACTACACAAACCTAATCGACAACATGGACCCACATGACAAATGACTCGTGAGGAAATATAACGGGCCGATTAAAGGTTCTCTAAACGGATTAGCCAATAGGCCTACAAGACAGAGACTCAAGGTAGACATGATTAGAGTCAAACAAATCATCACCGCGGTTCACCGGCGAAGCACGGCACTGCGTATGCGCGCGCGCAACCGAACTAGCAAACCAGAGGTTTCGGGCGAAAGAGTGGTACCTTCGGTTCGCAGGACCTAGCGAACTCGATGACGGTGACGCGGAGCCCGATGGTCGACGGAGATGAGCTCACGACACGGAGGCGGAGAAAGCACGGTCCACGCGAGAAGGCGATCACGGCTTCTAGAAGACTCGGAAGGTGAGCTTAAGCTTCGCCTCAACACCGTGAGCAAGGAGCACACGATAACGCCGACGGAAGAAAGCTCGAGGTGGCTGAATTTCACGGCGGAAAACCAAGCTTGGAGAAGAATTGGTCGCACGCCCGCAACGATGCACCAAAGATGAAAATGAAGTCACCGTTAGACTCGCGCATCAATGCGATCCTAAGGGCTAGGTGTCGGGCTAGAAACTCACCAGAGCACTAGCAAGCTCGCGGGGCCGCCAGAACCGAGGTGAGACGGCGAAGGTGCCCTCGGCGATATACTTTGGACGCCGAGGGTCCCGGATGGGCAAATGGAAGCGCGAAGAGAGTAGATCACGATGGCGTGGTTGCGAATCAAGGGCGCGCACACGGCGGCGCCGTGGGTTCTTCTCGGCCAAATCAAGAAATCGCGACGAGCTACGTAACGGGAAAACGAGGATGAGTGGTCGCGGTGAGGTAAAGAAGGCTGGCGATGCACCAAAGACGGACACGAGGGCATATAGGTGGCGCCGCGAGGTACGTGGCACCCATGCGCTAACGATCGCGAGCTCTCGGTGAGGCGCGAGAAGACGAGGGCGACCGGCGGTAGGGTCCATGTCGCTGATAGCGCGGCGGTGCGAGCCGAGTCAAGCGCGGTGCGAACCGGTGGTTTGACTCGACCCGAATGTATCGACCGCTGGATCTAAAATGAACGGTCGAGATCGATGTATGCATTCGACAGTCGGCTGATTCGACGACGGGCCGCACGATCGCATCGGACGGCCGACACCATCGGCTCACGCGGTGCAGCAGGCGTGCGACCGAGCAAGTGGTGGTAGTCCGACTCGAGCCCGAGTTGTGTTCGGGCCCGAGGAACGTTGTTTTTAGAATTTGATTTAAAAGACAGAGAAGGTTTGGGGAATTTTTAGAGGTAGCTCCTGAGCTCCAAAAATTCCGAAATTTTTATGGCAGCTACTAGAGACAGAGAACAACATTGCATAAATTTTCCAGAACTTTCTATGCACTGAAAAGTTCTGCAGAAAATTCACAAGCATGCTGACCTAGGGTTTGACCAGTTTTCAACTAGTTTGACTTGGTCATTTGAAATAGCAAACAAAATCTAAAAATTGTGAAATAATTCAGAGAGGTAGCTAGGATGATCAAGATGCTAGGAAAATATTTTCAGAGGATGATCACAAGTTTGAAGGCTAGAATTGATAATCAACAATTTCCAATCACAAGAATTAAATTCTACAAATTGAAATTGCTAGGAAAATTGTAGAAACTTTCAAATGATTTGAAGAGACAACAAAAGTTTTTATTTCTCCTCAAAATTTTACATTTGAAATACAAACCCTAAGTTAGGGTTGTTACAAATCTCCCCTTACAGAATCTCGCCCGAGATTACGATCACCGGGAGAAGAAGGATGGGTAATCGCTGAGACGATCTTCCCGCTTCCCAAGTGGCTTCATCCTCTGAGTGGTTCGACCACCGAACTTTGAGGAACTTGATCACACGGTTCCTTGTCCCTGCTCAGCTTCTTCGAGGATACGAACGGGCGCCACGATAAGACAGATCTTCCCGCACATCGATATTTTCCAATGGTGTTTCTCAACCGGAACACGAGACACTTCTTCAATTGCGATACATGGAAAACATCGTGCACCCCTTCAAGTGTAGCCGCAACTCCAACTTGTAAGCAACAGCTCCCACTCTGCCGATGATGCGGTAGGTCCGACATACCGAGGAGCCGGTTGCCCTTGACACCAAACGACGATGTCCTTCGTGAGGTGAGACTTTGAGATACACAAAGTCATTGGGCCGAAACTCAACTCACGACGCACGCCGACCGCATAGCTCTTCTCGCTCGATCGAAGCATGCGCTAGTGCTCACGAATCAATCGCACTTGATTTTCAGCCTCATTGATGGAATTGACCAAAGAACCGCCTTTCACCGCTTCACCGGTTCAATGGTGTTCTCGCAGCCCCATACAAAGCCTCAAACGGTGCCATACCGAGACTAGCTCGAAGCCGTTGTTGTAGGAGAACTCGGCAAGCGGTAGGCACTTCTCCCAATTCTTCCCATAGGAAAGAACACAAGCACGGAGCATATCTTCAAGAACTTGGTTGACGCGCTCGCTCGACCATCATCCGAGGATGATAGGTCGAGCTGAAAGAAAGACGGGTCCCCATGGCTTCCTCAGTAATCGTGCCATAGCCGAAGTGAAAAGAGAGCCACGATTCGACACAATCGTTCGTGGCACACCATGCAAGCTCACAACACGGAGATATAGAGATCGCCAATTTATCGACGCTAAGGGCGGTACACACCGGCGTAAAATGTGCTACTTTTGTCAATCGGTCAATAACCACCTGTGATAGCATCCTTCCCCAAGAAGCACGGCAAACCAGTTGATGAAGTCCATACCAACGGAATCCCACTTCCACTGGTATAGGCAAGGGTCGAGGAGACTGCGGGACGCCGATGCTCGCCTTGACACGACAACATATGTCACATCCGCAACGAACCCGCAATCTCGCTTCATGCGAGTCCACCGTAATCTCTCGACGCAGATCTTGGTACATTTTAGTGGCCCGGGATGGATGGACAAAGGCGAATCATGGGCCTCTGAAGAATCAAATCTCGCAACTCCGGACCTTTGGGACCACAAGACGCTGCCCAAACCATACAACACCGTGCTCATCTTCTCGTGAAACACTTGGCCGATCCACCCTTGATATTCTCGCTTGATTTTACCCACACCATCATCTCGATTGTCCGTGCCGCCTTGATTTGATCCACCAAGGTTGGTTGCACAACCAAGGCGCGCAAAGGAACCATGTTCAATCAAACCCAAGTTGAGACGCTGAAATTCAATCAATCGCGCAGTTGTCGCTCTTGGATCATCGTGAGTATTGCAATACACTTTTCGCTAAGTGCATCAAGAACTACATTGGCTTTGCCAGATGATACCGAATACCCATGTCATAATCTTTGATCAATTCTAGCCATCTCTCCGCTCGAGGTTCAGATCCGCCGAGTGAACAAGTATTTCAAACTCTTGTGGTCGGAATACACCTCACGCCGTTTCAGATCAAATAATGCCGCCAAATCTTGAGTGCATGAACTCTGCAGAAGCTCTAAATCATGGGTGGGATAGTTGAGCTCATGAGGCCTCAATTGCTCGGATGCATAGGCAACCGCTTGCCTTCCGCATAAGAACACATCCGAAGTCCCCGACGAGAGGCATCGCATAAATATCGAAGCTCTTGTGGATATCGGAAGAGTAAGGACTGAGTGAAGTCAATCGTTGCTTGAGCTCCCAAAGCTCTCATCACAAGCGAGACCATACAAACTTCTTGTCCTTCTTAAGCAATTCGCCATCGGCTTATGATCTTGGAGAAGTTCTCGATAAAGCGGCGTAATAGCCCGCTAAGCCGAGAAAACTCCGCACATCGCTGATCGACTTGGGCTGCCCCAAGATAGAACATCGACGACTTTGTCGATCCACAGCTATGCCTCCAAATGAAAGAACATGGCCCAAGAATGCCACTTCCTTCAACCGTAACTCACATTTCTTGAACTTCGATACAAATGATGCTCCATAATTTGCCCAAAACAATCTTCAGATGCTCAAAGATGCTCGCTTGGCCTTGGAATAGATAAGAATGTCATCAATAAAACTACCACAAATTTGTCCAAATACTCCATGAATACGAATTCATAAGGTTCATGAACAACGCTGGAGCATTGGTCAAACCGAAAGACATGACGGTGTACTCGCATGTGCCATAACGAGTAGTGAAAGCCGCTTCGAATATCTCACCGATCCGGACTTGATGATAGCCCGATCTCGATCAATCTTGAGAACACCCGAGCTCCGCATAACTGGTCAAAAGATCATCAATGCGGGCAGAGGATATTTGTTCTTCACCGCTACTTCATTGAGAGGACGGTAATCAACACATGCGCAAAGTCTTGTCCTTCTTCTTCACAAAGATCACCGACAACCCCAAGGAGATGAATCGACGGATGAAACCCTTTGCTTGGAGCTCACCAAGCTGCTTCTTCAATTCTTCTAGCTCATTGGGGGCATTCGATACGCGCTTCAAATCGGGCGCACGGGCAAAGCAACTCGATGACAAACTCTGTGTCTCGAACCGAGGCATCCTGTGCAAATCTTCGTGGAAAGACATCCACAAAGTCGATACTATGGGAACATCTTGAATTTGCAAGGCTGGCTTTGTCTCTAATGCACATAGATGTGGCCCCTGCAGCTGCGGCGAAAATCCGACTTGCTCGCCTGAAGGGCTGGTAAGGTAGACAATCTTCCTGGCACAATCGATATGCCCCAAGTGTTGGGACAACCAATCCATGCCAAGAATCACATCCAGACTCGCTGAACTGAGCAAAATAAGGTTTGCTAAAAACCCCACTCCTTGGACTATGATAGGAACATCCCGACACTGAAGCTCAGCTCTCATTTCCGATCCCGAGAGCGGATGAGCAACGGAACTCCCAAAGGAACACAAATAAGACCACTAATAAGAAGAAATGATCTTGAAATAAAAGAATGCGATGCTCCGTAATCAAATAATCTGCGGCGCAGACGAGAATTAACAAGAAGTGTACCAATCACGACATCTGGCGCCTCCGAGCCTCCTCACCGATAGATGGTTGACTCGACCACGCCGCACTCGCTTCGGATCATCTTCTCGTCGAGCGGTGACCACTCCGCCCGCGCCCTCCATTAGGACGAGGGTCGCTTTGCAACACTCGAGGGAGCATTCGCGATAATGGCCCTTGTTGTGGCAAATAAAACAAGTAACCTCGCCGCCGGATTGCGGAGGCCGCTCGTCGCTGGATCGCAGCGCACGTGGCTGAAACACGCTCGCGGTGGGCGAGCCGTGCAGATGGTCTCGCGCCGGTGGAGCAAAAGAACGGGCCATCAGTGCCGCCCGGCCGAGGACGAACGAGGCCGGGCGTGAGTAGACCGATGTGCCTCCCATTTGCGCTATGGACTCGCCAGCGCCTTTGCCTTATGCTCTGCAACAATGGCCTTATCTACCAAGGTTCGAAAGTCGAGAAGTCTACAACAGATAGCTTGTCCTCGCAGCTCCTCGGACAAGCCATCCATAAACTTCTCCGCTTAGCCTCATCTCGAGGCCACCTCTCCCGAGCATAACGAGCCAAGTGATTAAACTCAGATAGATACTCCGTCGCTGCACTTGCGCCCTTGTTTGAGCGCGAAACTCCTTTTCTTCTTCATCGTGCCATCCGGGATGTGGGCCCGACGAAAGCCGACGGAACTCCTCCCACGCGACCACATGGCCTCGCGGTCGCATGCGAGATAGTTCTCCCACCATGAGAGTGCCGCGCCTCAAGCCGTGGGACGCGAAGAGTGCCTTGTCTCGCTCCGCATCGAGCTATGTTGAGCTTCCGCCAACCATGCGCACCAATCATCCGCATCGAGAGGGTCCTCGAGCGGGAGAAAGTCGGCGTGTGGTACGGAGGAACTCGCAAGTCCCCGCTGAAGTCCGTGGCCGCCACCACCGGCAGGAGTGGAGGTATTCTAGCAATAACCTCCAAGATTGCGTCTGTCCATGCGGTTCGCTCGATCGAGCGAGCACTCACCATGGTCGGAGGAGAAGCTCCTCATCATGACCAACTTTGACCGCCACGCTGCTCTCCCGCCATCCTGTTTCACTAAGACAAGTTAACAATAGCCGGAAAACATGAAGTTGATGACCCACTGCAAATAACTTGCTAACAGCACAAAACAAGCACAAGACTTTGAAGTTACAAAACCAACTCGACAAAAATCAAACACTTAGCAACTCATACATATCTTACCCTTATGCTCCCACAAATTTTAATTAGACTAATTATCTATGGTTCTCCCAAAGGCTGATTCCACCGGTAGTAACTATCTTTTGAAAGGAAAGAGAGAAACCAAGTTTTAAACTCAAATTAGAGTAAGATGAGAGTAGAAGGCTAAGATAGGTAAGGAGTAAAATCTGAGAACACTCCTAAGTTTTCATAAACCTTTTATAATTTGAAAATAAGACTTTCAAAATACCCTAAGGACGACTATGCTTGGGTTACTACGGTCGTAATGGCTCGATACCAACTTTGTGAGGACCCAGCTTATTTGGTTTGTAATGCTTAACCAACCACCGGTCCTAGCATCACAAATCAAATAAATCGATCTCGAGATATGTATACTTCCCGAGCAAGATACACACCCGGTACAAAATTAGACATCAACTCCATTCCACACATAGAGTCCAAACACCACACTTCCAAACGGAAGATAAACAAATAGTAACAATATTATGTACATAGCCGATTGTGCCACGAGATACAAATAACCGTAACGATAAATGAAGCAAAGTGCCATAAGATGGCTATAAACAAAGCCAATCGGTGTGCCTTCAACCCACAAGGCATCTCGACGGACCGCCAAGCCTAGTCGTCACCACGCAGCGACAAGACACTCACGTAGTGAGGACCCCGAGGCTCACCTTCTTCCTCTGCAACAAAACATTAAGCAAAGCACCGAGTACAAAGATTGTCTTTGTACCGCAAGATCGACGTGTGAACTAGCGGCACTGCTCATATGCTACATGCAAAGCTTATTTGGTGGAGGCCATATGTTTCATTTGCATAAAGCCAACTTTCGCTTGCAATAATATAATACGCTTTAAAGGCAAGTTTGCAATTCATTTTAAGATTGAAATAACAGTAAGGATAATAATAACAAAAGCGAAAGATAAACAACCTAGAAGTGACTATCCCAATAGTCACCACAACAATAGCACTAATCCTGCATTCGTACTCACCCATCAAGTTTTAATTTAAATGTTGCGCCTTAACTCTCGATAAGCTTACCCAAGCGTGTCCATCACCTAGGACGAGGCTATTAGAATAGTTTTTAACCCCAGGTGTACCATCGCACTCACACCTCGCATCGCCTTTAAGCCAAAGCACACTTCAGAAGGTATGCCGGCACACCTAAGTCCTACGAGACTGTTTCCAATATTGTGTATCAACCCAGCCGCTCAGATGGGTAGAAACACCATACGCTTACATGGTAAAGCCGAAAAGACAACTACCCACTCGTGATAAAGCTTTTGACAACTACCATGCTCCCACCTCCGTCCTCCCGCGACCTCCCGCGACCGGGACCAATACACGCCAAAGTACTAGGTCAAGAGAGGTCCCATACCTCTAGTGTGGTTAGCACGCGAAATGCCTGGATAACAAAACTCACAAGATGTTCGGTCCTTAATTGACCGGGCACCTTTCCGCCACACCCAAAAGATCACACCATTCTTACCATTGTGCCCAAGGCCCAAATCATTTTTGTTTTTGGTTTTAGTTTTGCAAGTAAGCATAGCAAAATGTGAAACATGAAGTTGTAGTAAATTTTGTGTGATCAAGGTTACCGACTAAAGTCGATAACCGCCCGCTTCTACCGATAGCTAAGCATGTCTAAGCAAGTTGACCTGATCTACTAAGTGACAAGAGATCATCCAATGACCTCTAATCACAAGAAATAACCTAGGCTCAGTAGTAGAGATCAATATTTTGTCTACAGGATATGCAACACGATTTAACTAATCAATTTAACACAAATTAAGCAATGCATACATACAAATTGAAACAAAATATTAATCTTTAAAATTACCGGATTAAACATGATCAAACCGCTTGCTCATTGCCGTTGCTCAATATGTCATGGAGGATCGTCCTCGTGGTTGCCGCAAATATCAAGCCTCAACGATCGAACATAACAAAGAAATAAGAACGAATAACACCGACAAAACTCAAACATACAACAATCACCAAAACAAGCCAAAACTCATACAGCAACCTAAGCAAGATATAACAAAATTTTAGAAACAGAGAACAAATTATTTTAAGTTATTAATAATTTTCTATGAATTTTCTAAGCTAAAACACAACATGTCACTAGTTAATTACTTAACAAATTTTCATGAACAGAAACAGTGTATATAACCTATCCTACTAATTAGTACATTAAAAATGACAAATTACAAAATTGGTTTCACTGGATTTGGACAAATATTGAAAGAGATATGCATTTTCTAATCTAGAAGATACATAAAACATCATTTTATTAATTAACAGATTTTTGCTACAGAGACATGGATGAAACTAATTTTAGTAAATAATACATTTGAAATGAAAATTAACAAGCACTGGTTTCATGCAATTTGGACAAAAATTGAATTAGTTATACATTTTACAAGTTTGATTGAATTAACGACCAACGAAAACATAAACCGTAAATACTAAAGCAATGAATACTTTTTCTACCACAACAAGAAGGCAACATCGATACGGCGGGCCTAACGCCGAACCAGACAACAGACGCACGCCTAAAGTGACGTCGGCGTATTCAAAGAATACGTCTTGGCTTACTAAGGTGCAAACCTAAAACACTCTCACGTAGAAGTACGCTTCCCAACAGAGAACACGCGCAACCGTAACTACACAAACCTAATCGACAACATGGACCCACATGACAAATGTGACTGAGGGAAATATAACGGGTGGATTAAAGGTTCTCTAAACGGGATTAGCCAATAGGGCCCACAAGACAGAGACTCAAGGTAGACATGATTAGAGTCAAACAAATCATCACCGGCGGTTCACCGGCGAGCACGAACGGTAGGTGGCGCGGCAAGAAGTGAACTAGCAAACCGGGAGGTTTTACGTGCGAAGAGTGGTACGCCGGGTTCGCAGGACCTAGCGAACTCGATGACGCGGACGCGAGCCCGATGGTCGAGCGGAGATGAGCTCACGACGACCGGAGGCGGAGAAGAAAGCACGGTCCACGCGGAGAAGGCGATACGGGCTTCTAGAAGACTCCGGAAGGTGAGCTTAAGCTTCGCCTCAACACCAGGAGCAAGGAGCACACGATAACGCCGACGAAGAAAGCTCGAGGTGGCCGGAATTTCCACGGCGGCGGAAAACCAAGCTTGGAGAAGAATTGGTCGCACGCCCGCAACGATGCACCAAAGATGAAAATGAAGTCACCGTTAGACTCAGTGCATCAATGCGATCCTAAGGGGCTAGGTGTCGAAGCTAGAAACTCACCAGAGCACTAGCAAGCTCGCGGGGCCGCAACCGAGGCGGAGGCAGCGAAGGTGCCTGGCGATATCTTTGGGCCGAGGGTCCTGGATGGGCAAAATGGAAGCGGCGAAGAGAGTAGATCACGATGGCGTGGTTGCGGAATCAAGGGCGGCGCTAACACGGCGGCGCTGCCCAGGGGTTCTTCTCCGGCCGAAATCAAGAAACTGGCGGACAGAGCTACAGAACGGGGAAAACGAGGGATGAGTGGTCGCGGTGAGGTAAAGAAGGCCTGGCGATGCACCAAAGACGGACACGAGGGCATATAGGTGGCAGCGGCGAGGTACGTGGCACCCATGCGCTAACGGTCGCGAGCTCCGGTGAGGTGCGGAGAAGACGAGGGCGGACCTGACAGGTAGGGTCCACATGTCAGTGATAGCGGCGAAGTGGTGCGAGCCGGAGTCAAGTGCGGTGCGAACCGGTGGTTTGACTCGACCCAGAATGTATCGACCGCTGGATCTAAAATGAACGGTCGAGATCGATGTATGCATTCGGACAGGTCGGTTGATTCGACGCACGCGGGCCGCACGATCTGCATCGGACGGCTGACAGCCATCGGGCTCACGCGGTGCAGCTAGGCGGTGCGACCGAGCCAAGTGGTGCGAGTCTGACTCGAGCCTGAGTTGGGTTCGGGCCCGAGGAACAGTGTTTTTAGAATTTGATTTAAAAGACAGAGAAGGTTTGGGGAATTTTTAGAGGTAGCTCCTGAGCTCCAAAAATTCCGAAATTTTTATGGCAGCTACTAGAGACAGAGAACAACATTGCATAAATTTTCCAGAACTTTCTATGCACTGAAAAGTTCTGCAGAAAATTCACAAGCATGCTGACCTAGGGTTTGACCAGGTTTTCAACTAGTTTGACTTGGTCATTTGAAATAGCAAACAAAATCTAAAAATTGTGAAATAATTCAGAGAGGTAGCTAGGATGATCAAGATGCTAGGAAAAATATTTTCAGAGGATGATCACAAGTTTGAAGGCTAGAATCTGATAATCAACAATTTCCAATCACAAGAATTAAATTCTACAAATTGGAAATTGCTAGGGAAAATTGTAGAAACTTTCAAATGATTTGAAGAGACAACAAAAGTTTTTATTTCTCCTCAAAATTTTACATTTGAAATACAAACCCTAAGTTAGGGCTGTTACAATATATATATGCAATGGTCATTGATCCTGGGAACCATTGTGAGATATATATATATCCGGGGATCCTGTTTATTGGAATTGTTACTTGTTGACTTTATACCTTTAGCATGATCTTTAATTGAGGGACAGTACTGTTCCTTCATTAATAATCATGTTACTGTATGAATTTAATTAAGTACATTTCCAATAACCCGGGGAGCCCACATGACAAGACCACACATGCCAGCTTTGCGCTGTGACAAGACCACACGGGGCAGCTTTGCGCAGTGACAAGACCAAACGAGACAAAACTCTGCCTGAAATTAACTACACCATGCCAACCATGGGGCTTATAAAACGGGGTTGAACCAAACCCAACACTACACAACACACTCCCAGCTATGGACTGTTCGGCAAGCTTCTACACGAAGATGTTGCAGAAGCGCAAGTGGCTTGCGCAGAAGAGAAAACATCTACAATATCCAGATCGAACAATGAAAGATGCTCAAGTACCACCACGTTTTCCAATCCCCCAGTGTGTGTGTGGCGAACAGGCAGAGATCATTCAGTCCACACACCCAGACACCGCCGCTAGGGCTTACTACACGTGCTGGCACCACCTCGTAAGCGTTTCTTTCCCGCACGTCGATTTTCCTCAACGTTCAATTCCTAAAATTTTAAACATCTTCCCCACGTAATGGCAGCCCAAGATGCCCTGCCACTTCTTCCAGTGGATCAACGGTCCAGAGATGCACGACAAGGCATTCATCTAGAAGAAGTACATGCTGAACTACTCGGTGCGGGCCGAGAACTTCGTGCGGTGGAAACCTTACGTGCGCACTCGCTGAGGAGGCTCGAAGAGCCCAAGACTTCAGCGGGCATAGTCCATATCGACAACGTGAGTTACGAAGAATTTACATCCTTATTACGTTTTTCACTTTACGGTGTACCTACATCATACAATCGCAGGACATGGACGATTTCGACATACCAGCCCGAGGTGGACAGTCCCGCGACAAGGGCAAGGGAAAGGCTCATGAGAATGAGCCCGCCGACCACAGCTTATCTGGTTGCCTAGGCGTATTCCGTATCCACAACGTGACTTATGAACAATTTACATTCTTCTTACGTTTTTCACTATACGGTGCACTTATATCATGCACTCGCAGGACATGGACGACTTCGACATACCAGTCCGAGGTCGACAGTCCCGCGACAAGGGCAAGGGAAAGGCTCATCTTGCTGAGCCCGGCCGCCACAACATCTCCAGTCGCCCGGGCCTAATCCGTATCGACGACGTGAGTTATGGAGAATTAATATCCTTCTTAAGATTTTCACTATACAATGCACTTACATCATGAAATCGCAGGACATGGACGACTTCGACATACCAGCCCGACGTGGACAGTTCCGCGACAAGGCGAAGGGGAAGGCCAACCAGGAGTTCAACATCGTGCTAGCAAGGAAGGGAAAATGGCCCCGGTCCACGCAGTAGGTCGGGTCATTACGTAGTAGTCCCCCATCCTACCCCGCATGTTTCGTACTATCCCCTAAAGGCATGTACAGTTATATGGTCCGGATGCTTGTGTCGCAATGTACCGTAGTAGTAGCAGCGAGGATGACTAAAGCAATTTGTCGAACCATCATGCCATGTAACATGCTTCTGTCCGCAGACACTGTTCCGTGTCTCCGCTAAGCCATCAAAGCAAGTCTATATTGCAAGTATGCCTCTTCTAGTGGAGTCCCAGAAAGAACCAACCGACATCGAATCCTCCATATTTTAGGGCATCTTCGTAATCACAACGAGCGTTCTCAACCCTTTCAATCATATTCATATTCTCTACAAGCTTCATAAACTACTTCACCGACTCCTTGCCTATATACGTTCAAACGACTTCATCGAGGAGAGACTCCAATAGTTTGGAAAACAAGATAGTTTGCTTCGACGACATCCTCAAGGATAGCTCGGCTGATATGATTATTATCAATCATCCTTTCTTTGAAGGAATAAAATTATACACAAATTACATAAGCAACAACACTATGACGGGAGGCTCCACAAAAAGTTTCGAACCCTGATTTTCGATAAAATGAAACTCTAATTTACAAACCTATGTACCCTTATTTTTGAGAAAATAAAACCCTAATTTACAAACTTCCGTACCCTTATTTCTTAATGAAAGTTTTTTTTTACAAATCTGAGTGCTGATATTTTTTATGAATCCAAATATCATTAAATAATAATGTAATTTATTTTTTTTGAAATATCATTAAATAATATTTGATTTTTTCCTGCTTTTTCGATTTTTTTCAAAATTTTCGAATCACAAGATCATCGCGCACGGGGTCGGCACTTGCCGCTCACTGCGTGCATCTCGCGTACCTACACTAGATGAGGCCGCTTTTGAAAAATCCGGTGAACGATGGCTAGTTTTGAAATTAAAACGAGCTACAGGGCCAGATATGCAAAAATGTCTGTTTGCGGGGCTGAAATGGAGATATTAGGTCTGGGTCACTGGGTGGTATAACACTTATTTCTTTAGGAACTTTTTTCGGGGGCGCATGATTATTGTTAGCAAAATATTTCATTTTGATGCAGCAGATAACAATGGATTAATTTCTTATATGTTACTGAAATTTTGTAAAATCTCTGATTGTATCACTGACACGTGGGATCACTAAAATAATGAGAGATGATGCAAACTTTCGGTGGCATCTAAGAAATTCGACCAATAACAATTGTACCCATATGGGAACTATCTCATGCTAGCAGAATCCAAACTTTTCCTGACTAACCCGCATCGTCTGTCACAGATTGTGAAGGCCCTAACCGTGACGACTTTAATTACCATCAGAGATACGATAGGGATCCCTGATGGTTCCAGGATAACCATTCAGAAATCTCTATTCCTAGTATGGATGGGAGTCATGGGACTGTCCGGAGAGCAAACCAATTTCTCTCAAAGTCTCGAATGCTCATATCTGTTCCCAATCCCTTAAAGGTCTCGCAACATCTACTCAGGCCTATCTCCTTATCTACTCCTCACATCGCATCTACCTCCACGCATCCTGGCTCGCCGCTCGCCGCTACCAGCCTCGTACTCTCCAATCTATCTCAAATCCTAGCGCCGCAAACAACACCCAAAAGAATATTGCTGCTGCTTCCCACGTCTCCCACTCACAATCTAGATCTGAGTCTCCGATCGTCGTCTTCCCATCGCCACTGCTATCGTGTTGCGTCCCCTTCCATCCGCAGCGTCCGACGTGCCACCTCGCAGCCCCGATCTAGATCCAGATCGGCGTCTTTGCTGCCATCCCGCCCAGCCACCGACCGCCGTGTTGCCTCCCGTTGACCGTCTCCCATCCCTACATGCTGCTTGCGCATATAGATGGTCCTCGAGCAACAACTCCACCTCCTGCCCCAATTGCTCTTGGCCTCCGTCTTCTACGAGACTAACAAGGTGGGTTCTCCCTTCCTTGACGGGCACCGTTAGGAAATTTTCCTGACGACTACCTATTTGGCATTCCAGTTCATCCCTGCCTTGGGAGTCAGGGGTGGACCTACCATTCGAGAAAGGTGGGCGGGCACCAGACCTATACGACCTGCCGGACCCCAAGGTATTCCTTGGGCGTCAACAGTGGCCATGGAAACCGCAGCCTGCCCCTTTATTAGTTGAGCAATAGGGCAATTAAAACATAATAACTTGAACCTATTTTGCATTATTAGTTATGTTGAGCATTGAATTGCATCGTGCCTCTATATATTTTGTGTTAAAAGTTTACCTTGGGTATCTTGAATTGATGGCTAAGGCAATGGGAGCATGCGCACAAGCATAGCAGTGACACATTGCATAGAGCCATAGAGAAAGGGCCATTGCATCGAGCCATAGAGAGAGGGCCGTGCGACAAAACGCTTCTAGTGTGCGGCGAGGCTGCGGTCCGCCACCATTCCTAATATTCATTCCAGGGTCCGCCACAGCTTGCAGCCCCGACGGGTAATGCCTGAGGAGAGATCGTCAGAGATAGCATCTCGTCATCTCTGACGGTTTTTAGGGGTTTCCGTGACGGTTTTTGGCTGTCAGGGGAAATCCGGATCCTGCTATGGTGGGGTGATGAAAATGTAAGAGTACGAGTCCACTGACAGGTGCAAATCTCGACGATACCCATGTTTAGGAACACAGGAGTGCCCCGTAGTGGAAAGGTGTATGCCACATTCAATGAGGTCACAGATGTATTTTTGGCCTCCGCAATTTTAGATGTATGCTAGGGGCATACTTGTGTTTGTGCGCACACGTGGTATGCATGAGTAGTGCTGTGTGTATCTTCCTAGAAATACAGAAAATAAAAAGAAAATTGTACCCATGCACCTACATGTACATATCTACCCCTGATATACCTTATTACCCCAGAATCATATTACCCTCCGCTTAACAGACATGAAAATTGGGGGAGGTAAGTAGTTGTCTAACGGTTCTGTTACATATGCTGAGTGCAATTACTTAGAGCATCTCCAGCAGGGCCCCTACTTGAGTCTCTAAAACCAAATTTGAGGTTTGAGAAAACAGAGGCCCAAAGAGGCCCTACTAGAGCCTCAAATTTGGTGGCCCCTAAAATCCCCTCAAGCCCTCATTCACTGGGCTCTGCTGCTGCCCCAAATCACTGGTTTCACAACGCCTGGTCCCCGATTCTTCCCCGCCACCCTTTTTCCTCCCGCGCCCGCTCCTTCCCCGCCCAAATTTGATGATTATGTCATTTGATTTCAGAGATGTTATGAACTATGTTGTGAACGACTATCATTAAATTCGGACCAAATTTGTCTTTGAATTTAAATTTGAATATTTGTATTTTCATTCATAATTTTAAGTATAGTGCTTTAGAGTTATAGTTTAAATAAATTATTATATAATGTGATGTTCTCAAATACATATGCATATAGTGTGTGAGAAATAGAGGAATTAAGTAGGGCCTGCTTTGAGGCTCTGTGAGTGCACTTCAAAAGCAGCGCCTCAAAAGTAGAGTGAGCTTAAATTAAAAGTAGGGGCTCTGTTTTGAGAGCTCCTGCTGGAGAAGGTCTTATACGGTTATACCAGGAGGGCTGGAGGTGGAACGGCAAAAGAAGAAAAAAACTCTGAAATCTAGTATCCATCCTCCACGAAGAACCTATGGATGTACTACTATTACACACATGCAAAAATTTATTAAATTGGTCCCAAGCTGAGACAAAAATAGACAAGTAGCTCACATACATACATATACAATCGTACATCCACGGTCTATTTCCACATTTTTTAATTGGTCGATCGGTACTAAACATACATGCATGCGTCACAGAAATAGCATTCCACAGAGAGTACTAGTCTACCTACCAAATGACCGAGACGAGCTCACAATTAAGTGCATCATGGATGATGCTGCCCATAGCTCGGTGTCTCCCTGCCGCCGTGTTTGGGCTTGTCTTTGCCTCCGACATGGATGTTACCACGGATGGAGACGTGCCCACCTCCGCCTCCAATGGAGATGCTGATATCGTCTTTCTTGCTCGCGTCGGCTGTTTGCGGGCATGCAACAATGGCCATTAATTGTTGGCATGCAGATTGCAGAGGCTGGAGTACTATATAATTAGATGCATGCACTTACCATTGGGATCAGCAAGCAGCTCCCTGGCGGCAACCACCTCCTGCGTGACAAGAAGAAGAGACGCCAGCATGACGCACAGCACAACCAAGGTTTTGGACGCCATGCTGCTTATATTTTCTGCCTGTACCGATGTGGTCTCTAGCCTGTAGGAGACGAGGAGTACACTACGTATTGGGCTGGATGAGAAGAGTAGCGCTGCCTATGCAAAGGCTTATTTGTAGTGGGATTCTGCTGCGTCGTCTTGTATAGCTACGTATGTAGACCGGTAAGAGTGTATATATTGGGACGTTCTCGTTTGGTGCTATCTTGAATGCGCCTTGTATGCATGCCGACGAAATTTTGGGCCATGTGATCAGGACATCCAACCCAATCTATCCAAATGGAATCTCCTGACCCAATTAGTTTCCCTTCTTCTTAGTCTGCTTGTACTTGTTGATATTTTTAAGGGTTATTTTGGTAATTTCTCAATTCGGGAAAAGAAGAAAAAAGAAAAAGAGGTGGGGCCACCTGTCAGTGCGAGAGGGAGTTGATAAGCTGGAGACTCAGCTCCAGCCCCATCCGGCCTTGCGCACGATGGAGTCTTTCCCCTCCTTTTCGCTGGTGCTTGGGCGGTTGCAGAGGCAGTGGGAGACTCGAGCGATGGTGGCACGGGAGGCGCGTGCAGCCGGTGCCTTGGGCGCCAGCTGTTCATAGCAGCCGTGCAGCCCTCTGGCTTGCTCCTCATAAAAGCAACAACTCTTCTTCTTTTTCTCCCAGAACAACAGTGAGATTTCCGATTTTGGTGCTTCTTCTTCCCTTCCGATTTGTGTTCGGTTTTGGATCTTTGAGCTCCCGTGTTGCCGTGCTTGTGTCGGTTCCGCGGTGGTGAGGCCGAACCATCCTCCTTGCGCATTCGGTCAGCTCTGCGCCTTCTCTCTCGTTGGGTATTCTGTGAGGGTCTTGGTTTGCTCCAGTGGAAGGTTATCTCGATGTGCTCTCTAGCTTGATCCGGAGGAGGAAGAAAGCTTCGGTTCCATCGGTTTCTTGGTGCTCTAGAGTGCACTTGGCTAGTGCATCTTCAGTGGTCTTGTGCGGCATCTTTGTACCTCGATTTCGTGATTTTAGTGTGTCCCAAATTGCGGATTGATATTGTATCTCCGATGACCTCGCCCATTCTTCACGCACAGTGGGCGATTTGTTTTTCCGAGTTAGCGCCTTTGGCATGCCTTGTCTGTATTTCTTCTTGATGGCTTTGAGTGCCATCACTTGTGAGTATCTCAGAACATCCTAATTTTTTGGGTTTAAAAATCTTTTAAATAGTTAGTAGGAAGAAAAGTTACCATTTGGTTTTATTTGAATTTAATTCAAAAGCTTAATATTGACTTTACAATCAAAACATTTAACGTGAATAATCTCAACATGAACAATAGCCAAAACTATTTTATTTGGGTTCTCGTGTACTCAGATATATTTTTAGATTTTTCGAGTTCATTTCTATTTTCTTTGCTTATTTGAATTTTCGTAATTTATAAAATAGAAAAGCTATTTAAAATCTCGAGAAAGCTTCGCCGAATCTCCGCCCAACCTCGCTCTGCGTGGCCCGCATAGCGCCCAATTCCGCGGCCCACCACGCGCTCGCCTCTTGCTACTGACGTGTGGGCCCCACACCCGCCGTCCTCCTTGCGCCGGCCTCATGAATGGTCGCGCCGTCCGCCATTACCGAGCTCCAAGCCCCAGACGACAACGCATCTTTTCCAATCGAACCTTCTAGAAAACGCGCCAAATCTTATCCTCAATTTCTCGCATCTTTCCGCATCAAAATCATATCCCGATTCCGCTTTCTATCTCTGCTTTCCCGCGAGACCATCTCGAACTCTTTAGGTTCCGCCGTCGCACCCGCCCTAGCCCTCCCTGACCTACAAATAGGACCCTGTGTTCGCTTTGTCACCCGCAACCTGCAGCCGCCACTCGCACTTCTCCCGAGCTCTAGCGCCGCCGCACTGTTTTTAGGTTTTGTCGCCGGCATTTTCTTTGAATTGCGCACTGCCGACGCCGCCTTCCTCTCGTGATCTACACCGCCGTCCGCTGTCGCAAAGACCTACCTCCAGAGCTCCCTTCGCGATCGTCGAGCGCCACCGAGCCTCCGTCCGACAAAACCCAAAGCTCCTCCGCCGCTAGAACCTCGCCACGCCATCTCCGTCATCCTTGACCACCCGAGTTGGTCCAACAGTTCGCACATAACTGCGGCTACATCCCAAGACCACTCACCGCCGCGGCTCCCGCTTGTCGCCGCTGTCGCTTGCTCGAGCCGCCGCCGAGCCGACGTGGCACGCCACGCCGCAGTCGTGGTCAGCACCGCCCACGCGGTCGCGTCGCGTGGTGTCCACGCCGTGTCGTCGCAGCACCCACCGGCCCCTAGGTCTCGAGGCTCCGTGAGACCGTCCACCGTGAGCCGTGTCTCCGCATGTGGGTCCCACATATCAGTGTTTTCTTTTTATTTATGTCTTTTCCGAAATCCCTGTGTTGACGTCATCATTGCGCAAAAATCCAATTTTTCTTTTAAGAAATAATTCGGAAATTCTGGAAAATCCAATTTAGGGTTTTCCTTTAGATTTTTAATCTTCCAGAGCTCATAACGTTTGCATCCGAACTCCGATTGAGCCCATTCAAGTTCCAAAATTTATCTAAATTCGAGCTCTATTTATCTGAGATTTTTATTTAATTTTTGAAGTTTGTTTTGTCTCTGTTATTTATTTGTTTTGTTTATTTGTCTCGCTTTATGAGTAGACGCGATTCGCTTCGGGGAATTTTGAGAAGAAGGAGCACCTCAAGATCAAGACCAGATTTAGACCTTTTCCAAAGCAAGTCATTCCTTTGACCATCTTGAACCCAGTTTTCAAATTACTTTGTTTCAAAGTATTGCATTCTGTTTTAATTATGTAATTAAATACTTTTGGGCATAGTTATCATCCAAATTGTTATCATCACCTTGACTTTGTATGTCATAATTCCTTGTCACCCTAGATTGGTTATTAGTTGGTAATATTGTAGCACCAACGTGGGTTGGTTAGATGCGAGTACAATTGCTTAGCCATACTACGAGTCTCACATCTCATGTAAGTTGCAAATAACAAATTTGACTAAGTGACTATGGAACTTTGTGTAAAACTGTGTGCTATATGTTATTACTTCGTGATAGCATGTGTTGCACAAAAACCAATTGGGTGGGAAAGGATTTAGACTGAGGCAAGTGGTCGATACTTTGTGATATGGTGGACTTTGTGAATGGGAACGATAATCTTTGTGATCTAGTTAGAAAATAGAAGTCTTGCCTTGGTCAATTAAGGACTTAACTTTGTGCGCCATTGAACTGAGCCTTACTGTACGACCACATGCCTGGTATGGAACGGGCCTAACTTAGTAGGTGATGGATTCTGGCATTGATTACTCGTGGTAGGTTAGGCTATGGGTGGAGGTGTGTACTACAAGGTAGTCGTGATCACGGGCGGTTCGCCGTGTCCCTTCCAGCGGTGTGTGTTATGCCAAAGCACTTCGCTTGGGTTGGCATGGCGGTTTGTAAGCACATCGAGTGTCAATGTTAAGATGAAGTTTCGAACCGCTTTGTTATGATTAGTGCTTGCAACACTAGTTGTATCGTGTGGGTAAAGTGTACAACCTCCGCAGAGTGTTAAATCAATCTATTCGAATAGCGCGCCCCGCGTCATGGACATGCTCGGGATTTCACACGAGGTAGTTTTTATAAAATGTTGGGATGGGAGCTATGTGATCTAAGTCATGTGGCTATGTGAAATAATCTGCTTAGCTTTGTGTCTTTGTGGAAAATAATTGTTAAATTAATATTGTCTATTTGTTTTGAACTGCATTTCAATCTATTATTGTATTTAATTGCAAATGTTGCTTTTATGCAAAAGAGCTACTGTAAGCCTTTTCTTTTGGAATAAACCTATATCTATAAATTGTATTCTATGGTATGATTTGCAGTGCACGGTTGTGTACTCACGCTTGTTGTAAAACTTGCGCCCAAACCTACGTAAGAGGAGGAGTTCACGCCGCTCGAGGAGGAGTTCGCCAAGGTTGCCGATCGTTATGTCCTGATCCCGCCATTGCTGTGGTGAATTGATGGGATCTACGCTGAAGTTATTTCGTGCACGCTATTTTATTCTCTCATAGCCTCGTGGCTTAATAAGTGTAAACTCGACCATAAGGTCAAAACCCTTATTTATTAATCAAATTAATCGCTTACGTTATTTATCGCCATGGATGGATATTCACCTATGTTGACACTTGTGTGCACTAGCGTGATCCCCGACTAGTGCAGATACAGCGAGGGTCCGTAATCGTAATTTTGGGTCCCGGCAAGATCACACCGCTCCGCTTTGATCATCTCTTTGCATTTGTGTTGTTGCGAGAGGAGTCTCCTATTGTGATTAATTGATTTGATTCATCTACTCGAAGATGTTGCGAAGTGATGTTGTGGGCCTGGGTTTAATAGCTCGATGATGATTATTGTCATGCTATGAAATTGAATTGGTAACTAGAATTAGACTTGAGCCAAATTGGATTGCTTACTGTTGTCAATTTCATCTAGCAGCCCTGATACTTTCTATTTTTTCGGCTGTGACTAAATAGAACTTGATCTTTTTGTGTTTTGTGACATTGTTGATCTACTATTATCAGATTGGCTTAATTGCTAAAATTGGTAATTTCTTTGCACTGTCAGAAGATCAATACTTTGTTTGCCAAAAATCTAATGTGCTGATATAGTGATTCCTTTTGCACTGTTAATCACATGCTTCTCTATTGACTAAAAGTATATTTTGATGTTTATGAGATAATACTTGACATATTAGTGAAGCATTAATTTGAGTTCAAAGTCTTATTTAGTTTTATCATATTTAATTAATGAAGAATATTGACATAACTGTTGTTAAGGCCAAGCTTATAGCTTAAGCAACTTGACATTTAAGAGCAATAAACAAATAATTAAATCCGAGCATTATGCTGATTTTAATTGTCCTCTTGTTCTATGTTTTCATCATATTATCTTGTTTAAATGACACGGTGGATTTACATGTTTATATGTTAATTTTGTTATTTAAATGCTGCTGAAAATATGTTTTTTATTATGATTAATGCTGATGGAATTAATTTTGAATATTTGCTAAAACTGCCAATTTTACAACCATCCAGAAGACAAAATTTTGAAGAAATGGCTTCCTCGTCTGATGTCTGATTTTACAACTAAGTTATAGCAGAGTGACCTCAGACTTTTCTGGTTCATTTCAAATCCTCCGATATTCCCATTAGAAATCGTTGAAATGACGTGCAGGAGGATGCGAACAATTCGCTTTAGCTCGTTTGTTAGCCATCCTATCCAACCACCGCTTGACGGTATGTTAACTTCAAGGATTCCAAGCAACTCTAGGACGAACTTGATGAGAAATATTCTGAAAGGGATAATGGGAATGAGTCTTTTATAACTGCTAGGCTACTTGAACTTTAAGACGGGTGAGGGGCAGTCGATGATGGAGCAGCCCCATGAGCTACAATTCCATGTATCGTTATTTAAGCCAAGACGATCGCGCCCTACCGTAGAAGTTCCAAGTGAATGTCATCTTGGCTAAGTTACCACCCGCGGCGTGGCTTCGTGACCGCTCGTAGACATTTAAAGGAGCACTTGACTCTAAATGAGCTGTCAGCTGCTATTAATATCGAAGAGTGTGCAAGATTGATACAGGTACTACTAGACATATATGTGCTGATCAATCTTGTTTCTCTTTATTTTAGGGTGAATGTGGCTGATCCGTCTAGATGAGGAACGAAGCTACTGCTACAGTGCGTGGGATTGGACAGGTTTGCTTGAAGTTTACTTAGGCAAAACACTCATTCTGAAAGATGTGATGTACGTGTCTGCCATGACTCGCAATCTAATGAGTGGATCTATGCTGTGTAGGCAAGGAATAAAGTTTGTATTTGAGTCTAATAAGGCTATGTTGACCAAATTTGGTAATTTTGTAGGCAAAGGCTATGATAGCGGAGGTATGTTTCGCTTATCCATTCTTGATTTCAATAATGTAAACATTTTTAATGTTTCCTATTGCAATAAAAATCATGATGTTTGGCATTCTCGCTTATGTCATGTTAACTTTGAAGCCATTGTGCAGCTTACAAAGTAAGTTTAATTCAAGCTATAATTATGAGAAGGCTTTAAAGTGTGAAGTGTGTGCAAATCGTGAGGACCCTGGTTTATTCGGCTTGTACTGCTTAACCATCCACTTGGTCCTAACAAAGACAAATCAAACAAACTAAGCCTCGAGATATGTATACTTCCTGCACTGCAGATACACACCCTGCTTCAAAATCATGCATCAATTCCATTCATACACATAGAGTCAAGCAAAAGCAACAAATCAAAGACATAGATAATATAAAGAGAGTTATTACAAGAGAGAGGCCGACTGCCAAAATTCATAAAGATCAAGAATACACAATGAAGCAAATGGCCATAAGATGGCGATGAACAAAAGCCAATCGGTGTGCCTTTACCCACAAGGCAACCAACCGGACCGCCAAGCTAATCGTCCCAAAACACACAAGAACACGACTCACAAAAGTGAGGCCCTTGGGCTCACCTTCTTCCTCTCCAACAATTAATATTAAGAAGCGGATGAGTACAAAACTTGTTTTTGTACTGCAAGACTGACGTGTGAGATAACAGAACTATAATTAACTACATGCAAGCTTTATTTAAGTGGATGAGGCTCGACTTATTTTCAAAGATAAAGCAAGTTTTCATTTGCAATAAGGTAATAGATTTAAAGCAAGTTTGCAATTAACTTGTATTGTTCAAATAAAAGAGAGACAATTATAACAATAGGTAGAGAATAAGTGCCAACCTAGAAGTGACTAACCCATAGTCACCACAACGATAGCATGAAGTACCCTTCATACCACCCATGTCAAGTTTAAGTTTTTAAAAGGTTGTAGTCTAGTTCTTGCACGACCTACCAAGCATGTCCATAACCTAGGACGAGGCTATTCGAATAGTTTTAACCTCGCAGGTGTACCAATGTACCCACACGATAGACCGCTTTCCACCATGTCCACGGTTAGCACACTTCCTTTGGTATGCAGCATGGCTAAGTCTAACAAGACGCTTTCCAATGGACGATGCTAATTAAGAGTCGTGAACTCCACTGGAGAAGGACACATTAGACAGCCTAACCGGTCCGCTAATGCTCCTCCAAACACCACACTCAAGAACACACCCACCAACCAGCTCATACCAACACCTCCCAAAGTACTTAGTCAAGAGAGGTTCCATATCCCCTCGTGTGGTTAGCACTAATAAGCGCTTGGCTTAGTGACACAAGTAACTCGGTCCTTGGGGACTTAGGCACCATTCCACACACCAACAGATCACATCAACATACCATTGTGCCCAAGTCAAGATATAGTTTTGTTTTCGTTTTGATTTGTAAATCAAGAAACACAAGGGTTGGACATAATGGAGTAGTATAAGTAGTTGTGTGATCAAGATCACCGACTAAGTCGATGATCGCCAATACGACCGATAACTAGGCATGGCTAAGCAATATTCATTCGTAGTCTACTAAGTGATAAGAGTTCATCCATCGAACTCTAACCACAAGAAATAACCTAGGCTCTGTAGTAGAGGATAACCATTTACCTACAGATTATGCAACTAGAGGTCTAACTAATCAATTTAACAACAAAGTAGCAATGCATACATAGAAGTTAAACAAAATATTAGACTTTAAAGTAATGGGATCAATGGGAAATGATCAAACTGCTTGCTCGCTTGTTGTTGCTCAACTTGTTGCGGAGGGTCGCTCGGGTTACCGCAAATATCGAATCCTAAGCGAAAGAGCGAAACAACCAATAAGACGAGCAACACTTAAACAAAAGAGCAAGCAAAAATTATCCAAATGCGACGAAATTTATACACAAGGTAGAATACGGTTATACCTAGACATAGGAACTGGAAAAACCTAATTTGGATTTGTGGTGCAAAAGATATTCTCTAAAAACCCATTTTCGGCCATAATTAGCACTGTAGCAAAAATATTTTCTAGAAAGGTTTTGAAGCTGAAATTTTTATGGTAGCTACCTATTGGTATGGTGATAACCCATATAAAATTTCAGGTCATTTGGAGTTATATTGAAAGAGTTATGGTTTTTCTAAATTGTTTAGGGTATTAAACTAAAATATGATCCTGATGATTTTTAAAAACAGTAAAATTTGTGAAACCAATTTTCCTAGCAAATACACTATCATCGGAAGCTAATCCAATTGGATTCATACAAAAAGGATCTATAGATTAAAAGTTATGCATTTTACAAGTTTGCTAAAGTTCTGAAAAACAGTATTATGTTCACTTGTTTACTATTTTTGAAAATGGTTTTCCAGGTTTGATCATGGTCTACAATTATCTTTATATTTAAGTTCAAGTTATAAGGAAGCTAACAAAATTGGAATCATCTAATTTGGAGCTAAGATGACCAAGATATGAAAAAGACAAGACCCTAATGTGATACTGATTTCTGGACTTAGCACTTTCGGGGATTTTCCTAACACCCGGAGACGTGGACGATTGAGAGCCGTCGATCTCCGATCGGACGTCCCCGATTGAACCATGCTAACGCTGCTTGAAAACGCGCGCGAGGCGGAACAGGTCGTGGACCGCCGATCTCAAGATGGACGGCCACAAGTTAACGTGACACAAATGCACAAAGCAAACCTAACGAAAATCCCGCCGCAGATCAGGGATGGGCGGCGACAACGGGCCACGCTGCGCACGCGCGCTGGCCCGGCAACGAGCCCGATGGTTTCACCGCAAAAACGCCGGCGACCAAAAGCACGGCGCGAGTGAATGCGCGAAATGGTGCGCGCATAGCGCGGCGCACTCCTCCGTACCACCCACACCGACGCGGTGGTGGACAGAGCGGAGCGCGACGCGCAGGGGCGGCACGCAGAAAAGATGGCAACGACGATAAGCGACAAGCGAGCCCGCAGTAGGTTCATCTGGCATGCGCCCGAGCATCTAGGGGCTACCAGGAGCTACCGACCGGACGCGGAGGTGCAGAGGTGGTCGAGCAGCCCGCGACGGTTCTCGCGACGACCGAGGAAGACGACGTGGAGCGACGGCCCGAGCAAAACCAACCACACCGCGCCATCAAGATGGATTCCAAACGACTCAGGATGCTACCAGAGCAAGGAATCGAAGGAGGAGGACTCACCGCTACGGAGACGAAGAAAGGTGCTCGCGTCGATTTGGGGGAATCCAAATCTCGGCGCTCCCGTTGAAGCAACCTGAAAGGAGTGGGGTTAAGCACCACCGAGGTAAAAGGAAGGAGCAGGAGGAAGAATCGAGGCGAGGAGCCACCGGAGCACCGCCGGCGACAGAGCTCCAAGCCCGGCAATGGCGGAAATGGGCGCTGGTGCATGGGCTCGCCAAGCTCGAGAGGGTGCGAGAGAGCCGCGGGGAGAGGAAAGGAAGCCAACGAAGGTGACCATGGGGCTGGCAGGCTTGAGGAGCACGAGCACCGTTGTTCGCCGGGTCCCGCTGCCTGCCATGTCGCCGTGAGCGACGGAGCAGTGAGACGACGACAAACGGGCGGTGCATCGCGCGCATTGAATGCACCGCAGAGACCCGCTGCAGGTGACCCAAAGGTCGCGCCCAACCACCGCCATGGCGGCCGACGCGAGCTCGGCGCTGCGTCGCAAGCGAGAGGAAGGCGACGACACCACCGTCCGATTCGCATCCAACGGCTATCACGCGATCGTTGAAACGGCATCGCGAATGTCGATCGCCCGATTGAAATCCAACGGCCGCGAATCCAAGGGCAACCGGAGTTGTCCGAATGCATACACGAGCGAGCCGTCCGATTGAGATCCAACGGTCCAACGCGCATACGCCGCATTGACCGCCGGTGGTTGTTAGTTGACTCGACCGAAATCGGTTGGCTCGAGCCCAGTCCGACTCGCGCCCGAGGAACAAAGTGCAAACCCATTAGGTTTTGATTTTTGAACTGAAACTTTAAGAATTTAATTGAGGCATCAAATCAACTCCAAAATTTATGAAATTTTAACCGAGCTTGCTGACTTAATGATTATCCTTCCATAAAATTTCCAGAGGGGTTTTGTGCACTGGAATTTTCTCAAGAAATTCCAGAACGTTAAAACAGAGGTTTGACTGTTTGACTTGCCTCTAAAATATTTCAAATAATTTCAAAAATTATGAAATAATTCAGAGGTGTTACAAAGGCAACCTTAGAACCAGTGAAAATTATTTCCAAGGGTTTGACACCAGATTTGACCAAGGAGGTTGTTGACTTGATAGCAAATGAGGGTTTAGATTTTGAATTCCCAAAATTCCTTTACAAGAATTTCAGAAAAGTTCAAGAGTGAAAGGATGACAGAAAAAGTTTTAATTTACCCTCATTTTATTACATTTGAAACACAAGCCAAATTTGGGGATGTTACAAACCTCCTCTTACAAAATCTCGTCCGAGATTTGGCTCACTCGGAAAAGAAAGAGGGGTAGTCAGACGAGACGATCTTCTCGCTCCCAAGTAGCTTCATCCTCGAATGGTTTGACCATTGAACTTTGAGGAACTTGATGGTCTTGTTCCTCGTTCTTCGCTCACCTTCGAGGATGCGAACAGGTGCTCGCGATAGGTCAAATCTTCCCGAACATCAAGAGTTTCCAACGGAGTTTCTCGGTTGGAACACGGAGGCACTTCTTTAGCCGGGACACATGGAACACATCATGTACCCCGCAAGTGCAGCAGTAACTCCAACTTGTAGGCAATAGCCTCCTTCTTCTCGATAACACGGTATGGACCGACATATCGAGGAGCCAACTTGCCCTTGACACCAAAACGCCGTGACCTTTCGAGGAGAAACCTTGAGATAAACGGTCATTGGGCTCAAAGCTCAACTCACGACGACGCGATCCGCATAGCTCTTTTGCTCGGATTGAGCCGCATGTAAGCGATCACGAATGAGTCGAACTTGACCTCGGCCCATTAATCGAGTCCGCCAAAGAAAGGTCTTTCACCGTCTCGCACCAGTTCAACGGGTCCTACACTTTCTCCCGTATAAGGCCTCAAATGGTGCCATGCCGAGACCGGCTTGGAAGTCGTTGTTATAAGAAAACTCGCGAATGGCAAGCACTTCTCCCAATGCTTCCCATAGGAAAGGACACAAGCTCGCAGCATGTCTTCCAAAACTTGGCTGACCTCTCGGTCCCACCATCCGTTTGGGGGTGAAAAGTCGAAATAAAGAAAGGCGAGTTCCCATAGCCTCTTGCAGCTATGCCAAAATCGAGACGTGAACAATGAACCACGATCCGACACGATCGCCTTTGGTACACCATGCAAACTCACGATGCGGGCTATGTAGAGATCCGCCGTAAGACCTACTCAAGGTCGGGCCTTGACAGAAGAAAATGAGCCACCTTAGTCAATCGATCGATGACGCACCCGCATGGCATCATTCTTCTTGGAGACCGGTAGACCGGTGATAAAGTCCATCCCGACCGAATCCCACTTCCACTCCGAATTGGTAAGGGTCGAAGCAATCCACCGACGCCGATGCTCGGCCTTGACACGACGACACACGCCGCACTCTAACGAACCTTGCGATCTCCTCTTCATTCGGGTCCACCAAAATCTCGCACGAGATCATGATACATCTTCGTGGCCCGGGTGAATGGACAAGGGAGAATCATGGGCTTCATGAGGATCAACTCCCGCAACTCCATGTCCTTTGGAACTACGAGGCGCTGTCTCAACCTCACGACACCAAGCTCATCTACGGAGAAGCACTTGGCTGTTCCGTTCTTGACATTTTCCTTGATGCGTTTACTCCAACATCCGATCACGAGCGCACTGATCCGATCCATCAAGGTTGGTTGTACAACCAAGGAAACGAGGGAACCATGCTCAACTAAACCCAAGTTGAGACATTTGGAACTCCTCCGTATGGGTGGTCGAGGCTCTTGAAGCAACAATGCATTGCAATGCGCTTGCGACTAAGCGCATCCGCAACGACATTGGCCTTGCCCTGATGGTAGTGAATACCCATGTCATAGTCTTTGATCAACTCCAACCATCTCCTTTGCTCCGAGGTTCAGATCCGTTGGGTGAACAAATACTTTAAGCTTTTGTGATCCGAATACACTTCGCAACGACACCGATTAGGTAGTGTCGCCAAATCTTAAGTGCATGGATCACAACCGCCAACCTGCATCATGGGTAGGGTAGTTGAGTTCATGAGGTCTCAATTGCCTTGATGCATAGGCCACTACCTTGCCTTCTTGCATAAGGACACAACCGAGGCCTCGACGAGAAGCGCCACAAAGATATCAAGCTTGACTTTGACATCGGAGAACAAGAACGGAGCGGTGGTCAATCGCTTTTAAGTGCTTTGAAACTTTCTCGCAATCACGACCACGAGAACTTCTTGTCCTTCTTGAGCAACTCCGCCATCGGCCGCTATCTTGGAGAAATTTCGATGAAGCGACGATAATATCCCCGCTAAACCAAGAAAACTCCAACTTCGTGATCAAGTAGGTCGACCGAGAAAGCACGCCGATCTTGCTAGATCCACGCCTACGCCCCGAAAGAATATGGCCTAAGAAGGCTACTTCCTTCAACCGTAACGCCGCACTTGTCGAACTTTGCATCTGACTTGTGCTCGAAGCTTGCCCAACACAAGCTTCAAATGCTCGGTGTGTTCTCATCGCTCTTGGAGTAGATAAGGATATCATCGATGAAGACCACAACGAACCTATCCAAATACTCCATGAACACCGAATTCATGAGGTTCATGAACAAGGCCGGCATTGGTTGTCGAACGACATGACAAAGATACTCGCATGCCATAACGAGTAGAAAGCCGCTTTGGAATATCCTCGTCGAATCCAACTCGGTGATATCCCACTCGGATCAATCTTGAGAAAACTCGAGCTCCAGCTTAATTGATCGAAAAGGTCATCGATACGGGCAAAGGGTACTTGTTCTTACCGCTATTTCATTAAGTGGACGGTAATCAACGACATGCGCAGCTGCCTTGTCCTTTTTCGACAAAGATGGTCGAGCATCCCCAAGGAGATGAGCTAGGCGGATGAAACCCTTTCTTGAAGCTCACCTAGCCGCTTCTTCAACTCCACCAACTCAATTGGGTCCATTCTGCAAGGCCTCTTCGAGATCGGGCGGTACCGGAACCAACTCAATGACAAACTCGAGGTCTCGAATCGTGGCATCCCCGGAAGGTCGCCGGGAAGACATCAACAAAGTCACAAACCACTGGACTTCACTAATATCTAGAGCGGCTTCGCCAGCGCGAAGAGATGCGGACCCGCAGCTTCGCGAAAGCTTAACCCGCCACGGAAGGACTAGTGAGGTAGATGAGCCTCCTAGCGCAATCAATTTGTCCCATGTGCCGAGACAACCAATCCATGCCTAGGATTACATCTAAGTCACGATCGAAGGAGGATAAGGTTTGCCAAGAATCCTACCCTTCTATCTCAACAGGACATCCTTACACCTGCACTCAGCTCTTAACTCCAACCGGAGAGCGAATGAGCAATGGGACCAACAATGGAGTAAAAGGAGACCCACAAAGAAAGAAAAGACTCAAACAAACGAATGAGATGCGCTCAATCAAACAAAATCAGAAAGGTGGAAAGAGTTAACTAAAAGGGTACCCAACACGACGTCGGGTGCCTCCTCGTGCCTCCTCCGCGGAGATGAGGTTGACGCGACCACTACCCACACCTTGTAGCGGGACAACCTTCTCGATCCGAGAAGAACCACCTCCCCGCCCGCCCTCCATTAGGACGAGGGCCGCTCCACCGTTAGGGCAACTATTGGCATAATGCCCTTCGTTGCACAAAAGCAAGTGACCCCGTGAGCCGGATTGCGGGGGCCACTCGCTGTTCGCAGCGCACGTGATCGGGCACGGCTCGCGGAGGGCGAGGAATCGTGCCGCGCCTCGGTGGTAGTGAAGCCACGTACGGACCCGAGTAGGCCCGACACGAGGACGAGAGGCCGCTGCGCGGCGCACCGGGCCTCCCACTTGCGCTATGGACTCGCCGGCGCTTGGCCTTGTGCTCAAGAACAATGGCCTTGTCTACCAAGGCCCGGAAGTCAAGAAGTCCACAATGGAGAGCCTGCCTGCGCCTCGCACAAACCTCCATGAACTTCTCCCGCTTGGCCTCATCGGTGGCCACCGGATGGAGCATAACGAGCCAAGTGGTTGAACTCGCATGTGCACTCCATCACCGACTTACGCCTTGCTTGAGCGCGAGAAACTCCTTCTTCTTCGACTTCATCAAGCGGCAGGATATGAGCTCGACGGAACGCCGTCCGAACTCATCCTAAGAGACAAGTGGCGGCCGGGTCGCATGGCCAAAAGTTCTCCCACCAGAGAGTGCGCCGCTCGAAGCCGATGGGAGGCAAAGAGTGCCTTGTCCCGGTCCAGCACCGAGCAACGCCGAAGCACGCCAACTCGGCGCGAGCCACCATCCGCCCAAAGGGTCTTCGACACGAAACGTGGGGCCGAGTGCGAAGAAACTCGGCAAGGCCCCCACGGATCGATGTCCACCCCTTGCCCGATCCCGAGGCACCGAAAGGGCGGAGGTGTTGCGCGCAATAACATCCAAGCAGACCTCCCGCCCTCTGAACGGTTGCGCTGATCCAAGAAGGACTCACCATGGTTGGAGGAGGCGGAGCTCTCATCCAAACCCAGCCGCCGACCACGGCCGCTACGAGTACCTCCAGCCATCCTGCTCAAGAATTTTAGGTTAGAAACCAAAACACTTATACTAGAAGTTGATGAAAGCGGAAAAGCTAACGATTAGGGGAATGAGATATCACCCTAACTGAAGCCAAAAACAGCAAGTAACAACTTTAAATGTTTCCAAAGAAGCTCCAAATCAGCAAAGGAAGCATTAAACCAAGCTCAACTTCTCACTGCCATTAACCCGTATTGAATGAACGAGCAATGGTTTGAGAAGATAGAATTTCAGCACGCTACCTCAAGTCTAACATTTCTCAAGAGCAAGGTTAACTTAGCGAAATAGGTGTTAGATACTTAGCTAACTAGTATCACTTCTTACCCTTTTATTCCCACAATATTTTTAGTTGATTATCCTCTCATTTTCTACCCTATTTAGAACCTTTGAGCTTGCTGTCCGGAAATTGAACGATCGCTGTCCAGATTTTGCATCCAAGCCTCCTAATTGAAATCTTCAACTCGAAGCTTCAAAACCTTGTAGAGGGCGGCTAACATTTCAATTTGCCAAGCTCATTGGTCCCAAACCCAATTAATCGATAATAACTATCTTTTGAGAGAAGGAAAGGGGAAAACACTTTTTTAAAACTCAATTTAGAGCAAGACGAGAAGAAAGCTAAGATAGGTAAGGAATAAAATCCAGAACTTACTTAAGCTTTCACAAGTCATTTGACCCTTTGAAATAAGGTTTTCAAAATATCCTAAGGACGACCAAGCTTGGGTTACGGTACGGAATGGCTCGATACCAACTTTGTGAGGACCTGTTTATTCTGGCTTGTCTTGTTTAACCATCCACTTGGTCCTAACAAGACAAATCAAACAAACCAAGCCTCGAGATATGTATACTTCCTGCACTGCAGATACACACCCTGCTTTCAAAATCATGCATCAATTCCATTCATACACATAGAGCCAAGCAAAAAGCAACAAATCGAAAGACATAGATAATATAAAGAGAGTTATTATAAGAGAGAGGCCGACCGCCAAAATTCATAAAGATAAGCAAATACACAATGAAGCAAATGGCCATAAGATGGCGATGAACAAAAGCCAATCGGTGTGCTTTACCCACAAGGCAACCAACCGGACCGCCAAGCTAATCGTCCCAAACAAGCAAGAACACACTCACAAAAGTGAGGCCCTTGGGGCTCACCTTCTTCCTCTCGCAACAATTAATATTAAGAAAGCGGATGAGTACAAAACTTGTTTTTGTACTGCAAGACCGACGTGTGAGATAACAGTAACTATAATTAACTACATGCAAGCTTTATTTAAGTGGATGAGGCTCGACTTATTTTCAAAGATAAAGCAAGTTTTCATTTGCAATAAGGTAATAGATTTAAAGCAAGTTTGCAATTAACTTGTATTGTTCAAATAAAAGAGAGACAATTATAACAATAGGTAGAGAATTGCCAACCTAGAAGTGACTAACCCATAGTCACCACAACGATAGCATGAAGTACCCTTCATACCACCCATGTCAAGTTTAAGTTTTTAAAAGGTTGTAGTCTAGTTCTTGCACGACCTACCAAGCATGTCCATAACCTAGGACGAGGCTATTCAATAGTTTTAACCCCCGCAGGTGTACCAATGTACCCACACGATAGACCGCTTTCCACCACCACGGTTAGCACACTTCCTTTGGTATGCATGGCTAAGTCTAACAAGACGCTTTCCAATGGACGATGCTAATTAAGAGCCGCAACTCCACGGAGAAGGACACATTAGACAGCCTAACCGTCCGCTAATGCTCCTCCAAACACCACACTCAAGAACACACCCACCAACCAGCTCATAATTAACACCTCCCAAAGTACTTAGTCAAGAGAGGTTCCATATCCCCTCGTGGTTAGCACGCAATAAGCGCTGGCTTAGTGACACAAGTAACTCTGTCCCTGGGGACTTAGGCACCATTCCACACACCCAACAGATCACATCAACATACCATTGTGCCCAAGTCAAGATATAGTTTTGTTTTCAGCTTTTGATTTGTAAATCAAGAAACACAAGGGTTGGACATAATGGAGTAGTATAAGTAGTTGTGTGATCAAGATCACCGACTAAGTCGATGATCGCCCAATACGACCGATAACTAGGCATGGCTAAGCAATATTCATTCGTAGTCTACTAAGTGATAAGAGTTCATCCATCGAACTCTAACCACAAGAAATAACCTAGGCTCAGTAGTAGAGGATAACCATTTACCTACAGATTATGCAACTAGAGGTCTAACTAATCAATTTAACAACAAAGTAGCAATGCATACATAGAAGTTAAACAAAATATTAGACTTTAAAAGTAATGGGATCAATGGGAAATGATCAAACGCTTGCTCGCTTGTTGTTGCTCAACTTGTTATGAGGGTCGTTCTCTGGGTTACCGCAAATATCGAATCCTAAGCGAAAGAGCGAAAACAACCAATAAGACGAGCAACACTTAAACAAAAGAGCAAGCAAAAATTATCCAAATGCGATGAAATTTATACACAAGGTAGAATACGGTTATACCTAGACATAGGAACTGGAAAACCTAATTTGGATTTGTAGCAAAAGATATTCTCTAAAAACCCATTTTCTACTATAATTAGCACTGTAGCAAAAATATTTTCTAGAAAGGTTTTGAAGCTGAAATTTTTATGGTAGCTACCTATTGGTATGGTGATAACCCATATAAAATTTCAGGTCATTTGGAGTTATATTGAAAGAGTTATGGTTTTTCTAAATTGTTTAGGTATTAAACTAAAATATGATCCTGATGATTTTTAAAAACAGTAAAATTTGTGAAACCAATTTTCCTAGCAAATACACTATCATCGAAGCTAATCCAATTGGATTCATACAAAAGGATCTATAGATTAAAAGTTATGCATTTTACAAGTTTGCTAAAGTTACAAAAAAAGATATGTTCACTTGTTTACTATTTTTGAAAATGGTTTTCCAGGTTTGATCATGGTCTACAATTATCTTTATATTTAAGTTCAAGTTATAAGGAAGCTAACAAAATTGGAATCATCTAATTTGGAGCTAAGATGACCAAGATATGAAAAGACAAGACCCTAATGTGATACTCGATTTACGGACTTAGCACTTTCGGGATTTTCCTAACACCGAGACGTGGGCGATTGAGAGCCGCCGATCTCCGATCGGACGCCCCCGATTGAACCATGCTAACGCGCTTGAAACGCGCGCGAGGCGGAACAGAGGCGTGGACCGCCGATCTCAAGATGGACGGCTCACAAGCAACGTGGACACGATGCACAACACAAATCTAACGAAAATCCCGCCGCAGATCTAGGGATGGCGGCGAGACACGCCACGTTGCGCGCGCGCTGGCGTCGCAAGAACGAGCCCGATGGCTTACCGCAAAACGCCGCGACCAAAAGCACGCGCGCGAGTGAATGCCGTAAATGGTGCGCAATAAGCGCGCACTTTCCGTACCACCCACACCGACGGTGGTGGACCGAGAGCGGCGCGGCGGCGAGGCGGCACGCAGAAAAGATGGCAACGACGATAAGCGACAAGGAGCTCGCAGCAGCTTCATTCAGCGGTGCCCGAGCATCTAGGGGCTACCAGGAGCTACCGACCGACGCGAGGTGCAGAGGTGGTCGGAGCAGCTCCGGCGACGAAGTTCTGCGACGGACCCGAGGAAGACGACGTGGAGCGGACGGCCTGAGCAAAACCAACCACACCGCGTCATCAAGATGGATTCCAAACGACTCCAGGATGCTACCAGAGCAAGGAATCGAAAGGAGGAGGACTCACCGGCGCTGGAGACGAAGAAAGGTGCTCGCGGCCGATTTGGGGGGAATCCAAAATCTCGGCGCTCCGCTGAAGCAACTCGAAAGGAGTGGGGTTAAGCACCACCGAGGTAAAAGGAAGGAGCAGGAGGAAGAATCGAGGCGAGGAGCCACCGGAGCACCGTCGCGCGTGGAGCCCAAGCTCGGCAATGGCGAAATGGGCGCTGGTGCGCGGGCTCGCCAAGCTCGAGGTGCGAGAGAGCTGCGGGAGAGGAAAGGAAGCCAACGAAGGTGACCAGGGGCTTAAGTAGGCTTGAGGAGCACGAGCACCGTTGTTCGCCTCGGTTCCCGCCGCCGCGGCCGCGTGAGCGACGGAGCAGTGAGACGACGACTAAACGGGCGGTGCACCGCGCGCATTGAATGCACCGCAGAGACCCGCTGCGAGGTGACCCGCCGCGCTCCAACCACCCGCCATGGCGCCGCCGACGCGAGCTCGCGCGCCGTCGCCGCGCAGAGGAAGGCGACGACACCACCGTCCGATTCGCATCCAACGGCTATCACGCGATCGCGTTGAAACGGCATCGGCGAACGTCGACCGCCGATTGAAATCCAACGCCGCGAATCCAAGCGGCAACCGAGTTGTCCGAATGCATACACGAGCGAGCCGTCCGATTGAGATCCAACGGTCCAACGCGGCGCACGCCCGCTTGACCGCCGGTGTCGTTAGTTGACTCGACCGAAAGTGGTTGGCTCGAGCCCAGTCCGACTCGCGCCGAGGAACAAAGGGGCAAACCCATTAGGTTTTGATTTTTGAACTGAAACTTTAAGAATTTAATTGAGGCATCAAATCAACTCCAAAATTTATGAAATTTTAACTGGAGCTTGCTGACTTAATGATTATCCTTCCATAAAATTTCCAGAGGGTTTGTGCACTGGAATTTTCTCAAGAAATTCCGAACGTTAAAACAGAGGTTTGACCAAGGTTTGACTTGCCTCTAAAATATTTCAAATAATTTCCAAAAATTATGAAATAATTCAGAGGTGTTACAAGGCAACCTTAGAACCCAGGAAAATTATTTCCAAGGGTTTGACACCAGATTTGACCAAGGAGGTTGTTGACTTGATAACAAATGAGGGTTTAGATTTTGAATTCCCCAAAATTCCTTTACAAGAATTTCAGAAAAGTTCAAGAGTGAAAGGATGACAGAAAAAGTTTTAATTTACCCTCATTTTATTACATTTGAAACACAAGCCAAATTTGGGGATGTTACACAAACAAAGCAACCCCGAAAACCTTTTCATAGTGTTTAAGGGCGAAGCACCTCTCTACTTGAGCTAATCCATTCTGATCTGTGAGATGAATGGAATATTAACTAAAGGTGGAAAATGATATTTTCCAACTCTTAAAGATGATGCGACTAAGTATTGCTAGATTTACTTACTTAAGTCGAAAGATGAAGCACTAGAACACTTTAAAATCTTTAAAGCCGAAGTGGGAAATCAACTAGAAAAGAAAATCAAACGGTTAAGGTCGGACCGAGGTGGTGAATACGTCTCAAATGAATTCTCTCTGTAACATCCCGAATTTAGGGTTTGTATTTCAAATGTATAAAAATGTGACCATTTTAAAACTTTGGCTGCATCTCTTGGTCATTCATTTCATTTGGATTTTAAACCAAGGTTTTGTTGATTTTAAAACCCAAAACATCATTTTGTGAAAATACTAGTAAAAAGAAACTTCAAGGAATTTATAAATAAAAATATATTACTTGAAACACCCAAGAAAATTTATACAAGGATCTACACTATAACCTAAGCCTCCCCTAAAATTTTTAGAAATTTTGGAGTTAGTTTGCTAGGTCAAACAAATTCCTAAAACTCACCCATTCTCAATTAAAGGAAAACCTGAAAATAAAACCCTAATACCCTCCTCCTCCCACTTTTCCTCCGGTATAGTCATGCACACCGGTTGCCACCGACCATTTCGGCGCCGCACCTTTCCCCTCTCATTGACTGCGGGTCCCACTCGCAGGTTCTACTCCACGCTGGCCGGTGCAAAGAGGCGCCAACGCAGCCCCGCACCCATGCCGCTCCAACCAAGGGCCGAGCCACGCATAAATTGTCTGGTCAATTAACACCATAGCTTTTTTCCAAACTATTTAATATAAGTGAAATTTTTTGCAAAATTCTAGAAAACAATGGAAATTTTATAAGAATTGACCACACATAGCTAGATAATCATGTATTTAAACCCACAAGGTTATAATCTTGGCTACGCCACTTGCTCCAACTCGCTGTGCGCACCATGCAGCCCTCACCAGCGTGCCACCTACCTTGGCTCCTCCCCGCGTGCATCGCTCACGCGCTCTTAATTGCCGGTCACGTTTGACAACCACACACTTAGCGCCCCATGCCCGTGTGTCTGTGCACCGAGCGTACCACCGCCTATACCGGCTCTCACTCGTGAGTTCATCGCCTCCCCTCTATATATGGCCACCTCAAGCTCCCTCTACCTCCTCTTCAGTGGCGGACCCAGGATCTATCGGATGGGTGTTCGGAGTTAATAAAATATTATTCGATGGAAAAATTACAGGTCCACAATAGCAAAAAAAACAATATTTTAGAATTAGAGATAACACCACAAAGAATCTAGAGAATTACGAAATAATTAAGAAAAAATGTTGAATAGGGAATTTGGGACCAAGGGATTGAGGAATGGGGATGCACATGTGCTGCTATCGACGTGTGCGGCCTACCTTGCTGGCCCGGCTATGTCCCACTCGATGCCCGCTTTCTTAGCGCATGCTACCTTGCTCCTACATTCTATCCAACACGCTACCGCCGAGGTCAAGTTGGAGCCTAGAGCCGCTCTCGCCTTCTCGCTTGCCACCAAATCGCATTGCCCAATGCCTAGTTGTCTCATGGACTCGTGTGCCAGCACCGCCTAACAACCTAAGAGAGAGGGGGAGGACTTGCTTTGGGGAGGGGTCTCGGAATGGGTTGAAAACTATTGGGTTGGTAGGTGAGTTGCACTACTTAAGACAAATCGAGAGAGGAGGTGTGAGAGTGGGTTGAAATCTCTAGGGGTATAAATGTGAAGTATTTGGTCCAGTTATCAATATATATGCATAATATATATATATATATATATATATATATATATATATATATATATATATATATATATATATATATATATATATATATTAAACACAAGGTATTTTGCAACAAAAATGGGTATTCATTGAACACCCATGACATTTGTTGGGTCCGCCCATGCTCCTCTTTACCACCTCAAGCAATCCTCTATCTCCTCCCTTTCTCACCGAACCAAAAATCACAAAGGAAACAAGTTTCATTTTTCGGCCGACGGCGCCACCGACACTACCTTGCCACTCCGGCTACTCCAGTGATCCTCATCTTCTCCCTACTACGTCATGTTATGTTCTAGGCCACCATCAACATTTCCCCTAACTTGATTTTACTTTGGATTCATAGGATCTCACCGCAATCCCCCTCTTCCTCGGTTCCGGTCAAAAGACCCTAACTCCATTGCCATGCCATCTTCAGTTAGTATTATCCCAATTCTACTCACCCTGAGCTCCCTCTTAAGATACTTGGACCCCCCCCCCCATCACTCACGCTCATCTCTTCTCCTAGGTTACCTTTTCCACGTGAGCACCATCGCCATCACCATCGGTCAAAGCTGACAGAGCTCTTCAGGCCATCTTGGTAGCTGCTTCTCATATGGGTGAGTTCCTAGAACCTAGTAGTAACCCTTGCGTGCGTTATCTAGCTTGTAGCATCACTGCCTTGCGAAATGGCATTTCAGCCGAAGCTCACCATCGCGCCGCCAAAGTGCCTCTCTGGCCGCCCCAAGACCACCCCTAGCTCCCTTGACCCGTTATCAACCCATTTTGGCTGCTTTGAGCCACCGTCATCGCCTCCAACCGCCGGCAATGGGTGCTGCCCCACTTTGACCGAGCTCTTCTTTGTTTTGTCAATTGAGCTCCATGCTCGTCCATGACTCTCCCACTGAACAAGGGACCCACCATGGGCGGACCCAACAAAGGTCATGGGTGTTCAACTGAACACCCATTTTTTGTTGCAAAATACCATGTGTTTTATATATATATATATATATATATATATATATATATATATATGTGTGTGTGTGTGTGTGTGTGTGTGTGTGTGTGTGTGTGTGTGTGTGTGTGTGTGTATTATGCATATATATTGATAATTGGACCAAATACTTCACATTTATACCCCCCCAAGAGATTTCAGCCCACTCTCACACCTCCCCTCTCTAATTCGTCTTAAGTAGTGCAACTCAGCCTACCAACCTAATACTTTTCAGCCCATTCGGAGACACCCTCCCCTCAAAGCAAGTCCTCCCCTCTCACTTAGGTTGTTAGGCAGTGCTAGCACACGAGTCCATGAGACAACCAGGCATTGGGCAAGGCGATTTGGTGGCAAGCGAGAAGGCGAGAGCGGCTCTAGGCTCCAGCTTGACCTCGGTGGTAGTGTGTTGGATAGAATGTAGGAGTAAGGTAGCAAGCGTTAAGAAAGCGGGCATCGAGTGGGACCTAGTCGGGCCGGCAAGGTAGGCCGCACACATCGATAGCAGCACATGTGCATCCCCATTCCTCAATTCCTGGTCCCAAATTCCCTATTCAACATTTTTCTTAATTATTTCGTAATTCTCTAAATTATTTGTGGTGTTATCTCTAATACAAAAATATTGTTTTTCTATTGTGGACCTGTAATTTTTCCATCGAATAATATTTTATTAACTCCAACACCCATCCGATAAATCATGGGTCCGCCATCGACCCACCCATATAAATCAATCAAACCCCTTTACTGCTAACAAATGTTTTAATTGTTAATTAGACCACTCTAATGGATTAACATAATTTAAGATTGAAATTGAGAAAGGTTTGGATAGCAGCACTGTATTTCAGAAGTTTGTTGTGTTGTCAGTTGATTGAACAGAGAGGAGAATTAGAAGAAGAATTGAACTGCCAATGAAATCCATTTGCAAAGACCATCTATCAAATTCTAACAAACATTATGGATATTATTTAGGCCACTCAAATGGACTAACAAATTTAACATTGAAATTTGAAGAAATTAGCCATTAGCATTTTACTTCAGAAAGTTTGTCTGATGAAACATATATGAGCAGAGCAGACCAACTAAGAGATATTAGAGATGACAGTAGGCAAATGACCTTGTAATACAAGTCATTAGAAACCTTATTGATTCAGTTAGCTATTGGAAATCCATCTAATAGCAGAAAATCAAACTGAGAACAAATATTGATATGTATCCAAAACTAACAGTGAACTAATGACATTACTAATGCTAGTACTTAGAAAGCTTATCGATTCATTAGCCAATTTGAAATAAATTGAATTAGTAAGCACGTTTTGTTCAATAACACTTTAACTCGATGGTTTCATTCAAAAGGAAGTATGATCAGAAAAGGACAATCAGAATGTTATTAAAGACAACAGTAGGCCCCTCTCCACAGCAGCTCTATATGAGTATGTATGCGTGTAGGTTTTTCCCGGTGTAGCTTTATCTGCGTTTGCCCTCTATCTCAACAGTTCAAACTTCACAGTGGACCCTTCCCTAGTGATTGATTTAGGGAAATGACAATATTTGTATAAGAGACATGTACTCACATAATTAAGTGAGAGCAGTTAATAAGGTGGTTACTTTGGATGTTCTAGTTAGCAGTCACACGTTAGTTAATTTCCTTCATGGTTAAATTAGGCTGGTTAATTCAAGTAGTTCCAAGATTAGTTAAAAATCCCTAGTGCAATTTAATTAGCTATCTAGAATGTGTTCATAGGCAACTTAGCTAATGGATGCTCCTATAACAGATGGTGTACTCAAATAGTGTTAGTTAATGAATGAGTCAAGTGATTAAGGGTTCACTACAAGAGGTCAATTAGCAGGTCGGTTAGCATGGGTTAGCTTAGTACAGTCAGTTGAGGGCTAATGGGAAATGGTTAGTAAATGTTTTGCAGAGAAAAATTGCAAAGATAAGGTAGGTTAAAAAATTCCAGTGAGTTGTTATCATCTAGTGAGCAATAAGTTAATAAGCAGCAGTTAGGTTAAGTAGATTGATGTAGCAGATTTCCATTGCTATGTATGCTTTTAGCTAAGCCAATTAGTGGATCACTAGAGCTATTGACAACACAATTTAAAAGTGCAGCTAGAATAAAAGTATATACTTGTGCAGCCTTGTATGCCAAGTAAAGATGAATATTATACTAGTACGCTAATTAGTTAGTTAACATCAGTGAGTGAATGTTCCCTAGCAAATTACAACTGCGGTAGTGATTGAATTAAGCAATTAGAGCCTACATGAAATCATCAGTGGACCATTACATGGATAGAATGATTTAATATTAACTCCTATCATTATGCTCTTACAGTGAATTCATAAGACAATATACAAAGTTAAAAAACTAGAAAAGCTTGTAATATCTCTAATGTCTAAGATAAAAATAAAGATCAACTAGAAATGGTGCTAAGATAAAAATAAAGATCAACTAGAAATGGTGTTAACCATAAAATCTCATACCTTTATTAACATATAGCCATGTGTGGTTGAGGTATTTATGTGACTACCGGACCCCGGGCTGCTAACAATCATCTAGACAAAATGTTATCCTTTCATCGAGCACATATTGATTTGGACAAACTGAAAACATGGAATTTCCACGATAAATAAGAAATAATAACAAAAAGAATCATTAACATGAGCTGGACCCCCTATAAAATGCATGGTAAGGTGCTGTCGGGACCCAAAATTACAATTCTGGACCCTTTGTGTATACTGCACTAGTCCAGGATCACGCTAGTGCACACAGTGGCAACATCGATGAAATATCATTTCCATATACAAAGATGACTAATAAATAGGCAAATAACAATAAATATCGAGTAAAGACCTTAAGGTCAAAGCTTATAATTAATGTCTCGTAAGGCTAATAGCTCAATGAAGTCGCAATGAATGAAACGGAATAACCGGTGAAGCCCATCCATATGCCCACAGCAATCGGTAAAAAGCGCGACCTAGTTCTTCTCGATCCTTGAAGTAGACCTTGTTGACCGACGATTCCTCCATTTCGAGGTTTGGGCGCAAGTTTTACAACAAGCGTGAGTACACAACCGCACTCGCAAGTCATACCACGAATGCAATGTATAGATGCAGCTTATTCCAAAGAAAATGGCTTCGTGGTTATTTTGCGTAAATGCAACATTTGCAATTGAATATGAATAATAGATTGAAAGCATAATACAAAACAAATAGACAATATTAATTTAACAATTGTTTTCACAAAGACACAAATTTAATCAAATTCTTTCACACACCATATGACTTAAATCACACAAATTGTCCCTTCCCAATTGTTTTATGAAAACTACCCTCGTGTGAAATCCCGAGCATTGTCCATGATCATGACGCGCTATTCGAATAGATTGTTTAACACTGCAGAGGTTGTACACTTTACCCACACGATATAACCAGTGTGGCCGACCGATCATAACAAAACGGTTCGTAAACTTCATCTCAACATTGACATTCTTATTCACATAGTACCCATATCACATAGCCTAACCTATCCACCGAACATCAATGTCAAGACTCCATAACTTACTAAGTTAGGCCCGCTTTATCGCATGTGGTCGTCTGAAGAAGGCTCAGTTCAATGGCGCACAAAGTTAAGTCCTTAATTGACCAAGGCAAGACTTCCATTTTCTAACTAAGTCACAAAGATTATCATTCCCATCACATAGTCCACCATATCACACAGCTTCCACCACTTGCCTCAGTCCAAATCCTTTACCACCCAGTTGGTTTTAGTGCAACACATGCCATCACAAAGTAATAACACATAGCACATAGTTTTACACAAAGTTCCATAGTCACTTAGTCACATTTAATAATTGCAACTTACATGAGATGTGAGACTCATAGCATGGCTAAGCAATCTACTTGTACTAACCAACCCACGTTGGTAATACCATAGCACCAAATAAATATGAACCAATCTAGGGTGACAAAAGATTATGACATACAAGGCCAAGGTGTGATAACAATTTGGATAATAACTATGCTCAAAAGATTTAAATAAATAATTAAAGTAGAATGCAATACTTTAACACAAAGTAATTGGAAAACTGGGTTCAAGATGATCAAAGGTATGACTTGCCTTGCTATAGCAATGGTGATCTTATTTTATCTTCAATCTTCTACTTGCTTGATCTTCAGCTCCTTCTGACGATTCCGACTTCTGCCTAACGAGAAAGAAAGCGCAAAACAAACTAAATTCAAAAACAAATCAAATAAACTCCAAATTGAAATTGGATGGTACTGGAAGGTAGATATTGAATTTAGAGGAATTTAGAAACTTGAATGAGTTCCATCGGAATTCAGATGAAGAAGATATGGCTTTTGGAAGATTGGAATTCACATGAAATGATGAAAAGTTTCACGGAATATTCTCTAATATTCTATTCCGAAAATATTTAGAAAAAGAACGAGTATATGATAGGTGGGACTCGACAGTATTTATGGATTTCTAGAATTAAAATAATTCCGAAATAAGGTAGAGAGAGTGACATGCGGGACCAATAAGATAAAGGATTTTTCAAGAATTAAATTAATTCCCAAAAATAGAATTAGGGGTTGACATGTGGGCCACTGGTTTATGGACCGGGTCCACGGAGATATGCTAGTCCACGGTGGACCAAGCTCATGAATAGGGTTTGACCAAGATTGACTGACATACGGGACCCGCATGTAAGTGAGGGAAAATATTAGAGTTTTAATTAGGAAGATGACATGTGGGGTCTACATGGAAGATATATATATATATATACATATACATATATATATATATGGATGGCAAAGGGTCCACATGGAAGTGAGAGATAGATATTTATTTCCTTGCATGACATATGGGACCCACTCAATAAATAGAGAAGATGGACAAAGAGAAACATGCTTCTGCCAACATGCTTCAACATAGAACATCAAACAACAGAGAAGATATATATTTACTTGGGCCCATATGGAAGAGAGGAGGTAAGTATCAACAGAAGAATCAATAAAAGAACTGCATCGAACACACGCACGCCCATAGGCATGAACAAGAAATGAGGTTTGGCATGTTCTTGCTAACCGAATTGCCGATGAACGAGGCGAACTCGCGATGGCGAAGGGCAAACGGAAAGGAAACGACGAGCCGAGATGATGACGCGTCCGACATCAAGATTTTGCTCCATGCGACGGCAATGACGAAGAACGCCGACGACGGCGCCTCACGCGCGCGAACACTTCCGGTGATGCTCGCGAAAGGGAGGTGAGCACGGCGAGAACGCGCGACGCGAACTCAACGGTGGTGGAGTTGAAGACAGGGATCAACGGTTGCGAGTAATTGACCGAGAAGGACGATTTAACAAGAGGCGAGAGAACGCCAAATTCTCGCGCACGGTGGACGAAACTTGAATCTACAAGAGGGGAAAATAGGTATTGACGAGGGGCACAAGATGACGCGATCGAATTTTGGAAAACTCACCGAGGAAGCGAGGAACGCGATGAACACGCTTCGCTTTAGGGCTTGACATGGCCGACGGTGTTCGTGATCTTCGCGAAGAGGAAGGAACCATGACGAGAACGCGACGACGCTGGCCAACGCCGCAGACGGTTCGGCCGGGGACGTCGGATGAAGCCGTAGTTCGCCGGAGAAAACCTTTGGTTGGAGCTCGGTTTTTGGAGATTGCGACGAAATTAGATCGGCTTGGAGGAAACCAATTCGTGGGATTGGAAGAGGATCAACACGACGCGTGAGCGCAAACGGCTCGATTTATATGCCCGTAGAGGAAGATATGGAAATTTGAAATTTTGAGTTCATCTCGTACGCACGGGACTCGCTCGAAGATGAACAGCACCTCGCAGACATCAGAGCATTGGCGGAGAGAGAAAATCTGGATTTTCGGAATTAAAAGAAATCCCAAAATCAAGGAGGTCAAATAAATAGCAAACAAATCCAGAAAAATCTCAGAAAATACCCAAAAATTCCTTGAAGCACAAGGAAGCCAAATAACACAAGTTTTTATTTAATTAATGTTTATATTAGTCAAATTAAATATTTTTAATTTAGAAAATTCCCAATTAAGATTTATTAATTCAAATAAAATTGGTGAAATTTTCCAGGGACCTAAACTACTAAAAAGATTTTTGAAAAGCCAAATTTTGGGACGTTACAAACCTCCCCCCCTTAAAAGAATCTCGTCCCCGAGATTCAGGCTGACTATAGAATAGGATAAGGAACTCAGCCTTCGGGTTCACTTCTTGCTTTCAAATTGCTTTGACTTTGACCGAATCGCTCTTCTGACCACTTACAGAACAACGCCTTGCTTCTTGCTAAACTTCTCGCTTCACTGAAAACTTGACGAACTGGCTTTTGGCTGGAAAGCATCTTGAAACTTGATTGCTTCTACCGGGGCTGCTTGATCGGTGCTTGAAGGCACTTCTGAAGTGGAGGAAACCTTGTCACGATCGACAACTCAAAGTTGGCAAACTATCTCTTCTTCCGCGCTCGAATCTGAACTAACTAACACATTTTTGTCAACTCACATACAATTCTTAGCACGTAACTCCAAAAGGTATTTTGAAGATAGACATGGTCGCTAAGGTGAAAATCAGATAGTCTGTAGCTTTCTTTTGAACATCGCTACTTAAATTCCATTTAGGATTAAGGACCTTGGTCTTCGCTTCATGATTAATGCAACATCCACATACTTTGTAATTTGATCTCGCTCCTAGCCGAGCGATGACTTACACGATCAATCACTCAACTTCAGAGGGTGACAACTACGATCGGCCGACATCCGGTTGTATGGAGACTCGCACACAAAACTCACTTGCTCGACTTGGTACTATGAGTTAAGGCATAACTCATTAATCTTTTCAACTGTCTATTGATTCGTATGGCGATTCACAATATCGAATCAAATGATCACCCAAGCATCATGCGCACTCGCCGCTAACACAAGATAAGTCGATCCTTGGTCCGACACTAACTTCTCTCGACACGCCGCAATTTGACCATCTCTCGAGATCCGACATCGCACCCACGCCGATTTAATGTCATATCTCGCCGATACAACCTCTGTCGATACCACTGCTAGGCGTCTCCAAACTAGGTGATATTGACAGAATGAAGCGACAAATTTCTCACAAATGATCAACAATCACCCTTCAAGAAATTATATCCCGATTGGGTCTCGGGAGATCCCATATCCGAATTCTCGTGAATAGAAGTACTGACTAGCCCCAACATTTTGGCTGATTTTTCGACATGCCAAACACATGGTAACCCATTCTGCGATATTTCACTTTATTTTGGATCATCACAATGCCACTTTGAGATCTTTGTACACCTTGGTACTTTTGAAGAAAAGTAGAATGCTTACACTCAAATGTTGGTTTGAGCATCAACTACTCGAGTTCCTTCTCATTAGATATGCAAATATACTCATTGATCCATGGATCATTCTGTTTGCCTTCAGTGGGTTCTCACTCTTTCCTTGGCTTTACGTGAGGACGGATCACTTAACGTTATCACACCTCTCTGATTTCTAGCATCGGTCCGAACTCGGGTTCAACAGATATCCTTGCAATCGACTCAAGATCCAAACTCGAATTTCACAGTAACTTTAGTGATCGATCAACAGATCCTGTGGTAGCTCTTCGCTTCAAAGTATCCGCTGCTGTATTGGTCCGCTCGAGGAACGGATTCCAACCTCATGGTTCTCAATCCAATAACCATCTTTGTCGCTCCACGGTAGCAACTTCGAATTATGACTAAGATAATTCACCACCTGAAACTTCTTAACACACAAATTCTTGGTTGTTCCGTGATAAAAGCTATCAAGGTTCTTTCTGGTATCTGACAATACGAACATTGGAGTTGTGATTAATCTCTTCAAATTCTTACAAACACGGTTCACTTCTAGCGGCCCGCGAACTTCTTCTTGCAACCGGTGAGGGTCTTGGCTAACTTGAAACGATCGTCTCATTTATCTTCAACTAACACTGTCTAGAAACCACTGCTTCACTGGTATTCAACTGACACTTCTAAGCTGACGGTTTTGATTTGCCACTGCCTTTATCTGATAAAGTCATCTGATCTACTCTATCATTTTTGGCAAACTCGTTGGCAACTTTTGTCATAATTCATCTCGTGACGTAATTCCTTCCGAATTGATCGATCCTAGGTACCAAGTCGAGACGAACTTGACTTTGAATATGGTTGCATGCCGCATAGACCACTTGCAATGAAGATCGCATATTCTCTTGCGGATACGACATTATCCATTGATTAGATTCTTCAATCATTTACTATTGTCTCATCGCTATGCAAAATGATGAGTTGGAATTCAACATCACATTCCATAGTTACGCTCTCTGACCTTCAATCATCATGACTTAACGCTTGATTACTCAACTTGCAAAGCGCACTCTTGGAAAGGTATCCAATGATTTAATATCCAATAATTTCTTTTTCTCCGTAACTTGCATGCAAAGATGTCCACATTTTTGCTTTCTAACAAAGGAAAGGTTACAATGATTCCTCGATTTTATGCTACTAACAGAGGCATGACATCGCATGATCCGTATCACCAATCTAGACTTTCTTGGTAACATCATCATTCAAACGTCTCTTCTTTGACTACTTCATTGGGCAAACGGATCCTAGTGCGCTACCAACCGCTCTAGGAGTTAAAATCTTAATCGAAATGATTTCCGTATTCTTGCATCCGAGTGAGTGATCGTTCCACCGAGGACACTAGCCGATGTAGTGACCTTTCCATGATTGTTGTAGCATAGACATGTCGAACCTTGTGACTTTTTCTCAAGAGGTCAAGGCGTAACGATTATTTTGGTGTTCTTCAACCTTCAAGAAGGATAGTCCCTTTATAGGACATCTCTGGCATAGTGGCCTTGCTTACCACACTTGAAACACACTAGTGACGACCGGCTTGTTTCTCTTTTGAGGTGGGTCGAGGTCAATATTCGCTTTTGTAATTCTTTAGCCGACATATCTTGTATCGACAATGGTTTGCCTTCTCTTGCTAATATTCGACAAAGAGCTCAAAGTTTTCGCCGATGTTGCATTGCAAAAGTCAACACGAATACATAGGGCATCGCTCTGACAATGATCATCGCCACACAAGAAACATGTGATCTTACTCATAGGACATTTTCCAACGGAATGGTTTCCTTCGCAACTGGAACAATTGATATTGTGCTCATCGGCACTATGGCCTATTTCTCCGCAGTGGGTACATGCACAATCTTCTGACTTATCTGGTTGGCAACACTTCAACTGACAACGGCTAGATTTGGTGTAGGATATCGAAATAGCAGGTTTCTCTTGATCACTTATGCTTGATATTGCATGCTGTTGGCACAAAGTGGTGGTGAACTCTGCCCAGGTAATGGCACGCTCGTCCTGATGGGCGACGCGAAATCTTTCCCACCAATCTAATGCAACTCCTTCTAAATGATGAGTAGCATAGAAAACTTTTTCATTATCATTGCATTGCACAACAGCTAGCTTTTCTTCTATTGTGCGAATCCAAGATTCTGCATCCTTGAGTACGGTTGATCCTTCAAAGACGGGCGTCTTGGTCCTTAAGAACTTTGCAAACTTGAACTGAAGGTGTGTCTTTGGGATGGCAACTAGTTGTGCACCATTGCAAACATTACTAATGTCCGACGATCGCATTGTTGCTGGCATGAGTTGATTCCGGTGGCGTGAAACCGCTCGGGTCCCGATGTGTCACCATCGCATCGAGATTGTTGTTGGTCATCGTCTTCTCCGTAATCGACATCGCGACGGTGATACGATGACTTGCTTGATTATTCTGATTCATCAAATTGACTAAGGTAGCGGTGGTCTGATCCTACCAGGTCACCATGTTGTTCATGTTTTGCATCATCGCGTTCATGGATTGAGTCTGAGCTACCAAGAATTGTTCCATGACTGGATCTGCTACTCGCATCGATAATCGCCCACCGGGATTGACAGGTCCGAGCCGTGCTGCATCGTCTCAAGATTACTGACAAGGCTGGCTTCACTGGGGTTCTCCATCTGCTGGCTGACCAAAGCTCATAGATGCGAGGGAAAAGCATAAGGTAAGGGAAGACAATCTACTAAGGGAAGTAGGTTTAACCCAAAGAACACCAAGGAACACACAAATAGCCGGAAAGCTATTAAGAAGCATAAAACTCACAGCCAAACTACACCGAAGAAGGGAAACAAAGATCTAATCGTCTAGTCGATTAAACTCTAACTTAACAGGGCGATTTGGTTCAACACACGGGAGGAACCTACACTGATTTATCCTATATGGTTGGTCTGAAAAAATCTCGATCTGAGCACGGTCTTCATCAAACGTTGATTGCTTGCAATCCTTGGAGGCGAAGCTTGGAGAAAGATGGGGTGACGTACAACTTCTTCTTGGTCTTGAATTCTTGCGACGAGCTTGTCTTGAACACTTGGGGAGATGTTGATACGTTGCTGTTTGTTGCATGGTCTTCAAATAGTTGCTCAAAACAGCTCTTGGACATCCACCAAGACATTTGACATGGATAACGATGACTATAGAAGTTATGAGAGGAGAGAGTCCAATTTAGTACTCAAAACGATGACAAAGAATATAGATGAGAAATGAATAGAATGGAGGAGTATTAGAATAGACAAGGTGAGAATAGCACATCATTAAGATTTTCCATTTGTAAAATAAGTTTTGAAGTTTTCCTTACAAACGGCCATTCTAACTAAGGTCACGACCTACAGTCGATATGGCTCTGATACCACCTCTGTCGGGACCCAAAATTACAATTCTGGACCCTTTGTGTATACTGCACTAGTCCAGGATCATGCTAGTGCACACAGTGGCAACATCGATGAAATATCATTTCCATATACAAAGATGACTAATAAATAGGCAAATAACAATAAATATCGAGTAAAGACCTTAAGGTCAAAGCTACAATTAATGCCTCGTATGCGAATAGCTCAATGAAGTCTGCAATGAATGAAACGGAATAACTCAAAGTGAAGCCCATCCATATGCCCACAGCAATCGGTCAGTGCGCGACCTAGTTCTTCTCGATCCTTGAAGTAGACCTTGTTGACCGACTCGATTCCTCCATTTCTCGAGGTTTGGGCGCAAGTTTTACAACAAGCGTGAGTACACAACCGTACTTCGCAAGTCATACCACGTAATGCAATGTATAGATGCACGCTTATTCCAAAGAAAATGGCTTCGTGGTTATTTTGCGAAATGCAACATTTGCAATTGAATATGAATAATAGATTGAAAGCATAATTCAAAACAAATAGATAATATTAATTTAACAGCTTGTTTTCACAAAGACACACAAACCTAATCAAATTCTTTCACACACCATATGACTTAAATCACACAATTGTCCCTTCCCAATTGTTTTATGAAAACTACCCTCGTGTGAAATCCCGAGCATTGTCCATGATCATGACGCGCTATTCGAATAGATTGTTTAACACTCTGCAGAGGTTGTACACTTTACCCACACGATATAACCATGTGGCCGCACCGATCATAACAAAACGGTTCAGAAACTTCATCTCAACATTGACATTCTTATTCACATAGTACCCATATCACATAGCCTAACCTATCCACCTGAACATCAATGTCAAGACTCCATAACTTACTAAGTTAGGCCCGTTTTATCAGACATGTGGTCGTACAGTAAGGCTCAGTTCAATGGCGCACAAAGTTAAGTCCTTAATTGACCAAGGCAAGACTTCCATTTTCTAACTAAGTCACAAAGATTATCATTCCCATCACATAGTCCACCATATCACACAGCTTCCACCACTTGCCTCAGTCCAAATCCTTTACCACCCAGTTGGTTTTAGTGCAACACATGCCATCACAAAGTAATAACACATAGCACACAGTTTTACACAAAGTTCCATAGTCACTTAGTCACATTTAATAATTGCAACTTACATGAGATGTGAGACTCATAGCATGGCTAAGCAATCTACTTGTACTAACCAACCCACGTTGGTAATACCATAGCACCAAATAAATATGAACCAATCTAGGGTGACAAAAGATTATGACATACAAGGCCAAGGTGTGATAACAATTTGGATAATAACTATGCTCAAAAGATTTAAATAAATAATTAAAGTGGAATGCAATACTTTAACACAAAGTAATTGGAAAACTGGGTTCAAGATGATCAAAGGTATGACTTGCCTTGCTATAGCAATGGTGATCTTATTTTATCTTCAATCTTCTAATTGCTTGATCTTCAGCTCCTTCGGACGATTCCGGGACTTCGGCGTCTAACGAGAAAGAAAGCGCAAAACAAACTAAATTCAAAAAAACAAATCAAATAAACTCCAAATTGAAATTGGATGGTACTGGAAGGTAGATATTGAATTTAGATGAATTTAGAAACTTGAATGAGTTCAATCGGAATTCGGATGAAGAAGATATGGCTTTTGGAAGATTAGAATTCACATAAAATGATGAAAAAGCTCTACGGAATATTCTCAGAATATTCTATTCCGAAAATATTTAGAAAAAGAACGAGTATATGATAGGTGGGACTGACAGGTATTTATGGATTTCTAGAATTAAAATAATTCCAGAAATAAGGTAGAGAGAGTGACATGCGGGACCAATAAGATAAAGGATTTTTCAAGAATTAAATTAATTCCCAAAAATAGAATTAGGGGTTGACATGTGGGCCATTGGTTTATGGACCGGTCCACTGAGATATGCTAGTCCACGTGGACCAAGCTCATGAATAGGGTTTGACTAAGATTGAGTGACATACGGGACCCGCATGTAAGTGAGGAAAATATTAGAGTTTTAATTAGGAAGATGACATGTGGGGTCTACATGGAAGATATATATATATATATACATATACATATATATATATATGGATGGCAAAGGGTCCACATGGAAGTGAGAGATAGATATTTATTTCCTTGCATGACATATGGGACCCACTCAATAAATAGAGAAGATGGACAAAGAGAAACATGCTTACGCCAACATGCTTCAACATAGAACATCAAACAACAGAGAAGATATATATTTACTTGGGCCCATATGGAAGAGAGGAGGTAAGTATCAACAGAAGAATCAATAGGCGAGAACTGCATCGAACACACGACGCCCATAGGCATGAACGAGAAACAGAGGTTTGGCATGTTCTTGCTAACCGAATTGCCGATGAACGGAGGCGAACTCGCGATGGCGAAGGGCAAACGGAAAGGAAACGATGAGCGGAGATGATGACGCGTCCGGACATCAAGATTTTGCTCCATGCGACGGCAATGACGCGAAGAACGCCGACGACGGCGGCCTCGCGCGCGTAACACTTCCGGTGATGCTCGCGAAAAGGAGGTGAGCACGGCGAGAACGCGCGACGCGAACTCAACGGTGGTGGAGTTGAAGACGAGGATCAACGGTTGCGGAGTAATTGACCGGAGAAGGACGACGAACAAGAGGCGAGAGAACGCCAAATTCTCGGCGCACGGTGGACGAAACTTGAATCTACAAGAGGGGAAAATAGGTATTGACGATGGGCACAAGATGACGCGATCGGATTTTGGAAAACTCACCGAGGAAGCGAGGAACGCGATGAACACGTTTCGCTTTAGGGCTTGACATGGCCGACGGTGTTCGTGATCTTCGCGAAGAGGAAGGAACCATGACGTAGAACGCGACGACGCGAAGCCAACGCCATGACGGTTCGGTGGGGACGCCGATGAAGCCGTAGTTCGCGGAGAAAACCTTTGGTTGGAGCTCGGTTTTTGGGGATTGCACGAAATTAGATCGGTTTGGAGGAAACCAATTCAGGGGATTGGAAGAGGGGATCAACATGGACGCGTGAGCGCAAACGGCTCGCATTTATATGCCCGTAGAGGAAGATATGGAAATTTGAAATTTTGAGTTCATCTCGTGCACGTACGGGACTCGTTCTGGAAGATGAACAGTACCTCGCGCATTACTGTAGCATTGGCAGGAGAGAGAAAATCTGGATTTTCGGAATTAAAAGAAATCCCAAAAATCAAGGAGGTCAAATAAATAGCAAACAAATCCAGAAAAATCTCATAAAATACCCAAAAATTCCTTGAAGCACAAGGAAGCCAAATAACACAAGTTTTTATTTAATTAATGTTTATATTAGTCAAATTAAATATTTTTAATTTAGAAAATTCCCAATTAAGCTTTATTAATTCAAATAAAATTGGTGAAATTTTCCAGGGACCTAAACTACTCAAAAAATTTTTGAAAAGCCAAATTTTGGGACGTTACAGGTGCTCTCAATGGAACAGTAGCAGTTCAACAACAAGTCGAAGTAAATCAAAACGCTAATAACTTCTACATACGAACTCGGAATTCAATGAATCTTTTTGCTAAATTCATATAAAACCATTCTCTATAATAATACACAAGAATATTTGGATTCTCTTGCTGTTGGATTTATTTCTCAATTTGTATTTTGTTTCTTGGTTCTTCAGAATAGGCGCCGGAATTCGTGGGCAAAATTAGCAATGATCAAGCAACCTCACTCTCTGAATAATATAAGCAAGGCAAGCACCCCTTTGATCATATTGATCCTAGTACTTTACTTACTATACTTTGTTTTGCAAATCTATTATTGCATGCGTGTATGTTTGATATTAAACTGTTATATTTGGGATGCCGGTTGTTGTTTGTCACATCCCAAATTAATAAAGAGGTTTATTATGCATTTCATTATCATGCATCATGTTTTGAAACTTTGAATTACATATTGTACTTGGAAAATCTCAAAATATAAATGAAACCTACACTTTAAATCGAACTCCAAACTCAAAACAGAAATAAATGCTACTAAAGTATCACTGAAAATAATTTATTCAAATACTATATTAATTATCACGAATTAATGTAATTTTTCCCAAATTTTTTGGGACTGTTTGGACTGTGAGGAAATTCAAACACCATTAATAGACTTAGCCTAAGCTTGATTTTATTTATTTCAAAATATATATGAACAGTAGGTTCCAATAATTTTTATGGACACTAGGTTATCCCAGGAACCCCCATGATTTATTTCATGATTTTAGGAATTGTATTTCTATTTTTAAGTCCCTGGTCAAAGTAGGGAAAACAATTAAAATCTCAGTCAAACCTTGGACCCAAACCGGTGCACTGTTCCTCGGGCTCAAGCCGACTCGGCGAATGGACTCAACCCGACCGCCTGGTTGCACCATCACATGCAACCGCCGGATCAAGATTCAACGGCCCTGATCTCACCTCCTGTCGACCTGTCCGAAGTTCCCACCAATCCCATCCGTCCTTTCGTGATCCAACGGTTCTGATCAAACCGTTCAGCTCGCGTTCGCGCGCACCGCTGTGAGTCGCTGACGCGGTGGGTCCCGCATGTCAGGGTCGTCTCCCACCTCCCGTTTCAGCCTCAGGCATCCTGTGCCATGCGCCGAGAGCGCTCTGAGCAGCTCTGTCATCGCCGTGACCGCACCGCTCAGTTTGACCTATCCTGGAGCCTCGGCATGTCACGCCGCCTCCGTTCCGTCCGTTGGCCACCTTTAACTAGCACCCGAACCCGAGCAAATTCCTCACTTCTCCTCTGTTGACCGAGGAGAGGGAAGCTTCCTCGAGTTCATTTCTCCAGTAAGTTTCTCACTTCTGGTGCCCTCAGCTCCTCCTTTGCATGCCATTTCCATTTTTGTTTATGCAAGCTCTTGACTTTTTTTGTAGCACCGGGACCAGCCTCGTGCTCCCTGAAGCTCCAGAGCACGCTCCCGAGGACATCCTCTGGTGTTCTTCATCCCCGGTGAGCTTTGTCCGAAACCTATCGTGTCATTCCGTGCCTTTAGGCTTGAGATTAAAAAAACCCTAACTCAATTTGGGTGGTACTCAACAGTTTCGCGGTGAATCAAAGTTGCCTCTTTTTGGCCAGAGTTCAAGCCCTTTCACCTCCCACTTCAATTTGGTAGGCTATTCTTCAAATTCTTTCGCTCTTTAGCTTGCTCTTAAGGTCCTTGAGGTAACCCGAGCATTCCCCTTGCTCCTCTTTGCTCAGAGTTTCACCTCTTCGTTGAGCCAGGTCGTCGCCATCTTCTTCTCCGGCACCGACCAAACTCCAGCTAGCTTCGAGCTTTCCGAGCACTCTTCTCAACTCAGGTAACTCACTAATAGTCCCTAGAACCTTGGGCACCTGCTGGATTGACGCTACGGAGCTTCACTTTGTTTTTGTCTTCTTGCCGTATTGAGCGCCGCCGCTCAACTCCGGCTAGCGCCGTCTGCAGCGGCTCGATCGTTGAGACTACCCTCATTAGAAGCGCCTTGCTATTTTGCATCTATGCATGCCCTTGTCTGGCGCCGCTGTGGTTGGAATCGCCGGCAAGCCGCCGAGCAAACGCGCGAGGAGATTTTCCCGTTGTCGTACGCCGACCGCTCCTGTAGCAGATGATTAGGAGTAAGTGTCGATCATTAGCATTTAATCGCGGTCAGTGAAGCTACTACACTCGCTACGCGTGGGCGTACGTAAAACGCCGAGAGTTAAACTCATGCGTAAACGTGATCGACTGTGGGCCTAGGCCTTAAACCCCGTGCACCGAAGCGCTTGAAGCGTGGAACCAGTCCACTGGGCCGTGTCTCTGACGACGGGTCCCACACGTCGAAGCGATTGTTGTCGAGTTAAATTATAAAATACGCTATTCTCCGGGCCCGCATGTCAGCCACTTCGGCTAGCGCATAGCTCGGTAGGAAAAGGTTAAAATGACTTATAGAATTCGAAATCTATTTATTTGTGAGCTGAAAAATGTGTATACCTTCTAAAATACATAACTAAATCATTTTAACTCCAAAATGAATGAAACCACTTCTGATAATTTTCATATTTAATGAACTTTATATTAAAATTGGTTTCAAATATGTTCCTGTAAGAGAGAGCACTACTTTGGAAAAAGAGCCTTTAACGCTATTATCTTTACAAAAGAAAATGCTGACAACTTTAGAAATTCATAGCTAAATCATAAAAACTCTTTTTGGAGCAAACCCAACTGTTTTGAACTCACAATAATATTGTATATTTATCCATGTAATCCATGTACTCACCTCTATTCTACAAAAATTCACCTCATAATTAAAATTACATAAATAAAGGCATATTGAAATCTGAAATTCAAACCACGATAACTATCATATACTAAATCAAAATGAAATAATTCTTTCACCAAAAATCACTTAAAATCATAACTTAGCTACTGTAGAAAAATCATGCATTTTTTAGCATCTTGATTTTTGGAGTTTTTCTCGATGTTTATTCGGTATTGTATTTATCTAGATTCCGAGCTTATTGATATCGACTCCTCACGCGATCGAGAGTGAGCAATTACTTTTCCAGCAAGGCAAGCATCCTTTGAACTTTCTTTTGCATCATATTTGATCCTGATTTGTTAGGATAGATGCAATGATAATTGCTTGCATGCTATTTTGATAATGTCACTATTTTTGTGATGAATAGTTAGACACATCCTATTATCCTGTCATTGTGGCTATCCATGAATTACCCAGATCTGAATTAATTATGATAGGATGTTTGAAATATCGTTGTTCGAGTTGCTTAGCCATGCAAGTCTAGAACAGAGCTCGATTGTCGGAATAGCCCGCCAATTATGGGTTAAACACAACTCTCATTATATATTTTTATTTCAGATCTTCGTATCTGTTTTATAAGTGAAATTTTGTCATTTTCAAATGAGCTTTTGGTCTGGACAAGTGTTGGTTAGTGATGGTGCCTTCGTGCACGAGATTTGGGTATGTGGGTTGGCTTGTCTAGGCAATTAAGGACCGAACTTTGGGTTGTTGCGATTCAAGCAAAACTCGTGCTATCACGCGCGGTATATGGGTGCCGTATGGTTAAGTAGGTGGAAGATTTTATTGTGTTGAGTCCCACGGTGGTGAAATTGTAAGGGCATGGGACCGTGAAATCCCGTGTTCCTTTTGGGCCGATAGGATGGGGGCGTTAACGTCTTGTGTTTCCTAGGATATATAGGATGGAGGCGTTAACGTCTCGTGTTTCCTAGGAGCCATAGGTTGAGGGACTTAGCTCAATGGGATCTTCTTGCTAAAAACGACCGTATCTTGATTTACCCGGCCGGCATACCATAGGAAGTATGCTATATTCGGAGGCATCTGGAGGCTTATGGGCTAATCAAGTCGTGTGGGTAAAGTAGTACACCCCTGCAGGGTATAATCTATTCGAATAGCCGTGTCCACGGTTATGGACGACCGCTTGAAACTTGTGGCTGCTTATTGTTAGACTTGAAATTAAAATTGTGGTTATAACTTAGTATTGACATGAATGGGATGTTCATGCTTGTTGTTGTATCAAAGTGGACCGCCACTTTGTTGTTGGTATGATTCTGTTTCTATTGAATTCATTACTTATTCACATGCTTTACTTCTACTTCAAATCTGATTTCGAAAAGGCACGTGAAAAACTAGTATGTGTAGGTTGTTCAGTATTGCGTCGTTTTCGCAAAAATTAAGCCAATATGAGCCCGTCCTTGGAATGACCTTATGCATAACTATTTTTTATTTGTGTAAGACTTGCAGTACTCTTTGTACTCGGCCGGTGTTTCTTGGCTTTTAGGTGAGGAGGATTTAGAGACCGATGAGCTTATCGGTGTCGATTTAGGCGACACCGATGAGTAGTTTGCTATCATCTAACTCCCAGTTGGTTGCCGATGGGTTATGGGGCATACCATTGCTGGTCTTTTGGTCTATTTATGTATTTCCGCTGCTACTTAATACTCTCTTTTAAATTTGGCCGGTCGGCCACTTGTATTAGATGTAAACTTGGAACTATGTTGTATGTCTTTTGAACTATTTATGTATGGATGTTGTATGGATATGATCAACGTTGGATGAGAGTATGGTTATATTGGTCGCTGATCTTGGGAGCCAATATAAGTCATACTCACTGTTCATGAATTCCTATTTAACTCACTGAGTGTAGCGCTTGACTTGTCGGAGAACCGACAATCATGTAGTGCTCGCAGAGGAGCAGAGCGCATGATCGTCGGAGCTCTAATCTGAGTTAAGCCTTTCATTTAGATGGAGTTAAGTTGGAATTCATCCACTGGAGATCTAGAGTTGTTTCCCTAAGACCTGGATTAGTCTCGGTCTTACGGAGATAACTCCGGGGTCCCCACATTGTTCATCCTATTTGATGCATGAATTCCCTTGATATGTTGATAACCTTACTACTAGTAGACATTAGGACATGGGTTAGACAATATGTTATGTCAACTTGGGAATTTGAGTGCAAATACCACACAACAGCTAATTAGACTGATAGGTTTTTCTGAAAGGATATAAAAGGACAATGTGGATTTGGGAGATTAGTGGAAAATGTCTAGAGGGATGTGCCTCTGTATTTTTGGTATAAAAACAAAATGCAAAACCTAGTTTTGGACGCGGGCGAGTTATATTATATTCTAAAAAAAGTGGAAAAGGAGTCTCACCAGTAGATAGGGGGAGATTCTCTCCCAAGTCAGTTAAGGACCAGACACCAGCAAATCCAGATCTAAGACTTACGTACAACCACCACTACAACATGAACACCCCTTTAGCAATGCATATATGCGTTGATAGAGATCCAAATAAATGTTTTTAGAGTCTATACCAACGCATTTAGTATGTGTTGCCATTGAGACCGTTGCTAAGGTCTGTGACAACACATATACAAGTGTTGGTAACATGTAAATAAAAGCATTGTAAGGTTGCAACGCATATTTTGATATAGTTGCAACATATATATGCATTGGCATTGGACACTAGCAAATCGCTTCCAGGATTGTTTACAAGACATCTAATCATTGCAAAAGGTGTCCTTTTCATGTCCAGGCTGGACTTATCAATTAGGGCCCACAGGGTTAAACAAAACACACATATCAAGGTGTATAACAAAAAAAAATTCATTGACATCCACAAAACATTGTATCATTACAAAGAATTTCCAACTGGCTTCACAAATCTAGACTCGAGGCATGCACCGTTGGTACCATCATTATCTAATAACATAATACACCCTAAAACATAAATGTAAGTACATGTCTATACTTTTAGTGGAAAGTCTTCATTCTCTATGCCCCTGTGGTTCTATAAAAAAAATCTTCATTCCTCAGCATTCTCCATTCTACACACAAGTTTGCCGAACAGTCCAAACCATCAACATATCTTCTCAATCTGAAAAGAGAAATAAAGTTCTTTTAGTGCATTATTAAAGTAAAATATAACATTCCAACTCTTCCAAACAGATGCAGGTGTTTACGTGCATCCAAGGAAAGGAAAGTACCTAATTTTGATTTTTCTTGTTTTTCACATGAGCTCCAATGCACTTACAAGTGAGAAAGCTCAAAAGAATTGCCATGTTGATCATAGGAATGGCATTCTTTAAATACCTATTTGTAAATGAAAAAGTTAGCTACTGGGGATACAATGAAAGAGCAATCTTTGTTAGTGACCATGGAAATGAAAATTAACAGTAAGGTGTCACCATGTTAAGATGCGGCCTTAACAAAAAAGTAACTCATTTGTTATCTGACAATATGCTAATGGTAATTGCTCATATGAAGCTAGAGATGCAATGCCACAGCCCATGGCCAGTAAAATAGATTTCAGTAAAAGATATAGGACAACTAGATAATAGAAAGTTGTAGCACAGTAGAAAGCATTCCACTCTAAAGACAGACTAAAAGTGAAGGTAAAAAGTTTGAGTTGGACTTTTAACCTTTGTATAAAACATTTGTTCCCGATAGTGTGTCGGATTCACTTTCCTTTTGGAATCTCCAGATTGGTGAAAACATGATTCCCTAAAGAATATATGGCCACCGACCTTCAACCATTTTACCATTCTTCCTACCAGCTTCTCAACCTACAGTCAAGCATTACATTTAGAAAAATTCATAAGGCAAAGTCAAGCATTACATTTAGATATGTTTTGTATAGAAGTTTTCTATTCATAAGTATGGTCTGATCTTACCTCCTCATCCGAAAGGTACATTAGTAGCCAATTTGAAAATATAATATCAATGGAGTAGTCTTCAATCTCTAGTTCAGGAGATATTACATCAGCACACAAAAAGGTAATGTTCTTGTGATGCCCATTTATGTTTTTATTCTACAAGAAGTGTAAGTAGTGAAAACTCATCAAACTAAGCATAACTTACACATTCCAGTAGACAAACATGAAATTTTCAAATAAGAAAAAACCACCTTCTTAATCACACTTCCAATGAAATCTAGTGCTAGAACATGACCAGCTTCTTTTGCCAGTTCTGCAGTAAAGCATCCTATTTGATGAGGGCATCACTTCAACTGATATGAACACTCCTCTTGCTACTACCATGAATGATGTCCAAGGTCCAATTACTCAGGCACGTGCTCGTCAACTAAATTATCAGGTAAATTCGTTTCTAGGGCTGAGTGTATCACTTAAGAACTCTATGATGCTGCCTAATGGAGATGATTTGCTTGTGCTTAGGAATCTAGGATGGGACAGCAAGGAGTTGATGATATGCATCAAGGAAGGAGAAGGCAATAACAATAGCCAAAGGAGATGAAGAATTTGTGGCCTCCAACTCAAAGAGCTTCGGCCACCCTTTACTTGGTGCTGCGTCACCTTTTTTTAGCCTACAAGGCTTGTATCTGAGTTCTATGAGCTGACTTGGCCCATATGGCCCATATGTGGAACACCACCCTGGGCCCATTACTATTCACATGGCCATAACATGGCGTGTGACCCACCCCTAGGGTTTCCACCTCCTAGTCACCCTCCTCATATAGGAGCCGTCGCCCTTAGTCCGATTTGGGTTTTTCTTAGATTATTCTGCCACTTTGCAGTTTCGCCGTTTGTTCGGTTTGAGGAACCCCACTTGTGAACTTCATTATTATTCGCAATACAATTTCAGATTGTATCTTCTACTCTCTTGCTTGTGTTCTCGATTCGCTTGCAGGAGATAGCCTTCTTGGCGAGGTCAACGCGTTAAACGCGGTTGATAACCAACAGAGCGGTGGTGTAGTGATTGCGAGGGGTTCGATCCGTTCTGGTCGGAGCCTTTGGATCATCAACGTCGTGTCTCCATAATCGACATATCAGTACCTTTCGGAAGATCGGGCCACACTCTCATCAGTTGGTATCAGAGCAAAGGTTGCCCGCTAGGTAATTCGTCCCTTTTAGATTAGTTTATGTTCATCGTCCTAAAGATCCAGAAAAATTAGCCCCACAAAAATAATTTGTTCGTCGTGTCTTTCGCTGTCCCATCACCCCTTGTGCCTTGCAATTTTCTTTTTAGTATTTTGCTTGTTGAATTATTGTTGCATCGTCGAGTCGATTCTTTGGTCTAGTCTAGTTAGAGTCTAGTTAAATCGTTGTCTAGTTTGCATCGTGTTTCTTTGCATAGCTTCATCTTTGTGTTAAGTGCGCGCGCCAACCGCCATCGATTGCCGCCGCCACCACCACGAAACCCACCGCCCCACAATCCTCGCCACGTGCCACCACAAAACCCTACCGCGCCCCACATCACTCCTTGCGCGGCCACCCCATCCGCCACGCTTGCCGTGCCAACCACTCGCAGCCACCCCACATGCTGCATTGCTACTTTGCACCGCCATGGTTTGGCCAAAGATATTAGGGTTTCGGGCTACAGAGAGAGAGAGAGAGAGAGAGAGAGAGAAAGAGAAGTTTGATTTTGGTGATTGACAAAAAAAAAAAAAAAAAAAGAAAGAAAAAAAGGAGAGGAAAAACAAAAAAAAAATAGAAAAAGGCCCCTCTCTGTCCGAAATTTGAAATCCCATCAAAACTTCGCCAAATCAATTGAAAATTGGTGGAGCCCTTCCTCAGATAGCCACAAGATGCCACAAAAAAATTGGGCACGTTTGGCCCACGGGATCAAAAGATATAGCAGTTTGAATTTGAGGCGAGTACGTTTCCGACACACCTTCAGTAAAACAAGCATAACTTTTGCATACGGAGTCGGATTTCGACGTTCTTGTGCTCGTTTCGAAGCTATCGACGATGCGCATCTGAAAATCCAAGAAGCAAAGCACCTGTTGCCCTCAAAGACCCCCAAAATCGGCCATCTTTAGCCCCGAAATTGCATCGCAAGTTTTCAGTTTTCAGTGTTTGGCGTTTCTTTTGGTCTTCCCTTCGGAATTTGGGGTTCGTCCAGTTGAGAAAGTTGTAGATCTTGTCGAAATATTTCAAACAAGTATATATAATCTATATAAAAATTTGCCTTTTCATCATTTGAGACTAGCTGTTGTATCTGCTCAATCTAGAGGGTTGTTCGTGCTTTTACCGATATCGCTGTTTTGTGCTCTACATCGCGCGAATAATCTTGTGCCCTTAGAAAGAAGTTTGAGTAGTGGGCTAGCGTCTATCCTAGCACTTGTTGTGAGGTTCTCCTTTGCTTACAGCAAGTCACATTGATCGTTGCGTGTGCGTGCATACACTTCTTTGCATAGGACTTTGATTAGCTAGCTGTGATTAGGCTAGGATCGGCAACTTTTGACGAGTACTTTGAACAATCTTTCAACTTGCATTTACTGATCTGATTATTGCTGATCCTTTTGCTACCATATTGTGCCTTCCGAGCTCCACCTACTCTTGATCAGAACAGGTCCCCTCTTGCGATCGTACCCACGCTCGACACGGTATCACGAACCAGCCACCGGTTGTACCACCTACTGCTTGCTTTGGTAAGAACACTTGTAAGAGTGTGGTAAGACGCTTGAGAGTGTGTGATTCCATCTTCCATCACCTAGTAGTTGATAGGGATAATACCTTTGTGTTGTCCTTTGTTTCCTACTAACCATGGCGGTGAGACTTCGATGAAAAGAGTGTGTGTTAAAGGGGAACTCATGGCGCTTTTGGATGAACAACTCGCTACCATTAATGAGGACATTGTGAAAACTACTGAGGCTACTACAACCGCATTACATTGCTCAATCAACGATAGTATTGCAGTGCTCACCACACGCCTTGAAAGAATGGTGAATCACCACCAAACAATGGGCGCAGTATGAACATGATGCAGCCCAAGATCTTGAGGTGGGAGATGATAATGAGAGGCGAAATCGTGATGCTCAAGATGCACGTCTACTACACCGCCTACAACACAACCGTCACGGTATGGGAGGTAATAATTTTCATCACCACAATGTTTGTGTTAATGATGACCCATTTGCTAAAGTTAAATTTATCATACCATCTTTTGCACGTGTTTATGATGCTGAAATTTATTTAGATTGGGAGATGACAGTTGAACAAAAATTTAATGCCCATCTAGTTCCTGAAGTGCATAGAGTCAGGCAATCTACTAGTGAGTTTAAAGATTTTGCTATCATTTAGTGGAATCAAGTAGTTAATTCTGGCTTAACACCTGATATATGGGATAGATTGAAGGTAGCTATGCGTGCTAGATTTGTTCCTCCTGCTTTTAAACGTGATATGCGTAAGAAATTGCAGCGCTTAGACCAAGCTAATAGATCTGTCGAGGAATATTACCAAGAATTACAAATAGGCATGTTGCGTTGTAATGTTGTTGAGGATGAGGAGGATAAGATGGCTCGTTTTTATGGGGGCTTAAGGCGTGAAATTCAGGACATAATTGATTACAAGGAGTATAATGATATCAATAGGTTGTTCCAACTTGCTTGTTTAGCAGAAAAAGAATTGCAGGGAAGACAACAAAGGACCAGGAGCAATTTTGGAAGTACGTCCGCATCGAGATCGGCGGCGGGCAAGCCAAGGCAGCCCCACCTCCTCTTTCGATCCGCTGCCCCTCCGTGAGTAGGGAACGTTCAGAAGACCACCACCACCACCGCCACGCGTGCGAGGCGAGCAAATCCACTAGTGTGCGAGCACCGCCACAGAGCTCTTCATCGATTGCTTCCACGGGTCGCATACAGCGGGATTATATGCCACCGTTGCAAAGGGATGGGACACGTTATGAAAGATTGCCCGATCGTGGCGTACATTGCGACAAAGGCGGTGGTTACGTAAGTGCTAGTGATGTTGAGGATGAATATGCTCTTGCGGCTAACCTTGCGGTAATGATGATGATCAAGAGGAGGAACATAGTGATGGGGAGGAAATTTTAGGTACCGCATTTGCTACGGAGAATTATAGGACCATAATTGTGCAATGAGTTTTGAGCACTCAAAGGAGCAAGCGGAGAAGATACAACGCCATAATTTGTTCCAAATGTTCCTCATCGTCAAGGATTGCCGTGTTCGTGTCATAATTGATGGTGGGAGTTGTAATAACTTGGTAAGTTTAGATTTGGTCAAGAAGCTTGGCTTGACCACACGTGCACATCCTCATCCATACCACATTCAGTGGTTCAACAACAGAGGTAAGGTGAAGGTAACACAATCTGCGAGTGCATTTTCCATTGGTTCCTATCATGATGCTGCTAATTTCGATGTAGTGCCTATGCAAGTTTGCTCACTTTTATTAGGTCGTCCATGGGAATTTGATACTGATGCAACTCATTATGGTAGAAGTAATAAGTACTCTCTTATACATAAAGGAAAGAAAATAATTTTGCTACCTTTGACACCTACTGAAATTGTGCAATGTGAAAAAGAGATAGCTGCAAATGAGAGGAAAAAACATGAACATGAATCTGAAAATCAGCAAGTAGTGAAGAACATTTTCCCACCTAAGAAAGAGAAGTTGGCACCTAGTTCTAGAACTGAGGGAATTAAATTAAATGGTTGTGTCATGCTTGCAACCAAATCTGATCTTGCTGAAATTGTCGATAATGATATGCCATGTTATGCTTTGATATGCAAATACGCTTTATTTTCACTTGATGATATCTCTAGCTCTTTGCCGTCTGCTGTCACTAACCTTTTGCAGGAGTATGAGGATGTGTTTCCAACTGAACTATCCCCGGGACTGCTACCTATTAGAGGGATTGAACACTAAATTGACTTAATTCCGGGAGCGACTTTGCCAAACCGTACGGCGTATAGGACCAATCCGGAGGAGACTAAGGAAATTCAACGACAAGTCCAAGACCTTTTGGACCGAGGGTATGTACGAGAAAGCCTTAGTCCTTGTGCTGTTCCTGTTCTTTTGGTTCCTAAGAAAGACGGTAGTTGGTGTATGTGTGTTGATTGTAGAGCCATTAATAATATCACAATCACGGTATCGTCATCCTATTCCTAGGTTGGACGACATGCTAGATGAGTTGAGTGGTTCTATTATTTTCACAAAGATTGACTTGCGTGAGCGGTACCTGATTAGAATGAAATTGGGAGATGAATGGAAAACAGCGTTTAAAACTAAGTTCGGGCTATATGAGTGGTTAGTGATGCCTTTTGGTTTAACTAATGCACCTAGCACTTTCATGCGTTTGATGAACGAAGTTTTGTGTGCTTTCATTGGAAAATTTGTGGTGGTTTATTTTGATGATATTCTGATATATAGCAAGTCATATGAAGAACACCTGAATCATTTACGTGTTGTTTTTAATGCTTTGCGAGATGCACATTTGTTTGGTAACCTTGAGAAGTGCACCTTTTGCACCGATCGAGTATCGTTTCTTGGCTATGTTGTTACTCCACAGGGCATTGAAGTTGATCAGGCCAAGATCGTCGCTATCCAGAGTTGGCCGCCTCCTAAAACGGTCACACAAGTGCAGAGTTTTCTCGGGCTCGCTGGCTTCTATCGGCGTTTTGTTCGGGATTTCAGCACCATCGCTGCACCGCTGAATGAGCTTACAAAGAAGGGTGTTCCTTTTACTTGGGGCACCATACAGCAACAAGCTTTCGACGCTCTCAAAGATAAGTTGACACACGCTCCTTTGCTTCAACTACCTGATTTTTGCAAGACTTTTGAATTAGAATGTGATGCTAGTGGCATAGGTCTTGGTGGTGTGCTAATTCAAGAAGGAAAACATGTTGCTTACTTTAGTGAAAAATTAAGTGGGCTTAGTTTGAACTATTCTACCTATGATAAAGAATTATATGCTCTAGTTCGAACTTTGGAAACATGGCAACATTATTTATGGCCCAAAGAGTTTGTAATACATTATGATCATGAATCTTTGAAGCATATTCGAAGTCAAACCAATCTGAACCGTAGACATGCTAAGTGGGTTGAGTTTATTGAGTCTTTCCCTTATATCATTAAACATAAAAAGGGCAAAGAAAATGTAATAACTGATGCATTGTCTAGACAATATACCATGCTCTCACAACTTGACTTCAAAATCTTTGGATTAGAGACAATAAAGGAACAATATGTGCATGATGCTGATTTTAAAGATGTGTTGCTTAATTGTCAAGAGGGAAAGGGTTGGAATAAATTTGTGGTGCATAATGGGTTCTTGTACCGTGCTAACAAGCTATGCATTCCAGCTAGCTCCGTTCGTCTTTTGTTGTTCTGAGGCGCATGGAGGAGGATTAATGGGTCACTTGGCGTGAAGAAGACCGAGGACATTCGACCCACCACTTTTATTGGCCAAAGATGAGGCGAGATGTCGAGCGCTTCATTGCCATTGCACCACGTGCCAAAAGCTAAGTCACGACTTAACCTCATGGTTTGTACATGTCTCTTCTGTTCCAAGCACACATTGGGAAGATATTTCTATGGACTTTATTTTAGGTCTGCCTAGAACAAAGAAGGGGAGGGATAGTATTTTTGTTGTCGTGGATAGATTCTCTAAGATGGCTCATTTTATACCATGTCATAAAAGTGATGATGCTACAAATGTTGTTGATTTGTTCTTTAAGGAAATTGTTCGCTTGCATGGTATTCCGAATACGATAGTTTCCGATCGTGATGCTAAATTTCTTAGTCATTTTTTGAGAACTTGTGGGCTAAATTGGGGACTAAGCTGCTATTTTTCACTACTTGTCATCCCCAAACCGATGAACAAACTGAGGTAGTCAATAGAACCTTGTCTACTATGCTGAGGGCTGTGCTTAAAAATAATTTAAAAATGTGGGAAGAATGTTTACCTCATGTGGAATTTGCTTATAATTGCTCGCTGCATTCTACCACAAAGAAGTGCCCTTTTGAGATTGTTTATGGTTTCATCCCTCGTGCACCTATCGACTTGTTGCCTCTTCCAGCTTCGGAGAAGGTAAATCTTGATGCTCAACAGCGTGCTGATTTGATACTTAAGATGCATGAGACAACTAAAGAGAACATTGAGCTTATGAATGCTAAATATAAAGTTCTTTGGTAGTTAGGGGCGCAAGCATGTTACTTTTGAACACGGTGATCTTGTGTGGTTACACTTGCGTAAGAGCGATTCTCGAATTGAGAAAGTCTAAACTCATGCCTCGTGCGAGATGGTCCTTTAAAGTGCTTGAGCGTATTAATGATAATGCATATAAGTTAGATTTGCTGCGGATTTTGGGGTTAGCCCCACCTTTAACATTTGAGATCTCGACCATTCTTCTGAGCGGAGGATGAGCTTGAGTCAGGGCGACTCCAATTCAAGAAGGGGAGGATGATGAGGGCATCACTTCAACTGATATGAACACTCCTCTTGCTACTACCATGAATGATGTCCAAGGTCCAATTACTCGGGCACGTGCTCGTCAACTAAATTATCAGGTAAATTCGTTTCTAGGGCTGAGTGTATCACTTAAGAACTCTATGATCTTTGCCTAATGGAGATGATTTGCTTGTGCTTAGGAATCTAGGACGGGACAACAAGGAGTTGATGATATGCATCAAGGAAGGAGAAGGCAATAACAATGGCCAAAGGAGATGAAGAATTTGTGGCCTCCAATTCAAAGAGCTTCAGCCACCCTTTACTTGGTGCTGCGTCACCTTTTCTTTAGCCTACAAGGCTTGTATCTGAGTTCTATGAGCTGACTTGGCACATATGTCCCATATGTGGAACAGCCACCCCCGGGGGCCCATTACTATTCATGTGAACAGTAACATAGCCGCATGAGCAGTACCCCACCTAGGGTTTCCACCTCCTAGTCGCCCTCCTCATATAGGAGCCGTCGCCCTTTAGTCCGATTTGGGTTTTTCTTAGATTATTCTGCCACTTTGCAGTTTCGCCGTTTGTTCGGTTCGAGGAACCCCACTCTGTGAACTTCATTATTATTCGCAATACAATTTCAGATTGCATCTTCTACTCTCTTGCTTGTGTTCTCGATTCGCTTGCAGGAGATAGCCTTCTTGGCGAGGTCAACTGCGTTCGTCACGGTTGATAACCAACGGAGCGGTGGTGGAGTGATTGCGAGGGGTTCGATCTGTTCTGGTCGGAGCCTTTGGATCATCAACGTCGTGTCTCCATAATCGACATATCAGTACCTTTCGGAAGATCGGACCACACTCTCATCACTATTCGAGCACCAAGCTCCAGTATTGATTTCCCTTTGTAAGATGGAAGTAAATACAGGACCTACAGATCAACAGTGTAAATTAGTCATGTGCAAAAAATACAATTACTCAATTCAAAAGGAGAGCTCCATGCCATACATTTTTTTATAAACCATGGTGAAAAAAAAACTATGTGCAGTAACAATATGATTATAAACCATGTGTTCACTAGTTACAAATGAATACTGTAACCTCATAACCTCCAAAATCCTATTACTACTATTTAGCAAATTCTGTTTAGTGGTGGTGGTTCCTATTTCTATTAAGCTCATGTGTAGTAAATAAAAAAATGGCTCTCATTAGCAAGCAAGTTGACCTCTAGCAGAAGTTTTTTGCTTTTGTCCAAACCAAAACTAGCAAATTTCTACCAGTAGATTGTTTGGAATCATAGTGGAAATCGGCACAAAATTTTTCCCACAGTCTGTCTAATGCCACTGGCTAGCTATCCAGCTTTCGGGAAGATCCCCATCATATATGTAAAGTTAAGATTTGAGGTCATCTCAAGGCGCATAATTGTCCTAGAGAAGAAATAGAATTGACATATGCTTAAAAAGCAAGTGTCGGCATCAGTACTTGATACCACTGATATAAATACAATTGCCGAGCGAGCAACACAGTTAAGTTTAACAACAATGAAACAATGAATAACGAGAGAGAGAGAGAGAGAGAGAGAGAAACAATGAATAACGAGAGAGAGAGAGAGAGAGAGAGAGAGGAGAAGATCATGCATGCATGTACTTAGTACTCCTATGTGTTGATGTGTGTATCAAGAACTAGTAGTATCATAACCTCGGGTCACTTCTCCTTGTCGAGGTCGACGGCGCGGGAGTCGAGCATCATGGACTCGATGGTGAGGTCCCTGGAGTGCTCCTCCCAGTAGCTCTTCTGCACCTTCCTCTCCACCGCCCAACCCCTACACGCAACACAAACACCAACCCACAACCCTTCATTTCCCCTCGTCCGATCCCCAAAAAACAACAACTTAACCATGAGCATGCAGATCTGGGATGCGAGGTTCCATCGGCTTACCATTCGCCGCGACAGCCACGACACCAGATTATACCTGCGATGGAGGCAAAGGAGGGTCACCTGCTGCACCAGGGCTCCCCCCGCTGGGTGGCCACCGCCAGCATTGCCCGCCGTGGGCTTCACCGCGGCCTCCACCGCGACCTTTTGCCTCGCCTCCTCCAAAGAGCCACGACTCGGCCCCATGACAGCTGCCTTGCCTGCCGCGGGCGGCGGCATGGTCCTTCTCCACGGTGATGCACTACCACCAGCCAGATCATACCCCTCCATGGCCCCTCCACGAGGATACAGTGAGAGGCAGCCTCGCGGCGCTGCATGGAGGACGAGGAAGCTGATCCGGTCGGGGCGGCTTCACAATGCGCGGAGAGACCAACCGGCGTGGGAAAGGGGGAAGTTGAGCGGCATGGAGGAGAAGGAGGTTCAGATCCAACCGAGTCGTCTTCACACCGAGGGGGAGGAGGCCAAGGGGTGTCTCATGGTGTTCTCCAGAGTCAACTTCATGACGCGGGGGATGGGGCCAAGGGGCGTCTCCATGCGGGGGAGTGGCAGGGGAGGAGGCGGCGCCAGTTCCACACGTGGACGTAGCCATGGGGAGGAGGCAACGACGGCAGATCCGCACGGGGGTGAGGCCACGGGAGGAGGAGGCGCTGGATCCGTACGGTGTCGAGGCCAGCGGCAGTGGGAAGGTCACTGTGGAGTTTCTTGGGAGGGAAGGTGACGAGAGCGAGGCATCTTAAACATCCTATAGGATAAGATGGGTTTAGGTGGAGCAGTTGAGTAGTTTTATTTGGATGTGGGAGGTGGTGGGTCAAGCAGGCTTCATGCGTGGTGAATAAGTTGGCCCTGTAATGCATGTGTTTTCCGTTGTGAGTTATGTGTTGTTGTATGCATGTTCTTCTTGTAGTGCACATATGCTATTATGAGGGTGGCCTTAGCTAATTAAGTCATCGAAAAACTAGCCTTGCACGTAGGTAGGCTGAAAAGTGCGGACAGGACCAACTGACCGGCCTGTCTAAAGGGGCTCCCTTCTCCGAGGAGTTGGGATAAAGCCTTCCGACACAATTGCGAATGCCTCACTCAATGGGAGCAATCCGGGTAAGTGAAGGATAAGATCCATTCACTGGGCTAGTGCAGGGTTAGGACTAGATGATGTAAAAGCTTCGATGCATACTCTAGACTACTTACCTACGGTAGTGAGCGGTGCAACGACGGGTGCTGAACAAACTAGAGAATTCACATTATGTGGGTAAAGCTGTACAAACTCTACAGAGTGTAAATCTATTATAATAGCTGTGCTCGCGGTCATGAGCGTGCTTAGTGTGGGTGGTATGGGTTTAGTGTTGATTTTCACAAAAAACTGTCTTATCAGGAAAGTGGGAAATGGTTTGTGATTTATTTGAGATAACTGACATGTTATGGTTGAACGGGAAATGTTGCTCGTAGCCAAGGAAGACTGCGAGTTGTAGTTTTTATTATTGTTGGATCATTCAAATACTTATGACTATCCAGTATTCATTTAAAATGCTCTTTCAAATTCCGTTGCAAGGTATTACTTATGAATATTGCAAATAAAACCTGCTTAACGCAAAATAACTTGTAGCATAGAGCCTTCTCTTGATTAACCTTGCATGTATATAAATTTTGTGATACACTACAAGTCTTGCTGAGTACACAAGTACTCAATCTTGTTTATGTTATTATTTAGAGTATGAAGAGTTGATACCAAACGACGCGTTCTTCGCACCCGGAACCGGAGGGTTCGGTGATGGGTCTATCTAGGATTTGTTCCTTGTTGGTTGCATTTGGGTATGGTTGGGCACACCACTATAATTCTCTTTACTCTCATCACTTTTACTTTCGCTGCTATTTCTGTTACTTTGTTACTTCTGGTACTTAGGTCTCATTTGGCCGGTCGGCCTTTGTAATGTAAAAACTGTAATCGCTTAAGTTAAGTACTATTTTTCTTTTACCTTGTATATATATGAATGTATGGTTGTGAATACCAAATGTTGTGAATGTGTGTGCTAGCTACTAATCCAGGGACTAGCACATAATACACTTAGGGTTTTCGGGTATTCCACGCCTAGGGGTCCGATAGCGCTTGGTGTCAGAGCTATACTGACTGTAGGACAAGCCCTAGGTAGAATGGTTGTTTGATTAGAAGTTAGTTTTCAAAATACAACTCATTTCAGTCATGAAAATGATTATGAAAATCTAGGAGTTTTTGCTAATCTTATCCCCCTTAGCAATCTCCTCTTATCTAAAGTCTTTCTTTTGGTAATATCTTCTCATCTCATTCTAGTTTTGAGAGATGGGATGCTCTCCAAAAATAAATATTTTTAGACACACTTAGGACCTTAAAACTGAGTCAAAATGTTTTGAAGAAGTCATTAAAACATCCTACGTGAAGACCTCTTGGAAGAACTCGTTGAGGACGCCGCAAGATGCTGCCTTGAATGGATCTTTCCTTGAAATTTTAGAACATAGACTTGCTGAAAATAATGTGATGTAGTATTCTTTAACACCCCCGCCCCTCCTACCCTCATTTAGAGTTAAATTGATTTCTATTACAAAGGTCTAATAGTATGTGAAGACCAAGGGGTAGAATACCACAAATTGAGCCTCGAGGATTAGCTAAATAAACTAGAGAATGGTTAAAACTTGTGCTGAAATTCTTGTCTTGTCTAGTATCATTTCTTATCCATATCTCTTACTACATATTCACTAAACTTTCCTTATTTTCAAATTGTAGAATGAGCTTAGGTATAATATTGCTATAACCTGAATGTAAGTTGTTACCTATGTTGGTTTACTTGCCTCTTTTGTAATGTAAAGACAACGGGCATGTGTGCCATGTAAAATTTGTCTGATAGGTTAAAATTTAGGTGTGATACCCCTAAAGTTTAAAAACCTACATATTTTTAGAATAGACAGGTTAAACTAGTTGGGATGATGATACTTGCCGACCCACTTAACTTGTGCTTATTCCCTCTTATCTTGCACACGGTTGCCTATCCTGCACTCTGTAAGATTAGGATAATCGGTAGACACGATCTGGTCATCACCTCATGGCAACAGGTGTCACCTCCGGATCATAGCAACCAGGGAGCGGGGTTCCTACACCTTCGCAACCTAAATAGCAGCATCCTTCTACTTCAACGTCGCCAACTGAGCTGCCTTAGCGAGCGTCTGCCGAAGAAATCTAAATGTTGCCCCCGTCTTCCGTCACGGCACAAGTGTTTGCCATAATCGAGCAAGGGCGGCAAACCGACACTCTTGCGCTCCAACAGTTGGTGCAGAACCCCGCTACCCTCAACACTGCTGCTAGAAGTAATGGAGACTGCTACCAATCAACCATCGTTCAGTATGGACGAATTCATGCGAACTCGATCTATGACCTTTGCGTTAGCAAGTTGACCCTCTCGGTGCTGATGACATCCACTCCACCAAGGTCTAAGCTTTGAAGTAAACAGTTTCGTTTATCTCAAAGTCTCATCCCTGCGCGATATTCGCCATGTCCAAACGCATGAGAAAACTGACACTTGGTACCTCGGTCCCTGCTGAATCATTGAGGAGAAAGGCAAGGTAGCATATCAGTTGGAGCTACCACCTCAACTCTCGGATGTGCATGATGCCTTCCACGTATCACATCTCAAGGAGTGTCTTCAGATTCCAACCAAACTCACTTAGTTGGAAAGCATTAACCTCCAACTGAATCCTTCTTATAAAAAAACAATCAACCCAAGTTCTAGACGAAGCCATGCGACACCCTCGCAGTCGAATGATCAAGATGTTAAAAGTCAAGTGGAGCGACCACATCAAAGATGAAGCTACGTGGGAACGAGAAGACCGGAGTGGAGCAGAAATTTCCTACTTCTCTACCCTGTCAATCCCTTCGTAACCTACCTTCGTATGGGTCTTCTTCCTTTCATCTGTTTCAAGAGAGGACTACCGTCACTACGACAAGAAAGGGGCAATGTGTCTTTCAACTCTAAGCGAAATGCGTCATCTGCTGTCTTGATTTCCTCCGAAGGTAGAGCTGAGAAATCCTGACAACAAAACCTCGTGTTACTGACACATTTTCCTATCCATTGCTTTGTTCAACCTTTCCTTTCTTGAATTAAAAGACACTTCCGACACATCAAGCCACGGCTCCATTCCGTCGACCAGTCCTGTCTCCTTACCGACCATTCTGCCGGAATCTCGAGGACGAGATTCTTTGTAAAGAAGGTAGGTCTCTAACATCCCGAATTTAGGGTTTGTATTTCAAATGTATAAAATGTGACCATTTCATTTGGATTTTAAACCAGGGTTTTGTTGATTTTAAAACCTAAAACATCATTTTGTGAAAATACTAGTAAAAAGGAACTTCAAGAAATTTATAAAAAAAAATATATTACTTGAAACACCCTAGAAAATTTATACAAGGATCTACATTATAACCTAAGCCTCCCCTAAAATTTTTAGAAGTTCTGGAGTTAGTTTGCTAGGTCAAACAAATTCCTAAAAACTCAGCCATTCTCAATTAAAGGAAAAATCAGAAAATAAAACCCTAATACCCTCCTCCTCGCACTGTTCCTCTGGTGTAGTCATGCACACTCGGTTGCCACCGAACCATTTCGCGCGCACCTTGCCCCTCTCATTGACTATGGGCCCCACTGCAGGTTCTTCCCACGCGGCCGCGCGATAGCGCCAGCCAGCCTCACTCCCATGCCGCCCGGCTCGTCGTGCGCTCCATGCAACCCTCGCGATGTGCCACCGCCTTGGCTCCTCCGCACGCATTGCCGCGCGTCAAGCGACCACAAACTCGGCGGCCCATGCCGTGCGTGCTCAGGCACTGCGCACCGCCCATACTGGCTCTTACTCGCGAGCTCATCGCGTCCCCTCTATATGGCCACCTCAACCTCCCTCTACCCAGGCGGAAGGGAAGTCTTTGAGGCTGACCTCCCAACGACTGCTAGTACAGCATTAGGGGCGGAGTGATGACAGTTGTTAAGACTGGTTTAACTCTTCCAATATCAACCGCAACTGTCGAGAGAATCTTTTCAGGAATGAAGGTTATGAAGACGCGTCTTCGAACTACAATAGTACAATGGGAGATGGATTTGCACGAGATTGTTTGGTAATTTATATTGAGAAGACAATGGCTAAAAAGATTAGTAATGATGATATCATTAATGAATATGATCGTGCCGGTAGTCGTAGATCTAAGTTTAAATTAATACAGATGTAATCTTATTCGTATTTTGCATAGCATTATTGCCTTGATATGTATGGTTATAACTATGAGATCGGTGAATCAAACTTAATTCTATTTTACTTGTTATTTGTACCGCCTCCCTATATCGAATTCCTGACTCCGCCTCTGCCTCTGCCTCTGCCTCCTCTTTACCACCTCAAGCAATCCCTCTATCTCCCCTCTCCTTCTCACCGAACCAAAAACCACAAAGGAAACAAGTTTCATTTTTCAGCCGACGGCGCCACCGGCACTACCTCGCCACTCTGGCTACTCCAGTGATCCTCATCTTCTCCCTACTGTGTCATGTTATGTACTAGGCCACCATCGACATTTCCCCTAACTTGATTTTACTTTGGCTTCACAGGACCTCGCCGCAATCCCCCTCTTCCTCGGTTCCGGTCAAAAGACCCTAACTCCATTGCCGTGCCATCTTCGGTGAGTATTATCCCAATTCTACTTACCTTGAGATCCCTCTTAAGATACTCAGACCTCCCCGATCACTCATGCTCCCTCTCTTCTCCTTGGTTACCTTCTCCACGTGAGCACCATCGCCATCACCGCCGGTCAATGCCGCCAAAGCTCTTCAGGCCATCTTAGTCGCTGCTTCTCCTACGGTTGATTTCCTAGAATCTAGTAGTAACCTGTGTGTGTGCGCTATCTAGCTTGTAGCATCACTGCCTTGCGAAATGTCATTTCGGCCCAAGCTCACCGCCGCCTGCTGTCGCCGCGCCACCATAGTGCCTCTCCAGCCGCCCCAAGACCACCCCTAGCTCCCTTGACCCATTATCAACCCATTTTGGCCGCTTCGAGCCACCATCGTCGCCTCCAACCGCCGGCGATGGGTGCTGCCCCAATTCGGCCGAGCTCTTCTTTGTTCTGTCAATTGAGCTCCATGCTTGTCCATCACTCTCCCACTGAACAAGGGACCCACCCATATAAATCAAACCCCTTTTACTGCTAACAAATGTTGTAACTGTTAATTAGACCACTCTAATGGATTAACAGAATTTAAGATTGAAATTGAGAAAGGTTTGGATAGCAGCACTGCATTTCAGAAGTTTGTTGGGTTGTCAGTTGATCTAACAGAGAAGAGGATTAGAAGAATAATTGAACTGCCGATGAAACCCATTTGCAAAGACCATCTATCAAATGCTAACAAATATTATGGATGTTATTTAGGCCACTCAAATGGACTAACAAATTTAACATTGAAATTTGAAGAAAGTAGCCTTTAGCATTTGACTTCAGAAAGTTTGTCTGTTGAAACATATATGAGCAGAGCAGACCAACTAAGAGATATTAGAGGTGACAGTAGGCAAATGACCTTGTAATACAAGTAATTAGAAACCTTATTGATTCAGTTAGCTATTGGAAATCCATCTAATAGCCGAAAATCAAACTGAGAACAAATATTGATATGTATCCAAAACTAACAGTGAACTAATGACATTACTAATGCAGGTACTTAGAAAGCTTATCGATTCATTAGCCAATTTGAAAGAAATTGAATTAGTAAGCAGGTTTAGTTAAACAACACTTTAACTTAGAAGGTTTCATTCAAAAGGAAGTATGATCAGAAAAGGAGAATCAGAATGTAATGAAAGACAACAGTAGGCCCCTCTCCACAGCAACTCTGTATGAGTATTTATGCGTGTAGGTTTTTCCCTCTATAGCTTTATCTGTGTTTGCCCTCTGTCTCAGCAATTCACACTTCACAGTGGACCCTTCCCTAGTGATTGATTTAGGGAAATGACAATATTTGTATAAGAGACATATACTCATGTAATTAAGTGAGAGTAGTTAATAAGGTGGTTACTTTGGATGTTCTTGTTAGCACTCACACGTTAGTTAATTTCCTTAATGGTTAAATTAGGCTGGTTAATTCAAGTAGTTCCAAGATTAGTTAAAAATCCCTAGTGCAATTTAATTAGCTATCTAGGAGGTGTTAATAGGCAACTTAGCTAATGGATGTTCCTATAACAACTGGTGTGCTCAAATAGTGTTAGTTAATGAATGAGTCAAGTGATTAAGGGTTCACTACAAGAGGTAAATTAGCAGGTCAGTTAGCATGGGTTAGCTTAGTACAGTCGGTTGAGGGCTAATGGGAAATGGTTAGTAAATGTTTTGTAGAAAAAAATTGCAAAGACAAGGTAGGTTAAAAAATTCCAGTGAGTTGTTATCATCTAGTGAGCAATAAGTTATTAAGCAGCAGTTAGGTTAAGTAGTTGATGTAGCAGATTTCCATTCCATGTGTGCTTTTAGCTAAGCCAATTTGTGGATCACTAGAGTTTATTGATAACACAATTTAAAAGTGCAGCTAGAATAAAAGTATATACTTGTGCAGCCTTGTATGCCAAGTAAAGATGAATAGTATGCTAGTAGGCTAATTAGTTAGTTAACCTCAGTGAGTGAATGTGCCCTAGCAAATTACAAGTGAGTGAATGTGCCCTAGCAAATTACAACTAATTAAGCAATTAGAGCCTTCATGAAATCATCAGTGGACCATTACATGGATAGAATGATTTAATATCAACTCCTATCATTATGCTCTTAGAGTGAATTCATAAGACAATATACCAAGTTAAAAATCAAGAAAATCTTATAATATCTCTAATGTCTAAGATAAAAATAAAGATCAACTAGAAATGGTGTTAACCATAAAATCTCATACCTTTATTAAAATATAGCCATGTGTGGTTGAGGTGTTTATGTGACTGCCGGACCCCTACTACCAGAAAACATGTAGTTCCTGAGTGCCTATATGTTTCCCAAGTGTTTGAACGAAAACACTCGGGAAGGTCCTGAGTGTTTTATAGAACACTCGGGATGGGAAGTAAGCACTCGGTAGAAATAATTTTCCGGAGTGTTTACCATAACACTCGGGAAAGATACACGTAAAAAACGGGATCTCACCCCGATCTGGACTGGATGAAATATAATCCCGAGTGCATGAAAACGAAAACACTCGGGAGCGAAATTTTAGTACCGCGCCTTTTTTTCTCCGCCGCGTGTTTGTTTTGGCTAACCCTACATCCCCACTCATCCCCAGTCCCCGCAGCCGCCGCCTCCTTCTCCCTACTGCTCCCCCCGCGCCAGGCTCTCCTCCCCCCCGCACCGCCTCCTTCTCCCTCCTCCTTCCGCGCCAGCACCGCCCTCCTCCTTCTCCTTCTTAGCGCGTCCGGTTCCCTCCTCCTCCGTCGCTGCGCCTGCCTCCTCCCTCCTCCGGCACCGCCGTCCTCCTCCTCCCTCCTCCCCGGCTCTCTCCTCCGCCCACCTCCCTCCTCCCCGACGACCTCCTCCTCCCTCGGCTTTGGCCAGATCTGGAGCTTTTTGCTCTTGCGCCAAATAGAACCATGGCGCCGCCCGGCTGGCCTCCCCTCCTGGCGCCGCCTCCACCAATGCCGCCGGTGTCGCCGCTGCGTCCAGTCGCCCGTGCGCCCGCACTCTTCTCCCCCAGGCCTGCCATCCCTCCTGCTCGGCCCGGCTCCTCCTCAGGCGGCTCGGCCTTCGGCCGCCGCTACTCCTCTGTGGCTCATCCAGCCCTCCATGGCGTCCGTGCGCCTCTCTCTGGTCCTGCACCCTACTCCCTCGGCCCGCGCGGTTCCAGTTTTGGCCGAAGTTGCTTTTGAGGATTTTATTTCATTCTGTTGTTTCGGTTTTTGGTGAGAGCATTGATTCACTTTTGGATGCATGCTGCAGGCATAGGAATCGCCAAGATCGGGTCTTCTCTTGGTTTTTGTTGACGACGAGGTGAACAGAGTTAGCAACTGGGATGTGATTTGCTTGGCAGGTAGCGAGCTGGGTTTTGGATTCACATTTGAGTGAAATGTTGTTGAGCTCTGGTTATACTTGGAATTGATATGTCCTGTGTCTGGAATCAAGATGCTGTTTAGTGATAACTGATAAGGCAGGCACTTATGTTTGATTTCTACAAGTCAATGTAAGGGTAGTTAGCAAACATGTGGATATGGTATAGAAATTCTGCAATAGCATTCTTATCATTTCCTATTCCCCTGTTAGATAATGATTTAAGAAACCAATGTGTAGCATTATGTCTCATAATGCCTTTTCTCTTCTTTCTTTAAGATGAATGGAATACCTATAGTGATTTTTATGTAGGATGTCATAGGTACTTAGTCCCAGGTTTCTCATTTGTTTATAGAATTAACATAAGATTGAATTGACCACTCTTCTTTTCAATCCAAATGACCTGATATTTGCTGTTCTATTCATTTTGCATCATGGCTGTGTTGAATTACTTGAATATGCCTGCTTTTTTTGTTTGATGAACCAACTTCAATTTGTATCTTGATTACATATTTTATTTGTTTCAGTTGACACCATCTCTGCAATTGAGTTTGATAAATCCGGTGACCATCTTGCCACTGGAGATAGAGGTGGACGTGTGGTTTTATTTGAAATAAGTGACTGTTGTCTGCAAAAAACATGACTGTTGTGCAAATTTTATAATACTTCCTTCATCCATGAATAAATGCCATTTTTAGAATGCGTGCAGTTTCTTTTTAAAAAAAATTCTGACCACTATTCTTTAGATTTTCCTTAGATTTATAATTCTGACTGTTGTCTGCAAAAAACATGACTGTTGTGACTGTTGTCTGCAAAAAACATGACTTGTGGAGAGTATGAGCTCAGGCAAAACTTTTCCTTAGATTTTTTTTTCAGGATTAGCTTACCAGCAAAAAGGCAACATAAAACCATATGTAAAGCATGTTACCTTCGAAATGAAGCTATTGCTTAGTAATATCCTTGAATATGTGAATCTTTTTCTTATTTATATGTAATTCTTGTAGTTCGACTACCTAAAAAGTTTGGAAATAGAAGATCAACAAGATCAAGTGGTGCCAAACAGCCAACAATGCAGTCATTCTCTTGTCTACAAATGACAAAACAATCAAGTCTTTCTTTTTTTTCTTTTCTTTTAAAAATTCAGTTGTTGTCAAATGTTAGCACAATCTGTGATATTGGTGCCTTACTGCTTCGCTCTCTCTGCAGGTGCAAGAGAAGAAAGTGAAACACATTTCAGTAATGAATTTGGATACTTCCCAAAGTTCAGACCAGGGAAAAAGAAAACCGGCCGGTAACCGCCGGTTACCGGATTTACCGGTGGTAACCGGGAACGGAAAAACCGGCCGGTTTTTCCGGGCTTTATGAGTTCAAATTTCAAATTTTGAATTTTGGCTGGTTTTTAAGCAAATTCAAGCGAGATTCAACCGGGTTTTTTCCGGGAAATCCGGTAACCGGCCGGTTACCGTTCCCGGGCCCTCTCCGGGTTTTGGTCCGGTAGCGGGTTTTTGAACTTCCAGTTCCAGTACCAGTAGCTCTAGAGCTCTTCTTCCAAATGGCGGATGTTCAGAAAAGTTGCACAGTTGCCCAAACAAGGATTTCCCATTTCCTCCTGGAGGATGTGCATCATTGCGTTTGCCTGTGGTAGTTGTACTTGATCCATCATCTGTAATTCTCTACAGCATGATACATTAGCAGTGCTTGCATATACAATAAGTTTCTTTTGATATGATATACAAGTAGGCGCTCTTCTGACAAGCTATACATAATTGCAATAGACAAGTCTGATTAGTTAACTGATGAATATCATTTTTTCCGTACTTCAGTACGGTCATAAACTGAATCCACAGCGCTCACAAAGCATTACTCAGATTACTACTTATTCACCTCAGTGTATTCTTTTCCGTCTGGGTCATTTTTGTTTAATAATTTAAAACCAATTGCGCATACTAATAATATGTGTTTTTATACATGTTCAGCTAGCGCCACAACCACTGTTTGACGCAAGCATTTTCCCTGGTCCTGCAGACGAAAGCTACATACAGTACGTTTTGTCAATGTCGTTTTTTTTTTGTCAATTACCTGTACACCGTCTGTGTTTCTACAGCATGCATATTATCCAACTCTTTTCATCTTACAGAATTCAATAATCACACACTATACTCTGCTTCATGACCCACTACTCTTTCTTTTATACAATGTCTGGTGTATTATATGCTTGTTGTGTAATATTATAGAGTTCCTATATACGCTAATATAGTACGGAGTACTTGTCCTGTAATATTATAAATTTCCTATATATGCTAAGACACTACGCATCAATTGAGTTCGTTGTACTTCTTGCGTACAATGATACACTACGCATCAATTGAGTTCGTTGTACTTCTTGCGTACAATCTTGTTATCAGTTTCGGGTTAACCAATCTCCCCTTTTGTCTTGCATAGACATGCACATGAAACCTGCCCAATTATTTAGGTCATTTATTATTGTAGCTAAAAATGCCTTTGTACAGTCATCTTGTACATATCTTAGTCTCGCTTTATTTACTCAATACATAACAGATTTTGCTATATGTGTATCGATACAAGCACAATACATTGCAATCCTAGACCTAACCTCTCTAGCTGCAAAAAAAAAAAAAACCATTACGATTGTACACACGCGTAGGGCTGGAAAAAAAAGCTTGAGGCTCGCGAGCCTGCTCGGGCTCGTCTCGGCTCGGCTCGAGCTCGTAAAAATTCAAGCCAAGCCGAGCTCAGTATTTGGCTCGCAAGAATCTCGAGCCGCTCGCGAGCCAAACGAGCCAGCAGATGCGGCCGCACCACATCCCACTCTCATCCGCCTGCGGCCTGCCAATCTGCCATAATAAATTCCTCACCTCATCTCCCACCCACCCCTTCCTTTCCCTTTCCCTACCCAGTACCCCTCCCCATCCATCCCGATCGGGATTCCCGATCCCCTTCCTCCACCGCCTCCCACTTGGCCACCTCCTCCCACCACCGCGGGACGCTTCGCCTGTCTCCGCCCTGGCGCCGCCTCGTGGAGCTGCCCCGACGCCGACCCCCTCCGCCTCGCCGCCGCCGCCTCCTTCTCGTCCCCTTCCGCCCGTCCCACCTCTCCTTCCTTCAGCAGCGGCCTCACCTCCTCCGCCCCAGTCCTCCGGCTCCATGCCTCCAGAGCTCCGCTCGGGTCCTCCACAGCCACACCGTCACCCCGCCGCTGGATTCAAGGTTGCGGGGAGGAGGAAGCTTCCCTCCCCGAGACCAACTCCGACGGCCATCGCTGCCCGATCGAGGAGGAGCCGCTTGGGGACGACGGAGAGGTGAGCTCGGCGATGGGCACCCCCGCGGCGATGGGCGGCAGCGGCGCAGAGGCGAGCGCGGTGGAGGGCCTACTAGAGGGGGACGCGAGGAGGTGCTCGAGCTCGCGGTCGGCGAGCGTGCGGAGGAAGTTGAGCTTGAGCACCCTCCCCAACTCCGGCCGCTCCCGCAAGCCCAGCTCCCTCCCCCAGGCCCCAATCCCCACCGCCGAGGAGGAGGCAGGCCGCCCTCGCTTATCGCTGCCTCTGACGCCATGCTGCCTCAACTTCAAGGATGGATCTCGTTGGTGAATGCCCTTTGATTGCGAGGATTGGATTGGCTTGTGAATGTGTGCTGATTTTTTGTAGATGTCGTGTGATGGATAGGAGATTGTAAAATGTTCATACATGATAGATACATGTCAATGTTCAGAGCTTGTTGTGCTTGCTCGGTTCATTCCGAAGCTTCTTTGTTCGCTCATGAGCCCAAACGAGCCACTCGAGCCGACATTCGAGACAAGCCGAGCCGCTCGCTCGCTCGTGCTCAAACGAGCGAACCGAGCTCATTCTTTGAAATGAGCTCAAAGAGCTTTCGCTCGAGTCGGCTCGGCTCGACTCGTTTCGACCCTACACACGTGCTTGTGATTTCTTGAGCTATTAATGGATTTCGTGCTTGTGAGTGATCCATTCTATCTTGCGATGAGTTCCAAGATATATTTGATCTTTGAAAACTTTATAACATCTTTACGAGATGAGGTTCACATCTTGAGAGCTGCCCCAAAAGTAAAGTGAAGAGTTGAACTTGCGATGTTCCACTCAATGCCACCTATCGATTGGTCTCATATCTCCTATTTCCATAATCGTAATTTGCATCTTTCATTTTACTCAGTCGCTTTGATCAGTGTTTATTCAATAAGCTAATAGTTGATTAAATCAAACAGATTCTTCCATTGATTCGAAGTACAAGGTTCTTCCATTGATATATCATTTACTTCTCCTTGCTACTGTAAAAATACTGATTGGATTTCATTTGTAAATCTGATGTCAAACACTCGAATGTTGTGGATGTCGACCCGATCTAAATATATATGTGAATGTTGTCTTGTGAACTCGGGAATTATGTCAATGTTATCGAATCTATATATGTAATGATTTGTAACTTATTGGTGGTATTTTTCTTGCTGTGGAATGTATCGTCTATTTGATTGCCGAGTTTTCTGTGAGCCTATTCAAAATTAAATGCAAAATCGCACCTACAAAATTGACGAATATGCTATTCGGTTAACTCCCGAGTGCCACTGTTTAACATACACTCAGGAAACAACTATAATTCCCGAGTGTTAACACTCGGGCCAATTTTCGGGACTCATTGGGATAGAAAGTTTCCCGAGTGTCAATTGCATGATTTTCCCGAGTGTCAACACTCGGTAACGAATTCCGTTACGGTTGCCAAAGCCGTTGTGACAATTTTTTTCCCGAGTGTTTCATTTTTCCTGAGTGTTCGTCTGAACACACGGCGAATTCTTGTTTCCCGAGTGTAACACTCACGGAACTAGTTTTGTCCTGACGAAACTATCCCGAGTGTTATTTCCCGAGTGTAACACTCAGGAAATAAGAATTCCGAGTGTTTTGGGTAGTTTTCCCGAGTGTTTGTGGCACTCAGGAAATAGCCTGTTTCTGGTAGTGCCCGGGCTGCTAACAATCATCTAGACGAAAGGTTATCCTTTCATCGAGCACATATTGATTAGGACAAACTTAAAGCATGGAATTTCCTAGATAAATAAGAAATAATAACAAAAAGAATCATTAACATGAGCTGAACCCCTATACAATTCATGGTAAGGTGCTCTCAATGGAACAGTAGCAATTCAATAAGTCGAAGCAAATCAAAACGCTAATAACTTCTACATACGAACTTGGAATTAAATGAATCTTTTTGCTAAATTCATATAAAACCATTCTTTGTAATAATACACAAGAATATTTGGATTCTCTTGCTGCTGAATTTATTTATCTATTTGTATTTTGTTTCTTGGTTCTTTTGAATAGACGTTGGAATTCGCGAGCAAGATTATCAACGATCAAGTGACCTCACTCTCTAAACAATATAAGCAATGCTAGCACCCCCTTTGATCATATTGATCCTAGTACTTTTCTTACTGTACTTTGTTATGCAAAGCTATTATTACATGTGTGTATGTTTGATATTAAACTACTATATTTGGGATGTCAGTAGTTGTTAATCCTATTTGATGCATGAAGTCCCTTGATATGTTGATAATCTTACTACTTGTAGACCTTAGGAGATGGGTTAGACAATATGTGATGTCAACTTGGGAATTTGAGTGCAAATACCGCACAACCGCTAATTAGACCGATAGGTTTTTCTTAATGGATATAAAAGGACAATATGACAAATGTGGATTTGGGACATTTGTGGAAAATGTCCAGAGGGGTGTGCCTCTGTTATTGTTGTATAAAAACAAAATGCAAAACCTAGTTTTGAACACGTGCGGGTTATATTATATTCTGAAAAAGTGGGAAAGGAGTCTCACTAGTAGATAGGGGAGATTCTCGTCCGGGTCAGTTAAGGACCAGACACCAGCAAATCCAGATCTAAGACTTACGTACAACCACATATGCTATTGTGAGGGTAGCCTTAGCTAATTAAGTCATAAAAAAACTAGCCTTGCACGTAAGTAGGCTGAAGAGTGCGGACAGGACCAACTGACCGGCCTGTCCGAAGGGGCTCCCTTCTCCGAGGAGTTGGGATAAAGCTTTCCAACAAAACTGTGATTGCCTCACTCAATGGGAGCAATCCAAGTAAGTAAAGGATAAGATCCATTTGCCGGGCTAGTGTAGGGTTAGGACTAGATGATGTAAAGGCCTTGATGTGTACTCTTGACTGCTTACCTACGGTAGTGAGCGGTGGCACTGACGGGTGCCGAACAAACTAGAGAATTCGTGTTATGTGGGTAAAACTGTACAAACTCTACAGAGTGTAAATATATTATAATAGTCGTGCTCGCGGTCATGAGCGTGCTTAGTGTGGACGGTATTTTCAATGTGGACGGTAAATCTACAATGTGGATAACCTCCAATGATTGAGTGAAGGATCCCCTCCTAACACTTGGCTTCTCGCCCAAATTTTCATAAGGATTAACCATCCTCAGCATTTAATAAAGCGTTTAAAAACCAAAAACAATACTAACTTTAAGTGGCCCCGCTAGCATGTCCATGACCGGACCGCTATTCGAATAGTTTCTACTCGCGAGTTGGTACAACTTTACCCACACGAGTGACATGCTCGTTATGTCGCCAATTCACGCTTAGTAGGCGTGTGGTGAGCAATTACCATGAGACCTTTACAATGTTACGTCCTAATATATTCATGCCGTTGGGTTTAGCCCCTTTGGACTAACCGTCCTCCGGAAACCCCCTCTTGCGCCAAGTGGGAATAAAACGTCTAACCGACACCCACATAATCACATGACATAAATACACTAGAACATCACAAATTAATTAGCCAAATCCTGCCCATACAGGACATGTGGTAGTACGATATGGCTTAGCAATAAGCGGCTCAAAAGACCGGTTCTCAATTGACTTGGGCGTCATTCCTACAAACCATGGGCCTTAATCTTAACCAGATCAATCCCGTGCATAAACCTGCACCCACCATTTCGACCATTTCGCCCAAGTCCAAACCCATTTTTGATTTTATTTTGAATGAAACTCCATTTATAAACCCATGTGGTAAGACAATACCACAATATCAAGTTTGAAACAAATTTGTAGAAATTTGGTGTAAACCCTCCCAAATTCTATAAGTGTGAACTAAGCTTGGCTAAGCATATGTTTAATTTTGGTAATATCTTGCCTATGGTATCAAGGTAGTCAGATACAACATTCAAATTGGCCATACAATAACACATGGAATTAACTATATGTAAAACAGGATATTAAAATATTTATAACAACTTATGCATGCGATAAAGAATTTAAAAACTGAAAATAACTTAAAATACTGGGGGCAATATGGTCAATGGTGTAACTTGCCTTCGTAGTTGTCTTGGAATTTTAAATCTTCAGATTGGTCGAACTCTCCGGAGTCGTCAAAATCTAAACGCGAAAATACGATAAATTCAAATTCAAATTCAAATAAATTGAAAAACATAGATCAAAATAACTCAAAATTGAAATATTTTGGTTTAGTTAGCTAGATTATGATTTTATATAAATTTTGCAATTTGAATCACCCAATTTGGAGTTCATATTCAAAAGTTATGAATTTTAGAAGTTTTAAACCTAAATCTGAAATTTAATTGATTTTCCCGAATTATTTTTCTATTGAAAAATCTATTTATTGCGTAGTGCTGACGCTAGCAACAGAAATTCGGAATTTAAAAGAATTAAAATTATTTCTGACATGCGGGCCCCACGTGTCATAGACACGGTCCATGGTGAACTGGGTTTATAGCTTTTGGCTCGGGGGTGTGCTGGTGTGGCGCCACGTGGCGCCCACGCGTGTGATGACTTCGGTGTGGGTGCGACGCGGCATCGACATGGCGCCTACGTGGCGAGCCACGTGTGTGTCCGGACCTGCATTACGATTCGGAACCCTGCGTATACCGCACTAGTCCAGATCACGCTAGTGCACACAGGTTAACACGGTAAATATCGATCCACACAAGCGATAAATAAAGTAAGCGATTAGTTTGAATAACAAATAAGGGTTTTGACCTTATGGTCGAGTTTACACTTATTAAGCCACGCAGGCTAACGATAAATAAAGCAAAGAATGAACGGAAAACTCGGCGTAGATCCCACCAATTCACCACAGCAACCGATGGGATCGGACCTTAACGATCAACCACCTTGGCGAACTCCTCCTAAAGCGGCGTGACTCCTCTTACGTAGGTTTGGGCGCAAGTTTTACAACAAGCGTGAGTACACAACCGCACTCGCAAATCATACCACGAATGCAATGTATAGATGCGGAGCTTATTCCAAAGAAAAAGGCTTAGTGGTTCTTTTGCATAAAAGCAACATTTGTAATTGAATACAAATAATAGATTGAAAGCATAATTTAAAACAAATAAACAATAATAATTTAACAGTTGTTTCCACAAAGACACACAGCTAAACAGATTATTTCACATAGCCATATGATTGAGATCACACAGCTCCCACTCCCACATTTTATGAAAACTACCCCTCGTGTGAAATCCCCGAGCATGTCCAGGACCGCGGACACGTCTATTCGAATAGATTGTTTGACACTCTGCAGAGGTTGTACACTTTACCCACAAGATACAACTAGTGTAGCAAGCACCAATCGTAACAAAATAGTTCGGAAACTTCATCTCAAACATTGATATTCCCGATTGTGCTTACAAACCGCTATACCGACTCACATAGAATTGGTATAACACACACATTGGGCGAGGGAAGACGAATCGTCGCGATGCAACCACCAAGTAGTCACACCTCCACCTGTCACACACCTAACCTATCCACGAACATCAATGCCGAGAATCCATAACTTACTAAGTTAGGCCCGTCCCATACCGGGCATGTGGTCGTCATGAAGGCTCGGTTCAATGGCGCACAAAGTTAAGTCCTTAATTGACCAAGGTAAGACTTCCATTTTCTAACTAAGTCACAAAGACCATCATTCCCGTCACATAGACCACCATGTCACACAGTCTCCACCACTTGCCTCGGTCTAAATCCTTTACCACCCGCTTGGTTTTAGTGCAACACATGCCATCACGAAGTAATAACACATAGCACATGCAGTTTTACACGAAGTTCCATAGTCACTTAGTCATAATTAATATTTGCATCTTACATGAGATGTGAGACTCGTAGCATGGCTAAGCAATTGTACTCGTATCTAACCAACCCACATTGGTGCTATAATATTACAAACTAATAACCAATCTAGGGTGACAAGGAATTATGACATACAAGGCCAAGGTGTGATAACAATTTGGATAGTAACTATGCCCAAAGCATTTAAATAAATAATTAAAATAGAATGCAGTACTTTGAAACAAAGTATTTGGAAAACTGGGTTCAAGATGATCAAAGGTATGACTTGCCTTGGAAAAGGTCTATGTACTGGCATTGATCTTGAGGTGCTCCTTCTTCCACAAAATTTCCCGACGAATCGACATCTACTCGCAAACGAAACAAAAACAAACAAAACAAATAAATAACAGAGGCAAAACAAACTCCAAAAATTAAATAAAAATCTCAGATAAATAGAGCTTGAATTTAGACAAATTTAGAAATTTGAATGGGCTCAATCGGAGTTAGGATGCAAAAGTTATGAGCTTTGGAAGATTGGAAATCTAAAAGAAACCCTAATTTGGATTTTCTGGAATTTTCGAATTATTTCTTAACAGAAAAATTGGATTATTGCGCAAAGCTGGCGTCAGCGAAGGAATTTCGGAATTAAAAGAAATCAGAAAATAATTCTGACATGTGGGACCCACATGTCAGTGAGATGGCTCACGGTAGACCAAGTCTACCAAGCCTCGGGATCTGGAGATCGATGGACTGCCCACGCACACGTGCACGTGGACGATGACTAAGCGCCACGCACGCGACACGTAGGCGGCGATGCTGACATGGCGGCAAGGTGGCGGTGACGTGGACACAACAGAGCGGCGGCGCTCGAAACAAGCGACAACGGCGAACGGCGGCGATCCACCGGCGGTGAGTGGTACCAGCGTGAAGAGGGTGCGACGGCGATCACGAGAAGGGGCTCACTGGTGCACGAGGGCGACTGTAGCAGCCGGCGGCGAGCGTTAAGCGGCGGAGGGGTCTCGGGCTCGACGGGATCGGTGCTCCGGTGACGCTCCGGCGAAACGAAGGCCACCAAAGTGAAGTGCAGCTCCGTGCGATGCCGATGGTGCAGACCACGAAGCTCGAGCAGCTCCGGTTGCGGCGGAAAAGCTCGTCGGAGAAGGCGGCGGCGCAAAACGATCTTCAAGCTCCTGCGGCGGCTAGGGTTTAGCGCGAGGGCCAAGGCGGCTAGGGTTGGGGTGCGGACGCCGAGGGCTCCCTCTCCTTTTATACTCGGGGCTCGGGAGAGTCCAGGGCACAAACGCTAAAATCGGATGCGCAGGCGCGAAACCCTAATCGACGGAGACGATGACGACGTGGTGGGTGGGACCCACACGCCGCTGGCTAGGGTTAGGACGCGCGCGGAAAGCAGCAGCCGCGAAACGGACTCAAGGATCGGCCGTTAAATCTTGATCGAACGGTCCATAATCAATGGGACATTGCAACCCAACAGCCCACTCGCATCCCACCGCCCATTTCGATCGACCGGTAGAAACGATCGAGGCGCTCGGAAGGAAAGAGAGGCGGCGAGATCGGCAGTGGGGTCCACTGCCGCGGAGAGCGGGATACATGCGCGTGGGCAGCGCGGAGGAGATGGGCTTTGGTGGATTCGCCCAAAAGGGTTTTCTGAGATTTTAATAGTTTTTCTAATTTAGAAAATACGTAAATTCAAATGGGCAATAGAAAATAGCAAATGAACTCGAGAAAAATTCTAGAAAAATCTAGAAAATATATCTGAGCACATAGAACCCAAATAAAATAGTTTTGGCTAATGTTCCACTTGGAATTATTCACATTAAATGTTTTTGATTGTAAAGTCCAATATTAAGCTTTTGAATTAAATTCAAATAAAATTCAAATGGTGAATTTTCTCCTACTAACTATTTAAAAGATTTTTAAACTCAGAAAATTGGGATGTTACAAACCTCCCCCCCTTAAAGGAATCTCGACCCCGAGATTCAGGCTAGCTAGAGAAAAGGCTAGGGAACTCGGCTTTCAGCTCTTCTTCACGTTCCCACGTTGCTTCTCCTTTTGAGTGGTTGCTCCATTGGACCTTACAAAAACGAACAGTCTTGCTTCTGGTGAGGCGCTCTGCGACATCCAAAATCTTGACTGGCTGCTCCTTGTAGGTAAGATCCTCCTTCAAGACAATTGATTCCAACAGGGCTTGCTCCTCTGGCACACGAAGATACTTCTTCAACTGCGAGACATGAAAGACATCATGTACTCGCTAACGCATCGGCGCTCAAGCGATAAGCAACTTCTCCACGGCGTTCCAAAATCTTGAACGGACCAACATACCTAGCCGGCTTCCCTTTGGCATGAAACCTTTGACACTTCGGCGGTGTAACTCAAGATAAACGAAATCCTCGGGTTCAAAGTCGAGGTCACGACGACGATTATCGGCGATAGCTCTTACGCTCGACCGAGCTATCTTCAATCTTTCTCTCGATCATGGCCACTTGCTCTTCTCGCTCACGAATAATGTGCGGACCGAAACGATCGCTCATTTGTTTCACCAATTCAACGGGGTTCTACAGCACGGCCATACAAAGCTTCAAATGGTGACATTTGCGGATCGCTTGATAATCGTTGTTGTATGAAAATTCGCATACGGCAAACTTTTATCCCATCGGGTAGCATTAGCTAGAGCACAAGCTCAAAGCATATCCTCCAATATCGATTAACTCTTTCACCGTCCATCCGCATGCATGGATGATACGCGCATCGAAATTGGATGTGTACCCAATGCTTCATGCAAGCTCGCCAAAACGAGAGGTGAGCGGGATCCTCGATCGACACTATCTTTTGGGCACACCGTGCAACCGACAATTACGGCCATGTACAACTCGCAAGGCGATCTCACGAGTACGTGGTTTTGACTGGCAGGAAATGGGCGACCTTGGTTAGACGATCGACTATTACCCAGATCGAATCATAACCCGATTGAGTCTTGGGTAAACCGGTAATGAAATCCATACCGATCTCTTCCCACTTCCATTCTGGAATCTTCAGTGGTTGCAGCAAACCTCTTTGGTCTCGTGTTCGCCTTTACTTTACGGCGGTGTCGCACAAGGCAACGAACTCTGCGACTTCTCGTTTCAAATTTGGCCACCAAAATTTAGCCTTAACATCCTGGTACATCTTGGTACTTGCAGGGTGAATCGAATACTTTGATTCATGGGCCTCCTTTAAGATTAACTGTCTTAGACCATCGATATCGGGTACACAGCTACGACCATTAATCCAGAGTATGTCTTGATCATCCTTGGTGAAATCTTTGAATTTTCCTTCTGCCATTTTGACCTTGATGTTTGACAACACAGGATCCTTTGGTTGTGCTTCACGAATTTGCTTCTCCAGGGTAGATCAGTACTTCCAAATTGGCTACAAATCCAGACACAATTTCTAGCTTTAGCTTTTGAAATTCTTCATAAAGTTCTCGGGCAACTTTCCTTTACTTCCAAAGCATTGCAAGAACTCTTACGACTTAGAGCATCCGCGACACGTTGGCTTTTCCGGGATGGTAGTGGATTCCAAGATTATAATCCTTGATCAATTCTAACCATCTTCTCTGTCTCATGTTCAAATCTGACTGGGTGAAGATGTACTTTAGACTCTTATGATCTGTGTAGACTTCACAGCGATTACCGATAAGGTAGTGACGCCAAATCTTTAAAGCATGCACTACGACAGCTAATTCCAGATCATGAGTAGGGTAATTCTCTTCGTGAGGTCTCAATTGCCTTGACGCTTAGGCGACTGCTCTTCCTTCTTGCATCAGGACGCATCCTAATCCTTGACGCTGGCATCACAAGAGATATCGAAATCCTTTCGAATATCCGCGAGAATCGACCGAGCCAAGTCAAGCGCTTCTTCAACTCTTGAAAACTTTCTTCACAGGCTTGAGTCCAAGTGAACTTTTTCTCCTTCTTCAACAATTGCGTAAGAGGCTTAGCAATCGATGAGAATCCTTCGATGAAACGGCGGTAATAACTCGCCATTCCCAAGAAACCGAATCGAGTCACGGTCTTGGGCTGCTCCCAATGTAGCACCGCTTAACCTTACCGGGTCAATGCTACTCCCTACTGCCATCACATGACCCAGAAATCCACTTCCTTCTTCCAAAATCACACTTACTGAACTTGGCATACAGCTGATGCTCTCGGAGTTTTTTTCCAATATTATCCTTAAATGCTCGGCGTGTTCTTCCTCCGACTTGGAGTACACTAGAATATCATCAATGAACACAACTACGAACTTGTCCAAATATTCCATGAATACTTTATTCATCGTGTTCATGAAGTATGCAGGGGCATTAGTCAGACCAAAGGACATGACTAAGAACTCATAATGTTCATACCGCGTTGAGAAAGCGGTCTTCGGTATATCCTTGGGACAAATCTTTAGCTGGTGGTAACCTGATCGCAGGTCGATCTTTGAGAATAATCCGGCTCCTTTCATCTGATCAAACAGATCATCAATCCGGGGTAGTGGGTACTTGTTCTTGATGGTAACCTCGTTGAGAGAACGGTAATCAATACACATCCTCATACTTCCATCTTTCTTCTTGACAAACAACACTGGCGCTCCCCATGGCGACGAACTAGGTCTCACAAAACCTTTCTCAAGAAGTTCTTCTATCTGCTTCTTCATCTCTACCAATTCATCGGCTGGCATCCGATAAGGTCTCCTTGAAATTGGTGCTGTCCCTGACACTAGGTCGATGACAAACTTGTGAGGACCCCAATTTATTTGGCTTGTAATGCTTATCCAACCACCTGGTCCTAGCATCACAAATCAAATAAACTGATCCTCGAGATATATATACTTCGAGCAAAGATACACACCTCGGTATAAAATTAGACATCAACTCCATTCCAAACATAGAGTCCAAACACTACACTACCAAACGGAAGATAAACAAATAGTAGAGTTATTACGCAGACAAAGGCCGACAGCCACAAGATACACAAATAACAAGAACGACAATGAAGCAAAGTGCCATAAGATGGCTATAAACAAAGCCAATCAGCGTGCCTCCATCCCACAAGGCATCTGACCGGACCGCCAAGTCTAGTCGTTCACGAAACGGCAACACAGCTCACAGAAGTGAGGCCCTTGGGGCTCACCTTCTTCCTCTCGCAACAAAACATTAAGCAAAGCACCCGAGTACAAAGATTGTCTTTGTACCCGCAAGACTCGACGTGTGAACCAGCGCACTGCTCATATACTACATGCAGGCTTATTTGGTGGAGGCCATATGTTTCGTTTGCATAAAGCCAATTTTCATTTGCAATAAGGTAATACAGTTTGAAGGCAAGTTTGCAATTCGTTTTTAATGTAGAAATAACAGTAAAGATAATAATAACAAAAGAGAAAGATAAACAACCTAGAAGTGACTATCCCAATAGCCACCCCAACAATAGCACGAATCCCAGATTCGTACCACCCATCAAGTTTTAATTTTAAATGTTGTAGTCTAACTCTTGATAAGCTTACCCAAGCGTGTCCATCACCTAGGACGAGGCTATTCGAATAGTTTTTAACCCGCAGGTGTACCATCTGCACCACACTTTGCATCGCCTTAAAGCCAAAGCACACTACCGAAGGTATGCAAGCACACTAAGTCCTACGAGACTTTTTCCAATATTGTGTATTAACTACGAGCGCTCGTATGGATAGAAATCCATACGCTTACATGGTAAAGCCGAAAAGACAACTACCCACTCAGATAAAGCTTTCTGGACAACTACCATGCTCCCACCTCCGTCCCTCCCGCGACCTCCTGCGACCTGAGCCAATACACGCCAAAGTACTAGGTCAAGAGAGGTCCCATACCCTCTAGTGTGGTTAGCACGCTGAAATGCCCTGGATAATGTGTACTCACAAGTTGTTCGGTCCTTAATTGACCCGGCACCTTTCAGCCACACCCAACAGATCACACCAATCTTACCATTGTGCCCGCCTAAATCATTTTTGTTTTCAGTTTTAGTTTTGCAATTAACATAGCACGAGCTGGAATATAAGAACAAGAATAATTTTATAGATCAAGATCATCGACTAAGCCGATGATCGCCCAAATCTACCGGTAGCTAAGCATGGCTAAGCAATCAACTCAGAATCTACTAATGACGAGTTCATCCAAATAACTCTAATCACAAAGAAATAACCTAGGCTCAAGTAGTAGAGGGCAAATATTTACTTACAGATTATGCATCTAAAGGTTTAACTAACCGATTTAACACAAAATAAGCGATGCATACATACAATTGAAACAAAATATTAGACTTTAAAATACCGATAAAATGATCAAAGCGCTTGTTCGTTGCCGTTGCTCGTAATGCTCAACTCGCTGCGCAGGATCGCTCGTGGTTACCGCAAATGTCGAAGCCTAACGATTGAACAAATAACAGCGAATAAGAACGAATAACACCGGCAAAACTCAAACATTCAAAAGCAGCCACAAATCTAATCACAGAAGCTAGACTAAAACCAAAGGGATACAAAATGGCTGCTACGAAGATAATTTAAATTAGACATGGTTTCATGGTTGATCTACTCAAACTTACTTACTTACCAAGCTAGTCACCGAATCAACCTCTTATATGTTTTAACCTTTCGACAGGCTTTGATGGTGATTGTGTGCACATCTATTATTTAAGCATCAAGTTAACACATCAAAAACAACTAGCTACTCTAAAACAACCATTATTAGTTGAGATCACAGAACCTACAAGAAGCTATTGAAAACACTAACTAGTCAAGTATCCAACTATGAGATGCTAAACAAAATTCTAATTAAATTTGGGCTTTAATAAAATTCAGCTACTAACACACCTAAGCATCACACCCACAAATTTAAGGTTATCACAATTCAAGATGCTACTACCCAAATCTTATCAGACCGATAAATCAAAAGTACAGAGACAAACAACATGATCATCTAACTATCCCTTTGACCAATCATGACAACAAGAGCTTGAAACTTAAAGATACTAACTAAATGATTTCATGTTAACCACTACAACGAAGGAGTCATCCAAAGACTAAACAAGAATCCAAAGCATGAGCATGAAACTAGAATCTAGTTAATGACAAATGTAAACGACAAAGGAGACAATTGCAGAACAACACTAAAATACTTTCAAAGACCCAATACCAATTTTGATCATGCAATGAGAGTGAACTCATCAACACTCATAAGCATGATTAGCGCTAATCTACAAAGCTTAAGGGAGGTGGGCCCAATGACGGTGGAAGCAGAAGAGCCCACCAAGAACGAGAGGCTCGGGCCGCTCGACTGAACTTGCCGCCGGCGAAGGAGTGGCGGCGCGGGCTGTGCGACGGCCAAAATGGGTCGCCAAGGGGTTACTGAAGCTAAGGGTGGCCGCGGGTTTGCCGGAGAAGTACGGTGGCGGCGCGGCGACGGAACACGGCGGCCGGCAGTGGGGTGACAAGGGATGACTGCACCAGAGAGGAAGACGATGAAAACTAGTGCGCGCATGGGCATCAGTGAGGCTCTAGGAACTCACCGGTGTGCTTGGCGACGACGGAGAGGCACCGGAGTGGCTCGGCGACGAGAGCCTGCGGTGGCGCAAGGCAGTCAACGACGACAGGAGCCTGAGGCGAATGAGAGGACAAGTGAGTGACCGGAGAAGGAAAGTGGAGTCCGTGCGATGCTCACCGAATAAGAATTGAGCCGAGCTCACCGGAGAAGTCGTGGGCGCGGAAAAGGCGGTTTCGGCCGACTTGAAGAAGAAAGCCTACGCGCAGCTCCACAGACGATGAAACCCGAAATTTCTTGAGGGGTTTACTTCCCAAGGAGGTGGAACACACCGTGACGCGGTCGGCGATGACCGGAGCTCACCGGAGCGGCTGAAACGCTCGGAAGCGGCGCGGCGACGCCCCGACTCTGAGCTCGGTGGAGAAGAAAGACAATGGAGAAGAAAACGGGTAGGGAAAACCCTAGGTGGCTTTTGTAGGAGCAAAGTGAGGCGCGAGGTGAGACGGTGGCGGTGAAAAGACCGTGAGGCGAGGTGGCGCGTGCATGCGGGCGCGGCGGCGAGTCTTGCGCGGCGAGCGGTGCGCCGAGTCGCTCACGACGTGGCGGGAAGACTCGCAGTGGGACCGCCCCGCCGAGTAAAGGGTGCGACTCGAGTCAGAGTGTGGTGCGGTGCGACAAGTGGGTTTAACTCGATCAATATTGTATCGCCGTTGGATCCGAGATGGACGGTCGAGATCTCTGATGCATTCGACCGGCCGATTGCGACGCCGAACGTGGACCGTGCGATGCACAACGGACGGTCACGATCGATTGGACTCACGCTGTGCAGTTAGGTGGTGCGACCGAGCCATTTAGGTGCGGTCGGATTTGAGTCGGGCTCGGGTTCGAGCCCGACAAACAGTGATTTCTAATTTTGAGTTTAAAAAGCTGAGAGAGTTTGGGGAATTTTTAGAGGTAGTTCCTGAGCTCCAAAATTTCCGAAATTTTTATGGTAGCTACAAGGGACAGAGAACAGCATTGCATAAATTTTCCAGAACTTTTAATGCACTGCATTGTTCTGCAGAAAATTCACAAGCTGCTGACCTAGGGTTTGACCAGAAATTCAAACTAGTTTGACTTGGCCATTTGAAATAGCAAATAAAATCTAAAAATTGTGAAATAATTCAGGGAGGTAGATAGGATGATCAAGATGATAGGAAAATTATTTGCAGGGGATGATCACAAGTTTGAAAGCTAAGAATTTGCTGACAACAATTTCCATTCTCAAGAATTCAATTCTAGAAAATGGAAATTGCTAGGGAAACTTTGGAAAACTTCCAAATGATTTGATGAGACCACAAAAGTTTTTATTTCTCCTCAAAATTTTACATACGAAACACAAACCCTAAGTTGGGGCTGTTACAAATCTCTCTTACAGAATCTCGCCCAGATTCTCGATCACTGAGGAGAAGAAGGACGGTAATCGCTCGAGACGATCTTCCCGCTCCCAAGTGGCTTCATCCTCTGAGTGGTTCGACCACCGAACTTTGAGGAACTTGATCACACGGTTCCTCGCTGCGCTCACCTTCTTCGAGGATACGAACGGGACGCCACGATAAGACAGATCTTCCGCACATCGATATTTTCCAATGGCGTTTTCTCAACCGAACACGGAGGCACTTCTTCAATTGTGACACATGGAAAACATCATGCACCCTTCAAGTGTAGCGGTAACTCAATCGGTATGCAACGGCTCCCACTTTCTTGATGACGCGATAAGGCCCGACATACCGAGGAGCCAATTTGCCCTTGACACCAAAACGCCGATAACCCTTCAAAGGTGAGACTTTGAGATACACAAAGTCATTGGGTTGGAAACTCACCACGACGACGACGATCCGCATAGCTCTTCTCGCTCGACTGAAGCACGCGCAAGTGCTCACGAATCAACTACACTTGACTTTCCGCTCATTGATCGAATCCGCCAAAGAACCATCTTTCCCTAGTTCTCGCCCGGTTCAATGGGGTTCGACGCCACCCATACAAAGCCTCAAACGGTGCCATACCGAGACTAGCTCGAAGTCGTTGTTGTAGGAGAACTCGGCAAGTGGTAGGCACTTCTCCCAATTCTTCCCATAGGAAAGAACACAAGCACGGAGCATATCTTCAAGCACCGATTGACCCGCTGTCTCGACCATCGGTCCGAGGATGGTAGGCGGGCTTGAAAGTAAGACGGTACCCATGGCCTCTCGTAGATCAAAGCAAAGTCGGAAGTGAAAAGAGAACCACGATTCGACACCATCGCTCGTGGCACACCATGCAAACTCACAATGCGGGATATGTAGAGGTCCGCCAATTTACTGACGCGAGGGCGGTACGCCACTGACAGAAAATGTGCTACTTTTGTCAATCGGTCAATAACCACCCAGATAGCATCCTTCCCCGAAGAAGTACGGGGCAAACCAGTGATGAAGTCCGTGCTCACCAATCCCACTTCCATTCCGTATAGGTAAGGGTGAAGAAGGCCCACTGATGCCGATGCTCGCCTTGACACGACAAAGACGATCGTGATCCGCAACGAACACCGCAATCTCGCGCTTCATGCGAGTCCACCAGAATCTCTGACGCAGATCTTGATACATTTTGGTGGCCCCGGGATGAATAGACAAAGGTGAATCATGGGCCTCATGGAGGATCAAATCCCGCAACTCTGGGACCTTTGGGACCACAAGACGCTGCCCAAACCATACAACACCGTGCTCATCTTTCGTGAAACACTTGGCTGATCCATCCTCGATGTTCCGCTGATTTTACCCACACCATCATTCGATTGTCGTGCTTTGCCTTGATTTGATCCACCAAGGTCGGTTGCACAACCAAGGCAGCAAGGGAACCATGCTCAACCAAACCAAGTTGAGACGCTGAAACTCGCAAGAAGTGCAGTTGTCGCTTGGATCATCAAAGTATTGCAATACACCTTCCGCTAAGTGCATCAAGAACTACATTGGCTTTGTCGATGATACCGAATACTCATATCATAATCTTTGATCAATTCCACCATCTCTCTGCTCGAGGTTCAGATCCGCCGAGTGAACAAGTATTTCAAACTCTTGTGATCGAATACACCTCACAGTGTTACCGATCGATAATGCCGCTAAATCTTAAGTGCATGAACCACAAGCAGCAAGCTCTAGATCATGGGTGGATAGTTGAGCTCATGAGGTCTCAATCGCCGATGCATAGGCAATCGCTTGCCTTCCGCATAAGAACACATCCAAGACCGACGGAGGCATCGCAATAAATATCAAGCTCTTGTGGATATCGGGAAGAGTAAGGAGCGGGGGCTAAAGTCAATCGCCGCTTGAGCTCCCAAAGCTCTCATCACAAGCAGAGGACCACACAAACTTCTTGTCCTTCTTGAGCAATTCACCATCGGCTTTGCGATCTTGGAGAAGTTCTCGATAAAGCGCGTAGTAGCCCGCTAAACCGAGAAAACTCCGCACATCGCTGATCGACTTGGTGACCCCAAGATAGAACATCACTGACCTTGCTGGGATCCACAGCTACGCCTCCAGCTGAAAGAACATGGCCCAAGAATGCCACTTCCTTCAACCAGAACTCGCATTTGCTAAACTTTGCATATAGCTGATGCGCCCGCAATTTGCCCAAAACGATCTTCAGATGCTCAGCATGCTCTTCTTCAGTCTTGGAATAGATAAGAATATCATCAATGAAGACCACCACAAATTTATCCAAATACTCCATGAATACTGAATTCATAAGGTTCATGAAATATGCCGAGCATTGGTTGCCGAAAGACATGACGGTATACTCGTAAAGACCATAACGAGTAGTGAAAGCCGTCTTGAATATCCTCACTCGATCCGACTTGATGATACCCCAATCTCGTGTCAATCTTGAGAACACCGAGCCCGCATAACCGTCAAACAGATCATCGATGCGGGCGGAGGATATTTGTTCTTCACCGCTACTTCATTGAGCGGCGGTAATCAACGCACATGCGCAAAGTATTGTCCTTCTTCTTCACAAAGATCACCGGACAACCCCAAGGAGATGAATCGACGGATGAAACCCTTTGCTTGGAGCTCACCAAGCCGCTTCTTCAATTCTTCTAGCTCATTGGGAGGCATCCGATACGGCGCCGAGATAGGGGCGATCGGCAAAGAACTCGATGACAAACTCAGATCTCGAACCTGATGCATCCTGTAAATCTTCAGAAAGACATCCACAAAGTCGATACTATGGGAACATCCCGACCGCAAGGTCGGCTTCGCCTCTAATGCATATAGATGTGGCCCCCGCAATGCGCGAAAATCCGACCCGCCGCCAAAGGTCGTGAGATAGACATCTTCTGGCACAATCGATTTGCCCTAAGTGTTGTGACAACCAATCCATGCCAAGAATCACATCCGCACTGGCCGAATCGAAAGGAATAAGGTTTGCCAAAACCCCACTCCTTTGACTATGATAGGAACATCCCGACATCAGAGATCGGCTCTCATTTCCGAATTCCTGAGAGCGGATGAGCAAAGGAACTCCCAAAGGAACACAAAGAAGACCACTAGCAGCAGCAAATGATCTTGAAATAAAAGAATGCGATGCTCGTAATCAAATAATACCGCAGCGGGACAAGAATTGACAAGAAGTGTACCCATCACGACATCCGCGCCCCGAGCCTCCTCACCAAAGGTGGTTGACTCGACCGCCGCACTCGGGCTTCGGATCATCTTCCGTCGTGGATGACCATTTCCCGCCTCGCCCTCCATTAGGACGAGGCGATCGCAACACTCGAGGGCAAGCGCGTAGTGGCCCTTGTTGTGGCGGTGAAAACAAGTAACCTCGGCCGGCCGGATTGCGAGGCCACCCGCCGCTGATCGCAGCGCACATGGTTGAAACACACGCTGCGGTGGACGAAGAACCGTGCAGATGGCCTCGCGCGGTGGAGCAAAAGAACGGGCCTCGTGCCGCCTCACCGAGGACGCAGTGAGGTGGTGTGGGTAGACCGATGTGCTCCCATTTGCGCTATGGACTCGCCACGCTTTGCCTTATGCTCAAGAACAATGGCCTTATCTACCAAGGCTCGAAAATCGAGAAGTCCACAATAGATAGCTTGTCTTGCTCCTCGCACAAGCCATCCATAAACTTCTCCGCTTAGCCTCATCGAGGCCACCTCTCCCGAGCATAACGAGCCGGATGATTAAACTCAGATAGATACTCCGTCACGCATTTGCGCCTCTGCTTGAGCGCGAGGAATTCTTTCTTTTTCACTTCATCAAAGCCATCCGGGATGTGGGCCCGACGAAAGGTCGACTAACTCCTCCCACGCGACCACATGGCCCGCGGCCGCATGGCGAGGTAGTTCTCCCACCATGAGAGTGCCGCGCTCTCGCCGGTGGGACGCGAAGAGTGCCTTATCTCGTGCTCGACATCGAGCTATGTTGAGCTTTCGCCAACCATGCGCAGCCAATCATCCGCATCAAGAGGGTCCTCTGAGCGGAGAAAGTCGGCGCCAGGCACGAGGAACTCGCAAGTCCCCGCAAGTCCGTGGCCACCACCATCGCAGGAGTGGAGGTATTCCTAGCAATAACCTCCAAAATGTGCGTCGGTCCATGCGATTTCGCCGATTCGAGCGAGAACCTCACCATGGCCTGAGGAGGGGGAAGCTCCTCATCATGACCACTGGCTGATCGCCACGCTGCTCTCCCGCCATCCTGCTTCACTAAGACAAGTTAACAATAGCAGAAAAACACGAAGTCGACAACCCACTGCAAATAACTTACTAACAAAGACAAAACAAACACAAGACTTTAAGTTACAAAACCAATTGACAAAAATCGACACTTAGCAAACTCATACGTATCTTTACCCTTATGCCCCCACAAATTTTAATTAGACTAATTCTCTATGGTTCTCCCAAAGACTGATTCCACCGGTAGTAACTATCTTTTGAAAGGAAAGAGAGAAACCAAGTTTTAAACTCAAATTAGAGTAAGATGAGAGTAGAAGGCTAAGATAGGTAAGGAGTAAAATCTGAGAATCTGCCTAGGTTTTCATAAACCCTTTTTTTATACTTTGAAATTAAGCTTTTTCAAAATATCCTAAAGACGACTAAGCTTGGGTTGCTACGGTCAGAATGGCTCTGATACCAACTTTGTAAGGACCCCAATTTATTTGGCTTGTAATGCTTATCCAACCACCGGTCCTAGCATCACAAATCAAATAACCGATCCTCGAGATATATACTTCCTGTAAAGCAAAGATACACACCTCGGTACAAAATTAGACATCAACTCCATTCCAAACATAGAGTCCAAACACTACACTACCAAACGGAAGATAAACAAATAGTAGAGTTATTACGCATAAAGGCCGACAGTGCCACAAGATACACAAATAACAAGAACGATAAATGGAAGCAAAAGTGCCATAAGATGGCTATAAACAAAGCCAATCGTGCCTCCATCCCACAAGGCATCCGACCGACCGCCAAGTCTAGTCGCCCACTAAACGGCAACACAGCCTCACGTAGTGAGGCCCTTGGGGCTCACCTTCTTCCTCCGCAACAAAAACATTAAGCAAAGCACTGAGTACAAAGATTGTCTTTGTACCCGCAAGACCGACGTGTGAACCAGCGCACTGCTCATATACTACATGCGTGCTTATTTGGTGGAGGCCATATGTTTCGCTTATGCGTAAAGCCAATTTTCATTTGCAATAAGGTAATACAGTTTGAAGGCAAGTTTGCAATTGTTTTTAATGTAGAAATAAAAGAAAGATAATAATAACAAAAGAGAAAGATAAACAACCTAGAAGTGACTATCCCAATAGCCACCTCAACAATAGCACGAATCCCGATTCGCACCACCCATCAAGTTTTAATTTTAAATGTTGTAGTCTAACTCTTGATAAGCTTACCCAAGCGTGTCCATCACCTAGACGAGGCTATTCGAATAGTTTTAACCTCGCAGGGTGTACCATCTGCACTCCACACTTGCATCGCCTTAAAGCCAAAGCACACTACAGAAGGTATGCTGCACAGCCTAAGTCCTACGAGACTTTTTCCAATATTGTGTATTAACTACGAGCCACTGTATGGATAGAAATCCATACGCTACATGGTAAAGCCGAAAAGACAACTACCCACTCAGATAAAGCTTTTGACAACTACCATGCTCCCACCTCTGTCCCTCCCGCGACCTCCCGCGACCGAGCCAATACACGCCAAAGTACTAGGTCAAGAGAGGTCCCATACCTCTAGTGTGGTTAGCACGCTGAAATGCCCGGATAATGTACTCACAAGATGTTCGGTCCTTAATTGACCGGGCACCTTTCCACCACACCCAACAGATCACACCAATCTTACCATTGTGCCCGCGTCTAAATCATTTTTGTTTTCAGTTTTAGTTTTGCAATTAACATAGCACGAGCTGGAATATAAGAACAGAATAATTTTATAGATCAAGATCATCGACTAAGCCGATGATCGCCTAAATCTACCGGTAGCTAAGCATGGCTAAGCAATCAACTCAGAATCTACTAAGTGACGAGTTCATCCAAATAACTCTAATCACAAAGAAATAACCTAGGCTCAAGTAGTAGAGGGCAAATATTTACTTACAGATTATGCATCTAAAGGTTTAACTAACCGATTTAACACAAAATAAGCGATGCATACATACAGCTTGAAACAAAATATTAGACTTTAAAATACCGATAAAATGATCAAACCGCTTGCACTGGTCGTTGTTGCTCGTAATGCTCAACTCGCTGCAGAGGATCGCTCGTGGTTACCGCAAATGTCGAAGCTTCAACGATTGAACAAATAACAATAATAAGAACGAATAACACCGCAAAACTCAAACATTCAAAAGCAGCCACAAATCTAATCACGAAGCTAGACTAAAACCAAAGGGATACAAAATGGCTGCTACGAAGATAATTTAAATTAGACATGGTTTCATGGTTGATCTACTCAAACTTACTTACTTACCAAGCTAGTCACCGAATCAACCTCTTATATGTTTTAACCTTTCGACAGGCTTTGATGGTGATTGTGTGCACATCTATTATTTAAGCATCAAGTTAACACATCAAAACAACTAGCTACTCTAAAACAACCATTATTAGTTGAGATCACGTAACCTACAAGAAGCTATTGAAAACACTAACTAGTCAAGTATCCAACTATGAGATGCTAAACAAAATTCTAATTAAATTTGGGCTTTAATAAAATTCAGCTACTAACACACCTAAGCATCACACCCACAAATTTAAGGTTATCACAATTCAACATGCTACTACCCAAATCTTACTGCACTGATAAATCAAAAGTACAGAGACAAACAACATGATCATCTAACTATCCCTTTGACCAATCATGACAACAAGAGCTTGAAACTTAAAGATACTAACTAAATGATTTCATGTTAACCACTACAACGAAAGGGAGTCATCCAACACTAAACAAGAATCCAAAGCATGAGCATGAAACTAGAATCTAGTTACTGACAACAGAAACGACAACAGGAGACAATTGCAGAGAACAACACTAAAATACTTTCAAACACTCAATACCAATTTTGATCATGCAATGAGAGTGAACTACTGAACACTCATAAGCATGATTAGCAGCTAATCTACAAAGCTTAAGGGAGGTGGGCCCCAATGACAGTGGAACAGGGAAGAGCCCAGCCGAAGAACAGAGAGGCTCGGGCTGCTCTGGACCTGAACTTGCCGCCGGCGAAGGAGTGGCGGCGCGGCGCGGCGACGCCAAAATGGGTCGCCAAGGGGTTATCAAGCTAATTGTGGCCGCGGGTTTGCCGAGAAGTACGGTGGCGCGCGCGACGAACACGGCGGCGGCAGTGGGGTGACAAGGGATGATCGCACTGCAGAGGAAGACGATGAAAACTAGTGCGCGCATGGGCATCGCGAGGCTCGTGAACTCACCGGTGTGCTTGGCGACGACGAGAGGCACCGAGTGGCTCGGCGACGAGAGCCGCGGTGGCGCAAGGCAGTCAACGACGATAGGAGCCCGAGGCTAACGAGGACAAGTGAGTGACCGAGAAGGAAAGTGGAGTCCAGCGATGCTCACCGAGCGAAGAATTGAGTTGGAGCTCACCGAGAAGTCGTGGTGGCGGAAAAGGCGGTTCGGCCGACTTGAAGAAGAAAGCTCACGCGCAGCTCCACGCACGATGAAACCCAAATTTCTTGAGGGGTTTACTTCCAGTGGAGGTGGAACACACGTGACGCGATCGGCGATGATCGGAGCTCACCGGAGCGGCCGAACGCCGGAAGCGGCGCGACGCCCCGACTCTCGAGCTCGGTGGAGAAGAAAGACAAGGAGAAGAAGACGGCGAGGGAAACCCTAGGTGGCTTTTGTAGAGCAAAGTGAGGCGCGAGGTGAGACGGTGGCGGTGAAAAGACCGTGAGGCGAGGTGGCGGCATGCATGCGGCGGCGGCCGGCGAGAGGCGCGGCGAAGCGGTGCGCTGAGCTGGCTCGCCGACGTGGCGGGAAGACTGCAGTGGGACCGCCCGCCGGCCGAGTAAAGGGTGCGACTCGAGTCGGAGTCCGTGCGGTGCGACAAGTGGGTTTAACTCGATCAATATTGTATCGCCGTTGGATCCGAGATGGACGGTCGAGATCTCTGTATGCATTCGAACGGTCGATTGCGCACGCGAACGTGGATCGTGCGATGCACAACTGACGGTCACGATCGATTGGACTCACACATGCGATTAGGTGGTGCAACCGAGCCATTTAGGTGCGGTCGATTTGAGTCGGGCTCGGGTTCGAGCCCGACAAACAAAGGATTTCTAATTTTGAGTTTAAAAGTCGAGAGAGTTTGGGGAATTTTTAGAGGTAGTTCCTAGCTCCAAAATTTCCAAATTTTTATGGTAGCTACAAGGATGTAAAAGCATTGCATAAATTTTCCAAAACTTTTATGCAATCGCATTGTTCTCGCAGAAAATTCACAAGTCTTGACCTAGGGTTTGACTAGAAATTCAAACTAGTTTGACTTGGCCATTTGAAATAGCAAATAAAATCTAAAAATTGTGAAATAATTCAGGAGGTAGATAGGATGATCAAGATGATAGGAAAATTATTTGCAGGGATGATCACAAGTTTGAAAGCTAAGAATTTGCTGACAACAATTTCCATTCTCAAGAATTCAATTCTAGAAAATGGAAATTGCTAGGGAAACTTTGGAAAACTTCCAAATGATTTGATGAGACCACAAAAGTTTTTATTTCTCCTCAAAATTTTACATACGAAACACAAACCCTAAGTTAGGGCTGTTACAAAACTCGATGTCACGATCCGGTGGCATTCCTGGTAATTCCTCTGGAAACACATCTGGATAATCACTGACGACTGGCACTTCTTCTAAGGAAAGGGTCTTCAAACTGTTTACTAGCAAATGTCCATCACGAATCGAGGTGGCTAGAAACTCTACCTTGTTTCCTTTGGCGCCCTCGATCGTTCTGACTCTTCGCCACAATCTAGCACGCTTTGTGCTTGGATAACCAATCCATGCCAAGAATGACATCTAGGTTTGGGTGTCTAGGACAATTAGGTTGGCTAGAAACTCAACTCCACTATGAGTAACTTAGCTCCTAAACATCCCACTCTAGTACTTAGCTCGCCCAGCGATCGGACTAACAGAGTATGCTTAAGTTGCATAACATCTAAATTATTCTTGGTTGCAAACATTCCGTAAACAAACGAACGCGAAGCTCCGTAATCAAACAAAACTAATGCAGGTACTGAGTTAACCAGAAACTTACCCAGTACGACGTCCGGTGACTCTGGGCTCCTTCCAGAGTGACGTGGTTGACACGGCCTCGATCACGGATCGCGGTGCTCCTCCCGCTTGACCCAAACTGGCGGCTCCTTGGTTGATGCCCGGCGCTGGTGTCTTGATGGCGAGCTCCAAGGTTGAAGCGCATCGGAGTGATTGTTCCCTTGCGTATTAATCGTTGGCAAAATGTCCCGGCGACGGCGGGTATAATGCACCTTTTGTGCGTTCTCGCTGGTTGCTTCTGGATTGGGGTTGGCGGACGTGCGGGGTTGCGGAAGTTCGGCGGTGGGCGGGTGTTGAAGTTGGTGCAGTGCTCAACGAAGTCCGGTGGAAACTCGTTGAACTGCGGCCGCACCGTTCTAGCCCTCTCTTGTGATTGATGGTTCCCTTGCCGAGCCATCCGGCGCTTATGCTATCTTCCAGCTCCTTGCGTTTGTCCTCTAGAACAAAGGCGTTGTTGACCAACTCTTGGAAATCAGGAAAAGTATGGGCGATCAAACCGACTTGCGCCCGTTGTTTAGTCTGTCAAAAAGTGACTCGCGAGCCTTGTCCGTGGCTACATCTTACGCTTCATGGCGAGCTAGCCGAGAAAACTTGTTGAGATAGTCGACACTAACATAGCTCCTGCTTGAGAGCGCGAACTCATCCTTCTTGGATCGATAATGCCTTCGGCACGTGATAATGGCGGAATGTCAGAGAAAATTCCTCCCAGTGATATCCCGTGGCGCCTCATGGGCGGCACGAAGTTCTCCCACCATTCAAAGAATGTGCCTTCCATCCGTGAGTGGCATACGTAACCTTTTCACAATCGCCAGCCTTTGGGTGATCAGCTTCCTTCGATAACTCGAGCCAATCATCCGCTTCCTTTGGAGAGACGTGTCCGAAAATGTTGGTGGACGAGTCCTCATAAATTCGCAAGTTTGATGGTCCATGGTGACCATGAATACCGGGCTCCATATCGTTGATTGTTGTTATTGTTGTTGGCACGTTGTTCATAGCTTGCATCCGAGTCATCATAGTGTTCATCACCGAGTCTGTGCCGCCATGAAAGCTCTAAAGTTTTGCAAGTCAATTGGGGTGCTTGTGGCGGCATCGCTCCCGCACCTGGTTGCTCATTGCTTCTCTGTCGGGTACCAGGAACCACTTGCGTTAGCCTGACGGTTTGAACCATCCGCGAAGCTCCATAGGTTAGATAAGGTAGCAAGCACGATATGAGTTAAGAACTAGCAGGGGTAGGTTAAACCCAACAAAACACGTATCAAGAAACTCAAATGAAATCTTTATTACTTAGGGTCTTAGCATGGCCGCAACAAATGCCTAAGGGCCTTTGCACTCATACTGCACACAAAAAGAAACAACGACCTAAGCACACAAAACTACCGCCTAAAGGGCGACTCACTAAACTCAAATCGCTAAGCTGAAAAGACCGAGACTAAAACGAACTACTCAAGAAAGCCTCCACAACATGCGCGACGCTCCGACGGGTCGAGACTTGGAAGTGAGCGGCATCTTGGCAACCGATCCCGATGCCTCGAATCGTGCAAGAACAAGCGCTCCCTGCAACCGCTCACCGCTCCTTTGGCTCGCATCATCCTCCAGCTCATTGGGCCTTCCTCGGATCTTCTTCGTAATCCTCCTCGGGTCTTCCTCTTCTTCGGGAACTTGGTCGTAGAGGATCTCTTGCAGAGTGGCGACCTTCTCTTCACTCGCAAGGCTTCATAGACATGATCCACTCCGTGATGGTTCTCTCCAAAGCTTCCTCCCGGGCGGCCACGAATCGGGCGAGGTGCACGATCAGAAGCGTTGTTTCCTTCGTGGACGGGTAGCGTGGTCGGGCAAGTCCACACCGCAGCTCGGGTGGTAACGAAGACGGTGTCTCAAGCTCCGCGCGTAGATGTTGCAAATACGCAGCATGCCCAAGCGCGACGACTCTGGATACCTTCCAGCCAAGTGATCTTCCTCACAAAGACGTGCGAAGGTTGGCTAGCCTTGTCGCTCCTCCCGGCGCGATCGTCGAGCGACATGATCACTCCACGGTTTTATCCATTCACCGCCCGGTTGTTGCCGACGACGATGGGACGATCAAAACCTCCAAGAACCCGCAATGCTTCCAAAGCTCGGAACAGACTACCCCGGCGCCACCATTCTCGAAGGCGAGGCATCTGTCAAGACAGCATTTAACAGGTAAGAGCAACTTTAAAACAATGGGAAGAAGAGATTATAGCAATAGTTGAGGCGAGAGAGATATGAGAAGAGTTAAGCAATCAATTAACTTTGCAAGTTAATTTTTCCTTTAATAAATAATTTGGACACTCTAAAGACGGCCAATCTAACTAAGGTCAAGACCTACAACAAGATGGCTCTAATACCACCTCTGTCGGGACCTGCATCACGATCCGAACCCTCTGTATACCGCACTAGTCCAGATCACGCTTAGTGCACACAGGTTAACAAAGGTAAATATCGATCCACACAAGCGATAAATAAAGTAAACGATTAGTTTGAATAACAAATAAGGGTTTTGACCTTATGGTCGAGTTTACACTTATTAAGCCACGCAGGCTAACGATAAATAAAGCAAAGAATGAACGGAAAACTCCAACAGATCCCACCAATTCACCACAGCAACCGATCGATCGGACCTTAACGATCAACCACCTTCGCGAACTCCTCCTAAAAGAGCAGCGAGACTCCTCTTACAGAGGTTTGGCGCAAGTTTTACAACAAGCGTGAGTACACAACCGCACTTCGCAAATCATACCACAGAATGCAATGTATAGATGCAGGCTTATTCCAAAGAAAAAGGCTTCCGTGGTTCTTTTGCATAAAAGCAACATTTGCAATTGAATACGAATAATAGATTGAAAGCATAATTTAAAACAAATAAACAATAATAATTTAACAGTTGTTTCCACAAAGACACACAGCTAAACAGATTATTTCACATAGCCATATGATTGAGATCACACAGCTCCCACTCCCACATTTTAAGAAAACTACACCTCGTGTGAAATCCCCGAGCATGTCCATGACCGCGGACACGGCTATTCGAATAGATTGTTTGACACTCTGCAGAGGTTGTACACTTTACCCACAAGATACAACTAGTGTAGCAAGCACCAATCGTAACAAAATAGTTCGGAAACTTCATCTCAAACATTGATATTCCCAGTGTGCTTACAAACCGCTATACCACCACATAGAATTGGTATAACACACACATTGGACGTGGAAGACGAATCATCCCGCGATGCAACCACCAAGTAGTCACACCTCCACCCCGTCACACAACCTAACCTATCCACCGAACATCAATGCCGAATCCATAACTTACTAAGTTAGGCCCGCCCCATACCGTGCATGTGGTCGCATGAAGAAGGCTCGAGTTCAATGGCGCACAAAGTTAAGTCCTTAATTGACCAAGGCAAGACTTCCATTTTCTAACTAAGTCACAAAGACCATCATTCCCATCACATAGACCACCATGTCACACAGTCTCCACCACTTGCCTCAGTCTAAATCCTTTACCACCCAGTTGGTTTTAGTGCAACACATGCCATCACGGAGTAATAACACATAGCACACAGTTTTACACGAAGTTCCATAGTCACTTAGTCATAATTAATATTTGCAACTTACATGAGATGTGAGACTCGTAGCATGGCTAAGCAATTGTACTCGCATCTAACCAACCCACATTGGTGCTATAATATTACCAACTAATAACCAATCTAGGGTGACAAGGAATTATGACATACAAGGCCAAGGTGTGATAACAATTTGGATAGTAACTATGCCCAAAGCATTTAAATAAATAATTAAAATAGAATGCAGTACTTTGAAACAAAGTATTTGGAAAACTGGGTTCAAGATGATCAAAGGTATGACTTACCTTGGAAAAGGTCTATGTACTGGCATTGATCTTGAGGTGCTCCTTCTTCCACAAAATTTCCCGACGAATCGACGTCTACTCGCAAACGAAACAAAAACAAACAAAACAAATAAATAACAGAGGCAAAACAAACTCCAAAAATTAAATAAAAATCTCAGATAAATAGAGCTTGAATTTAGACAAATTTAGAAATTTGAATGGGCTCAATCGGAGTTAGGATGCAAAAGTTATGAGCTTTGGAAGATTGGAAATCTAAAAGAAACCCTAATTTGGATTTTCTTGAATTTCTGAATTATTTCTTAACAGAAAAATCGGATTATTGCACAAAGCTGGCGTCAGCGAAGGAATTTCGGAATTAAAAGAAATCAGAAAATAATTCTGACATGTGGGACCCACATGTCAGTGAGATGGGTCACGGTAGACCAAGTCTACCAAGCCTCGGGATCTGGAGATCGATGGACTGCCCACGCACACGTGCACGTGGATGATGACTAAGCGCCACGCACGCGACACGTAGGCGGCGATGCTGACATGGCGGCAAGGTGGCGGTGACGTGGACGACAACAGGAGCGGCGGCGCTCGGAAACCGACGACAACGGCGAACGGCGGCGATCCACCGGCGGTGAGTGGTACCAGCGTGAAGAGGGTGCGACGGCGATCACGAGAAGGGGCTCACTGGTGCACGAGGGCGATCAGCGACCGGCGGCGGCGCAGCGGCGGAGGGTCTCGGCTCGACGGATCGGTGCTCGGTGACGCCCGGCAAACGGCGCCACCAAAGTGAAGTGCAGCTCCGTGCGATGCCGATGGTGCAGACCACGAAGCTCGAGCAGCTCCGGTTGCGGCGGAAAAGCTCGTCGGAGAAGGCGGCGGCGCAAAACGATCTTCAAGCTCCTGCGGCGGCTAGGGTTTAGCGCGAGGGCCAAGGCGGCTAGGGTTGGGGTGCGGACGCCGAGGGCTCCCTCTCCTTTTATACTCGGGGCTCGGGAGAGTCCAGGGCACAAACGCCCAAAACTGGATTGCGCGGCGGCGGCGAAACCCTAACTGACTCGGAGACGATGACGACGTGGCTGGGTGGGACCCACACGTCAGTGGCTAGGGTTAGGACGCGGCGCGTGCGAAACAGCGCGGCTGCGAAACGGACTCAAGGATCTGACCGTTAAATCTTGATCGAACGGTCCACAATCAATGGGACATTCGGGCAACCCGAACAGCCCACTCGCATCCCACCGTCCATTTCTGATCGAACGGTAGAAAACGATCGAGGCGCTCGGAAGGAAAGAGAAGGCGCGAGAGATCGACAGTGGGGTCCACTGTCGTGAGCTGGAGTGATGTGGCGAGCCTGGGCATGCGGAGGAGATGGGCTTTGGGCTGGGATTCGGCCCAAAAGGGTTTTCTGAGATTTTAATAGTTTTTCTAATTTAGAAAATACCAGAAATTCAAATGGGCAATAGAAAATAGCAAATGAACTCAGAAAAATTCTAGAAAAATCTAGAAAATATATCTGAGGACATAGAACCCAAATAAAATAGTTTTGGCTAATGTTCCACTTGGAATTATTCACATTAAATGTTTTTGATTGTAAAGTCCAATATTAAGCTTTTGAATTAAATTCAAATAAAATTCAAATGGTGAATTTTCTCCTACTAACTATTTAAAAGATTTTTAAACTCAGAAAATTGGGATGTTACACGTAGGCACGAGCGGCGCCGGCGTCGAGACCGAGAGTCGCTGGGGTTGCGGTGCGCGGCGGTGTCCGGCGAGGGTATCAGGAGAAAGGGGGCCGATGGTGAGTATGCTGCGCTCACCCTCACGTCGAGAGGAGGTCGGAGGTGACCGGCGGCGTGGAGGAGGCGGCGGCGCAGGTACTGTCGTCGACGAAGCAGGGGTTCCGGCGATTCTCCGGTGGAGTGGGTGTGCGCACCGGGATCGCGGGGAGGCGGCGATGGCTATGGGCGTCGTCGGGACGGCTTCAACGACGGCGCGGCGCAATCGGCGGCGAATGCTTGCGGCTTGGTGGCGACGAAGATCGGAAGTGCGACGAGCTCACAGCGAGAGAGAGTAAGTGAGTGGGGGTGTCGGGTTGAGTGAAAGGAGGGGTGCCGGGGGCTCCCTTTTATAGGGCGAGAGGTGGCTGGGAGTGGCGGGGCGACGTGGGAGCGTTCGGCGGCGGTTGCGGGCGCGGCGGCGGTTTCGGCTAGAACGTGCGCGAGAAGGGGAGAAAAGGTGGGGATCGTGTGCGGCGACGAGGGCGACCTCGTGCGCACGTCGCGGGGAAGACGCGTGAGGTTGGAGGCGGTGGTTGCGGAGCTCGGGTGGTTTCGGAAATGGCGGGGCCGCGCGAGGAAGAAGGGGGAAGGAGGAAGAAAGACACGGGCCGTTGGATTTTGATCCAACGGTCACGTTCATTTGTGGTGACGTGGAGGAAGTGGGGTGCGGCCGGTTGTTGGATGTTAATCCAACGGTTGGAACTTGATGAGGGTAGAAGAACGTGGGTGAATCCTGGCCATTAGATCCAGATCGGAAGGTTCACATTGATCGAGTCATTCGGACCTCGCGAAGATTGCGTGATTACGTCCGCTGGATTGAAATCCAACGGTGGATGAGCTTCGAGGTGGTTTTAACGCGCGCGCTGCGTGAGGTCGACAGGTGGGGTCCTGTCGTGAGATGGGGAGAGGCGCGCGCTCGGCCGCTTTGGGCCAGGAATGGAGTTTGGGCCGGGGTTTTTAGGTTTCGGCCCAATGCCAATTTGAGGATTTCTTTTTGATTTTCTATTTGATTTAATTCTGGTAATTCATATAAGTTTTAGAAAATAGCAAAATACTTCCAAAAATTATGAAAAAAATTCACAGAAATTCCCATACTTATTTTGGACTTAATAAAATTATTTTCAACTTTATGTTGGCTTTTAATTTTGTAAATAAATTTGCTTTGGCTTTAAAATATTTATAAAAAGCTTTTAAAATTTCAGAAAATTTCACAAAACTTTAAATAAATTTTAATTTATACTGAATTTGAAAATTGGGCTGTTATAAGGGACATGACCGTAATGTCCTAACCTGAGAGGAAAAATGGTAAGCCGCCCAGTACATAATGTAACTTGGGCGAAAATTCTCACACCAAAGCACCGGATCAAGGCGAAGTCCTCCTTTCTTTGTGCAGAGTCATAGTCCTTTTTGCTAGGCTTTAGGTTCAAACCCGCAAGGTACCCATCGTCGAACAACTATATATTAAATAAGACTTTGAGCATGTTTTATCAAATTGATAAATTGGTGGGGACTATTGGATCTTTTTTAGGGCCATTTTGGTAATTTCTCAATTAAAGAAAAGAAGAAAATGGAAAAGAAAAAGGAAAGGTGGCGGGCCCACCTGTCGGTGGGAGAGGGGTTGATAAGGCTGGAGACTCAGTTCCAGTACCATCCGGCCTTGCACACGATGGAATCTTTCCCCTCCTTTTCGCTGGTGCTTGGGCGGTGTAGCGACGGTGGGAGACTCGGGAAGTGGTGGCGCTGGAGGCCCGAGCAGCCTAGCGCCTTGGGCATCGACCGTGCATAGTAGCCGTTTGGCCCATCCGGCTTCCTCCTCTACAAAAGCGGCAACTTTTCTTCCTCTTTCTCCTGGAACAACAATGATATTTCCCGATTTTGGTGCTTCTTCTTCCCTTCCAATTTATGTTCGGTTTTGGATCCTTGGAGCTCCCATGCCGCCATGCTTGTCTCGGTGCCATCGGTGGTGAGGCTGGAACCATCCTACTTGCGCATTTGGTCGGCTCCCTATTGCGCTCCTTGTCCTTTGTTGGTTTTTTTGTGAGGGTTCTTGGTTTGTGCCGGTGGAAGGTTATTTTGGTGTGCTCTCTGGCTTGATATAGAGGAGGAAGAAAGATTCGGTTCCTTCGGTTTCTTGGTGCTCTAGGGTGTACTTGGCTAGTGCATCTTCAGTGGTCTTGTGCGGCATCTCTGTACCTTGATTTCGTGATTTTAGTGTGTCCCGAAATTGCAGATTAACATTGCATCTCCGACGACCTCATCCGTTCTTCACGGTACAGTAGGGCGATTAGTTTTCTGAGTCAGCGCCTTTTAGTGTGCCTTGTCCGGATTTCTTCTCGGTGGCTTTGAGTGCCATCAGCCTTGTGAGTATCACATTGTCCGATTTTGATCATCTCTTTGCATTTGTGCTGTTGTAGTAGGAGTCTCATATTGTGATTAATTGATTTGATTCTTCTACTAGAAGATATGGCAAAGTGATGTTGTGGGCTTGGGTTTAATAGCTCGATGATGATTATTGTCATGTGTTGAAATTGAATTGGTAACTAGAATCAGAGTTGAGCCAAATTGGATTGCTTACTGTTGTCAGTTTCATCTAGCAGTCCTGGTACTTTCTACTTTTTTTAGTTGTGACTAAATAGAACTTGATCTTTTTGTGTTCTATGACATTGTTGATCTACTATTATCAGATTGGCTTAATTGCTAAAATTGGTAATTTCTTTGCACTGTCAGAAAATCAATACTTTGTTTGCCAAAAATCTAATGTTCTGACATAGTGATTCCTTTTGCAGTGTTAATCACATGCTTCTCTGTTGACTGAAAGTATATTTTGCTGTTTATGAGATAATACTTACATTTTACTAAAGCATTAATTTGAGCTTAAAGTCTGATTTAGTGTTATCATGTTTAATTAATGAAGAATATTGACATAAGTGTTGTGAAGGTCAAGATTATATCTTGTGCAATCTTGTGCAACTCGACATCTAAGAGCAATAAACAAACAATTAAATCTGAGTACTGTGCTGATTTTAATTGTCCTCTTGTTCTATGTTTTCATCATATTATCCTATTTAAATGACGTGGTGGATTTACATATTTATATGTTAATTTTTTATTTAAATGCTGCTGGAAATATGTTTTAATTATGCTTAATGCTGATGGAATTAATTTTGAATATTTGCTAAAACTAGCAATTTTACAACAAAGAAGATCTAATCCTGTGCTAATGAGTCACTATATCAGGCTAGGCTGTAGGTCCTCTTTGACGGTTCAAAATTGTTCAAGGAAAACATCGAGCATGCAATTCCTCACAATTCAAGCAAGATCAGTAAAAAAACAGTCAATGATGCGACGATGGCCGTGTGCAACACGTTGTGGGACAGATTTTTCCAAATAGATTTTATACAACCATTGTAGGATATGGATTTTTGCAGGATTTCCCGGCAGTTGCAGTAAGGATTTTCGTTCAGATATTTAAATTGTTCTTGTATGTTAGGCTCATTTAATTTCTGTGAACTGAAAGGGAACTAAGTTCTAACAGGAAATAATGAAAGAAAAAATTTAGATACATGCCACTTCAAGTGCCGTGTGCTTTAAGAAAATAAAACTATAAACATATGCTCAAACATGGCCCTGCCCATCTATCTTCTCCCCCTCTCTCTAGCTAGCTCACCTGCGCATCAGCCCATTGCCCTGGGCCAACTCACCCCGCGTCCGGCTCAGTCCACATCGCCACCTCTTGTTCGTTTTCCTCCTGTTATCCGTTTCCACGCTGCCGCCACTATCCCAGACAGGACTATACTTCCGCTGCCTACATGTCGTGACCCCAAAAATGCAATTATGGATCATCTGTGTATTCTGCACCAGTGCAGGATCATGCTAGTGCACACGGTGACAGCATAGATGAATATCGATCCACACTAGTCGAATAATAGCATAAATGATTAACTTGAATAGAAAATAATGGTTTTGACCTCATGGTCGAGTTTACATTTATTAAGCCTCGCAGGGCTGGCAATAATTAAATAAACAGCAGCGGAATAAAAGACTTTAGCAAAAACCCATCGATTCACCACAGGCAACCGACTAGGATCAAGACCTAATGATCAACACCTTCGTAGTACTCCTCCTCGAATGCAGGCGATGACTCCTCCACTTCTGTTGAATTGATTTAGCAAGTGTGAGTACACAACCGTACTCGCAAGTTATACCACAGAATGCAATGTATAAATGCAAGCTTATTCCAAAGGAATGGCTTCTGTGGTTCTTTTGCAGAAATGCAATATTTGTAATAGAATATAAATAATAGATTGAAAGTATAATTCAAAACAAGTAAACAATAATAATTTAGCAGTTGTTTTCACCAAGAACACAAAGCCTAATCAAATTATTCACACAACCATATGACTTAAATCACACAGTTGTCCCTTCCCAAAAGTTTTATGAAAATCTAACCCTCGTGTGAAATCCCTGAGCATGTCCATGACCGCAGACGCGGCTATTCGAATAGATTGATTAACACTCTGCAGAGGTTGTACACTTTACCCACACGATATAACCAGTGTTGCAAGCACTCATCATAACAACTTTTCTGAAACTTTATCTCAAACATTGATACTTTCGATGTGTTTTACTGACGATACTAACACCCACACAGGAAATTAGTCCACCACACACCATTGGATAGGGAAGCGATAAATCGTCTCGTGATGTAACCTACAGAGTGGTCCACACCTCCATCCTGTCACATAGCGTAACCTATCAACCTGAGTAATCAATGTTGAGATTCCGTAACTTACTAAGTTAGGCTTGTCCCATACCAGGCATCTGGTCGTACAGTAAGTCTCGGTTCAATGGCATACAAAGTTAAGTCCTTAATTGACCAAGGCAAGACTTCTAATTTATAACTATGCTACACAGATTATCATTTTCAATCACACAGTTCCACCATGTCACACAATATCCACCACTTGTCTCAGTCTAAATCTTTTACCACCCAGTTGGTTAAGTGTAACACATGTCATCAACGAGTAATAGAACACAGCACACAGTTATATCACAAAGTTACATATTTCACTTAGTCAAATTTATATTTGTGTAACACCCCAACTCAGCACGAGCCTGGAATGCAACTACCCTAAGCTGAAAAACTAAATTTCGGCAGAACCTCCTTTGTATACGAGGATACTGGAGGTTCCACACAACAAAACACACAAGTAAACAAAAACTAGTCATGAAATCCAATTCTAAGGTCTAAACATGAATCAACGATAATGAGCTAAGATAACAAATAACCATATGACTTAAAGTTCTCATCTATGTTCTCATTGATCATAAGGGTACCATCCATGACTAAATTTATTTATTACAAACCAAAAGATGACAAAAAAGAATCATTATTTCTTATAGCAATGAGTCTAATGTGAAGTGCATTATTCGAGCAAAGTGCTCATCTACTCCCTCCCAAGTGAACTTCATCAACGATCACCTAGAAATAAACAAACAAAGCAAGAGTGAGTCCATGACTCAGCAAGTACAATGATTAAGAAAAACATTCATTCATTGAAGATCAAACATAACATCATTGGGTTCGATCATAACACATTGGATTTCTTATGGATACATGATATGAATGCTCAAATCAAGGAATGGACTGCACACACGCAGATATGCAGATAGCCGATGAACACCGTCGGTGATCACTCAAGCCCGCATCTTAACAAAAATGCGGATCCACTTCCCGTATGAAGAACGTTTCATACGGTGTCCAACATTGCCCATATTGGAATTAATGGGTCTTATCCAACCATCTTGGAATTGATGGTGGTTCTCATTCACTCCGTGGGACGCCAAATGTCAATGAATGCATGCAACAATTAAATGAAATATACCATAACATCACTTCTATTCATGAACTCAATGTATTGAACAAGGCATGAATAAGTCACTTCACATGTCTCACAAGTTACCAAAACAACTCATGCTAAAAACCACAATGCACAAACATCCAAATAAACATGGTACTTGCCTTCGCGTTGCGGCGTTATCCGCAACGAAGGCGCTCTTATACCGAAGTTTCGCGCCTAAACCAACGAAATAACTTAATAAGTATACATGATACCCAGCTCAACTAGTCGGTGTTCTATTTTGCTTCTATTAGAGTCAATTAAATCCTATATCGCATAGACTGAAAAACAGCGGAGTCTGTCCAATAAGAAAATCCTGGACAGCAACACGGGACTAACATAACTCACAGCCTGGAAGTCGAAAAATAGCAAACCCAATTTCTGTAGATTCTTAACTGGTCTAACTACAAAACTCTAGTTGACGCGACAAACCAATTTGGTCAAATTAATAGGCTAATAATTGTTTGAACATTCAGCACAGATTCAGCCTACCAAAATTCAGCAGAAATATTCAGTTGATCATAACTTCTATGTTACAACTCCGAATTGAGCGTTCTTTACCAATCTGAAAAGGTTATCGAATTACCTACAATAACCTAGTTGGGTGAACTTTCAGATTCTTCCAACTTCTCTATCATAACATAGAAAATATACAGACAGATTAATCACGTCAGGTTTCTGGCAGCGACTGATAAAACAGACATATCTTTTGACCCAGAACTCGGAATCAAGTAAACTCAGTGGCCATCTAAACCTGACAGGGGATACTTCAATTTTCTAGGAGACACCAAGTTCAAAATCTGTGAATAACAATTTCTTATACAATTTACAAATTGACTGCAGAATCTCGTCAGGATTCTGGACAGTCAAGACTAATTCTATCATAACTTTTGACTCGGACCTCGGATTTGAGTGAACTCGGCCACTGAAACTTAAGAACAAGACCTAGATATCTCTAGGAGACCGAACCTTCAGATTCTGCCTGAAAATAACCGAAACACCCTTTACAACGAACTGGACAGAAACAGCTTCTAAATTCAGCAGTTCTGCCTAAACAAAAACGTAACCAAAACTCTTCTAACAACAATCAAACCACGAGGATCGCATCGTTACCCTTGCTGCAACCAGGAGTAGGTGGAAGGATCCTTGGCGAAGAAGCTCTTCCTCCTTTTCACCTCTTTTGCCCCAAGCGAGCTGCTGTCCTCCTCCACTCCTTGCGCAACCGCAATGGAGAAGGTCCGAAGGAAGATTGGGAGGCAAACCAGCAGGAGCAGCACCAATGGAGGTTGGGGCGACTCCTAGGGGCAGGGCATGAGGGGAAGAGAGGAGGATGGGAGGGTGGCGGCCAAAGGGAAAAAGGGGTTCGCCAAGGGGAAGGAAAAGGGGCTGATTAGGGTTTAGAGGGGAGGCGCATGGGCTCAGGCCCATGGCCGCCAAGGGTTGGGAAGGCTTCCTGAGGCCCACGACCTAAACAACTCCAAACCGAGAGTTTTAAGCTTTCCGGAGTTTCCCGATTAAATTCTTTCTTTCCCGACTAAAAACAGGGTATGACAATTTGCAACTCACATGAAATGATGACTCGTTGCATGGCTAAGCAAACTAATCGTATCTAACCAACCCACGTTGGTGCTACGATAATACCAACTAAATAATGAACCAACCTAGGGTGAGAAATGATCATGATATATCAATAAGCATGGTGGATATAAACAATTTGGATTAATAAATAAACCCAAAAGCATTTAATTAACTACTTCAAATAAATGCAATAATTTGAACCAATATAATTTTGAAAATGGGGTTCAATATGATCAAAGGTATAACTTGAATTGGTCTTGGTCTTGGTAAACTCCTCCTTTTAAATCCCACGAAGTAGCAACATCTACTCGCAAACAAAACAAATAAACAAAAAAAATAAATAAAATAGAGAATAAAATCAACTCCAAAAATTAAATAAAAATCTTAGTAAAATAGAGCTCGAATTTAGATGAATTTAGAAATTTTAATGGGTTCAATCAGAGTTCGGATGCAAAAGATATGGTTTTTGGAAGATCAAACCCTCAAGAAATAACCTAAAAGGAATTTTCTGGAATTTCTAGATTTATTTTTCTACTAGAAAATCAACTTATAACGCAAAGCTGACATCAGCCCTAGGATTTTCAGAATTAAAACAAATCTGAAGGAAAAAGGCTGAGGCTGACATGTGGGACCCACATGGCAGCGACACAGCACACGGTGGACTAGATCCATCGAGCCTTTGGATCTCGGTAAGTGCGGTGGTGCCACGCGGGAAGTAACTCAGCATGCCACATGAGCAAACACATAGGCACTGCGCTGAGCTATCGTTGAGGTGGATGGCTACGTGGATGGACACGTCATCAGATGACGTCATCATCCCGACGAACTTTTGGACTCTGGAGACAACGGCGCACGACGGCAATTCACCGGCGGTGAGTGGTTCCAATGTGACGTGCATGCTAATGTGAACCCATTGAGGTACTTACTGGTGTACGAGGGTGTGGGGACCCCGGAGTTACCTCCGTAAGACCGAGACTAAGCCTGGTCTTAAGGACACAACTCTGGATCTCCGGTAAATGGATTCCAACTTAACTCCATCTAAATGAGAGGCTTAACTCAAACTAGAGCCCCGACGATCATGCGCGCCGCTCCTCTGCGAGCACTACATGATTGTCGGTTCTCTAACAAGTCAAACGCTACACTTAGTGAGTTAACTAGGAAGCCATGAACAGCGAGTACAACTTATATTGGCTCCCAAGATCAGCGACCAATAAAGTCATACTCTCATACAATGTTGCTCACATCCATACAACATTCATACAAAAATAGTTCAAAAGACATACAACATAGTTCCAAGTTTACAACTAATACAAGTGGCCGACCGGCCAAATTTAAAGGCAAGTGTTAAGTAGCAGCGGAAATAAGGAAATAAACCCAAAAGGCCAGCAGTGGTATACCACACAACCCATCGGCAACCAACTGGGACCTAAAGATAGCACACTACTCATCGGTGTCGCTTAATCGACAACCGACGAGCTCGTCGGTCTCATTATCTTCCTCACCGTAAAGCCAGCAAACATCCGGCTGAGTACAAAGAGTACTGTAAGTCTTACACAAATAAAAATAGTTATGCATAAGGTCATTCAAAGGAAGGGCTCATATTGGCTTAGTTTTGCGAAACGACGCAATCTTGAACAACCTACACATACTAGTTTTCAAGTGCCATTTCAAATTCAGATTTGAAGTAGAAGTAAAACATGAGTATAAGTGATAATTTCAATAATACATGAATCATACCAAAACAAAGTGGCGGTCCACTTTGATCGACAACAAGCATGAATATCCCATTCATGACGATACCGAGTTTAACCACAATTTTAATTTCAAGTCTAACAATAAGCGACCACAGATTTCAAGCGGTCGTCCATAGCAGTGGACACGGCTATTCGAATAGATTTATACCTGCGGGGTGTACTACTTACCCACACGACTTGATTAGCCCGTAAGCCTCCGGATGCCTCCGAATATAGCATACTTCCTATGGTATGCCGTACGGTAAATCAAGATACGGTCGTTTTTAGCAAGAAGATCCTATTGAGCTAAGTCCCTCAACTCATGGCTCCTAGGAAACACAAGACGTTAACGCCTCCATCCTATATATCCTAGGAAACACAAGACGTTAACGCCCCCATCCTATCGGCCCAAAAGGAACACGGGATTTCACGGTCCCATGCCCTTACAATTTCACCACCGTAGGACTCAACACAATAAAATCCCCCCCTACTTAACCATACGGCACCCATATACCGCACGTGATAGCACGAGTTTTACTTGAATTGCAACAACCCAAAGTTCGGTCCTTAATTGTCCAGACAAGTCCAACCACTTACCCAAAGCTCGTGCACAAAGCACCATCACTAACCAACACTTGTCCAGACCAAAAGCTCATTTAAAATGACAAAATTTATCTTATAAAACAGATACGAAGATCTGAAACAAAAGTATATAAAGAGAGTTGTGTTTATCCCATAATTGGCGGGCTATTCCCGACAATCGAGCTACCGGTTCTAGACTTGCATGGCTAAGCAACTCGAACAACAGTATTTCAAACATCCTATCATAATTATTTGAAGATGGGTAATTCATGGATAGCCACAATGACAAGATAATAGGATGTGTCTAACTACTCATCACAAAAATAGCGATATTATAGAACTACCATGCAAGCAATTATCATTGCATCTACCCTAACAAAATTGGTATCAAATATGATGCAAAAAGAAAGTTCAAAGGATGCTTGCCTTGCTGATAAAGTAGTTGTTCACTCTCGATGAGCGTAAGAGTCAATGTCAATCGGCTCGGAATCTATATAAATACAATCTAGAATAAACATCGAGAAATGCTCCAAAATCAAAATGCTCAAAAATGCATGATTTTTCTACAGTAGCTAGACCATGATTTTAGATGACTTTTGGTGAAAGAATTATTTCATTTTGATTTGGTATATGAAAGTTATAATGGTTTGACTTTCAGATTTCAATATGCCTTCATTTATGAAATTTAATTATGAAGTGAAATTTTGTAGAGCAGTGGCGAGTACATGGATTTCATAGATAAATAGGCAATATTATTATAAGTTCAAAACAGTTGAGTTTGCTCCAATTGGAGTTCTCATGATTTAGTTATTAATTTTTAAAGTTATCAGCATTAATGGTGTAAAAATAATGTCCTTTAGGATCATTTTCCTCAAACTATAGTTTCTGTGACAGAGGTAAGTTTGGAGCCATTTTTATAATTAAGTTCCTTTGAAATATAAATTATCAAAATTGATTTCACTATTTTTGGAGTTTCCAGAATTACTTATGAATTGTTAAAGCTATCACCTTTTCCTTTGTAAAAATAATAGTGTTTATAGCTCATTTTCTAAAATAATGCTCTCTGTTACAGAGACATGGTTGAAACCAATTTTAATATAAAGTTCGTTAAATTTGAAAATTATCAGAAGTGGTTTCACTCATTTTGGAGTTGAGATGAATTAGTTATGTATTTTCAAAATTATACATGTTTCTGAAAGGCAGATAATTTGTTTTCGGATTTTATAAAGTATTTACTCCTTTTCTCACCGAGCGCTAGCCTAGCCGCGGTCACTGACCAGCGAGCCCGGTGAACAGCGTGCTTTCTAATTTAACTCAGATTCAAATTTAGCTCGACGTGGGACCCGCGTCGATGGGGCGGTCCAGTGGACTTGGTCCACACGCCCAGGTACACGGTGCGCGGGGTTTAAGGGCTAGGCCCACAAGTCAGCCACTGCGGCTATAAACTCAAAGCCTCCGTTTTCTGTGCGTGGGACCCGCGTGTAAGTGAAACACTAGGACGGCTAAGACAGAGATTAATTGCTAATGATTACCAATTATCCCTAATCATTACTACAGCGCCTGTCGGCGTACGGCAACGGGCTTTTGCCCCGCGCGCTTCACCGACGGCTTGCCGGCGCTGTGCGCCACATCGATGCGGGCCAAGGCCATGTCCAGGTGCGCAATAGTATTGTGCACCCGTTAAGGGCACTCACAGCACCCGAGCCGGTCTAGAACGGCGGCTAGCCGGCGTTGAGCGGCGGCGCTCAAAACGGAAAAAACGAAAATAGCACAGTGAAGCTCCGCAGCGACCTTCAAGCGTGTGCCAAGATCCTAGGGACTATGAGAAAGGCTACCTGAGCGAAGAGGGTGCTCGGGGAAGCTCAGAGCTACTGGGGGTGCGTCGGCGCCAGAGAAGAGGATCCCCTGAGCAAAACCGAGTGAAAAGAATTATGAAGATGGCCTACGGATCGTCTGAGGAAACTATAGAAACGAGGAATTGATGAGAGCTTTACCGGATCAAGTGGGAGATGAAGAGTTTGAGCTACGGCCGAAAATGGTCAAATCTTCAATCCACCGAGATCTGTCATGCATTCAAGAAATTGGTTGAGGAAAGCTTTAAAATACCCTAATACACGTTATGACACGTAAAGAATGGTTACAAATCTCACCAAAACAAGGATGACAAGACGATGTCCCGTGTGCGCGCTCTGGGCGTGATCTAGAGCACGAGGATGGTCCGGAGCTACAAAGCAAGATAGAAACTGTATGAGCAAAATGGATAAGGTATTGAACAAGGAAAGAATGGCATCACCGGTGGGAGATTACTGCGTGAGAAAACAGGACGAGCTTCCCTCTCCTCGGTCAATGAGGAGAAGTAAGGGAGAAGGAGGGGTGCAAGGGTAATATGGCCAGGAGATGCCGAACTGTGCGGTGTCAGGAGAACCCCGGGATAGGCCAACGGACGCGGTGGAGTGACGGGGGCTCACGTAGCGGCCGCGTGGCGAGGAAGCCTGCGCAAGCGCTGCCCGAGGAAGAAGAAAGGCTCGACAGCGGGCCCGCGTCGATCTCCACGGCGGGCACGATTAAGTGGTTTAGATCGGCCGTTGGATTGCGAATGGACTGACGAGATTGGTTAGGAGTTCGGACAGTCAATTGGATGCGAGATCCGGGCCGTTGAACCTCGATCGACGGTTGCATGCGTCGGTGCGTTTAGCGGTCGGTGAGTCGGCTCGCCAGTCGGACTCAAGCCCGAGGAACGATCGTCGAGTTTTGGTTTAGGGTTTTGACTGGAATTTAATTGTTTTCCCCACTTTGACCAGGGGCTTAAAAATAGAAATAAAATTTCTAAAATCATGAAATAATTTCTGGAGGTTCCTGGGATAGCTTAGTGTCCATAAAAATTATTAAACCCTACTGTTCCTAACATATTTTGTAATATATAAATTCAAACTTAGACAAGGTCTTTTAAAGGTGTTTGAATTTTCTTAGGGTTCAAACCAGTCCCAAAAATTTGGGAAAAATTATATTAATTCGTTATAATTAATATAGTATTTGAATAAATTATTTCCAGAGGATCTTCAGTATCATTTAATTCAGTTTTTAGTTTGGAGTTCAAATTGAAGTGTATGTTTCATTTGTATTTTGTGATTTTCCAAGTACAATATTCAAATGAATGGTTTCAAAACATGATGCATGCTAATGAGATGCATAATAAACCTCTGAGATGCATAATAAACCTCTTTATTAATTTGGGGATGTGACAGAGGTCTACTGGTTTGGCCGGTGGCGAGGTTTTGGTGGCGGAGAGGTACGAGCGTTGTCAGGGTTGTGTTCCGGTGAGGTACTAGTGGCCGGGATGGACGCTGGAGGTAGTCCAAGTGACGATGGACTTAGCAAAGGGGTCAACGTCGACGAGGCAGCGGTGGTGGTGGCGCAATTGATGAGACAAGCTTCAGGGAAGAAAACCCTAAAACTCCAATTGCGGCAACGCTAGAGCTCTTGAGGTGCGATGGCTTGAGGGGTTTTGGTGCGGGGTACAGGGTGAACCCTAGGGGCTATTATAGGTTGAGGCGAGCACGGGGAGGCGTGTTGGGGGCAGAGACCTAAACGAGTCCGAAATGAAAATGCGAGGAACCCAGGGATAGAAAGGAATTTGGGAGAGATACGACCCAGATTCAGTTGCGGGGAGATAAGAGATTGAGATTGCCATGTTTTCCTGGTAGCTTTTAGTTGGAAATTCCGTTTTGTCAGATGAAGCTTCTAGAAGAACAATGGCAAAGCAAAGCGAAGGTGATGACTCAGTGAGGAAGATAGGCACAAGAAGGACGACAAAGTGGCGAGGCCCACCTGCCAGTGAGACGGAGCGGACGCACGCGTCGCGTGTTGGGTTACTGCACGCGAGTTGGGTTGAGAAAGAATAGGAATGGGCGAATGGACGAAGATTTGGCCCAAGAGCTTTCTCGAGAATTTAATACATTTTCTTATTTTAGAAAATACTAAAAATTCAAATATGCATTAGAAAATAGCAAATGAACTTGAGAAAATTCTAGAAAATATATCCAAGCACATAGAACCCAATTAAAATAGTTTTGACCAATGTTGATGTTCACATTAATCATATTAAATGGTTTTGATACTGAAAGTCCATATTAAGCTTTGATTAAAATTCAAATAAAACTCAAGGGTGAATTTTCCAACTACTAACTAAACAAAAGATTTTTAAATCTCAGAAAATTGGGATGTTACACTACATAAGTTGTGCCTAACCCTTGGATTTGTACCCTTGATTTGCACCGCATTTGAAGTCGTAGCTGCCTTGACTGAAGGAGGCGGTGTTTTGCCATTGGAGCTCATCGGATTGAGGAAAACACTGCCATTGAAGCCATCCAAAGATCTTCATCGCCATTTTCCTTCGCCGTCGGTGAACCATCGTCTTCACTGTCGCCTTCCCTAAGATCGCGTCCTCCAGATCTATCCCACCTCCATTTTGTTTTGTCAGGACATCGTCGCAACATTGTCGTCGCTAGGAACTAACACGTTGTTGCTGCTCGAGCTAGCCGTAGGGCCGCCGTTGTTGACCTTTGGTTTTCGTGTGTCGCCACCCACATTCACCCTAACATCCGCCTTCTTTTGTGCAGTGTCAAACCCACGAAGCCATGCTATCCGCTGCCATCGTCGCTACGCCAGAGCTCTTCGTCACCTCCATCGCTGATATGAGTCACCGGCGATGTGTCGTGCTTGACCCCGAGCGTGGAATGCCCGAAGCCCTTGTGTGTGTACCATACTAGTCCATGATCAATAGCTAGTACACACATCCACAATGTTGTCATACACATCCATACACAAATATACATACAACATGAAATAAATATGGTTCTTAACTTAAACGATTACATCACAAGAGTATAATACACGATCGACTAGCCAAATAAAACGACGAGTATCAGAAGTAGCAAGTTAAACCATAGAAGCAAATGTATTAAACCCAAAACTACAATGTCATGCCCATCCAAACCCTCAGGAAACCAACAAGAAGAAGTCCTAGCAAGACCCGTCACCGAACCCTCTCGTACATGGTGCAAAGGACGTGTCGTCTGGCATAGGATCATCCTCAAACTCTAATCAACAATTTAAGAAAAATTGAGTATATTTTCTACTCAGGAAGACTTATAGTATATCACAATATAATTATAGATACAAGTTATTTTCAGCATTACACAAGTTTTACTTGCAATAACGATGAGTAGTACTTTGCAATGGAAATTTGAAAGAGCTATTCACTGATAATGAAATAATCAAGTAAGTAACATAACCAAAGTAAACTCACAACCCTCCACGGTTGTAATCAACACTTCAATCTCAGCCATAGACATGGCACTCAAGTTATCAATAACAAAAACCAACCCCACATTTTCCAACAAGAACTATTTTTGCAAAAACCAAGTCTATGCCTGGCAATACTACACTTAGCACGCTCATCACCGTGAGCATGGCTATTTAAATAGATTTCACTTTGTAAAGTTGTATAACTTTACCCATAGTATACGAATTCTCTAGTTTATTCGGTATCCGTCGATACCACCACTCACGATCTTTCAGTAAGCAGCCTAGAGCATGTAACGAAGCCATTATATCACCTAGTTGTAACCTTGCACTAGCTCGATGAATGAACACCCCCCATCTTAGTGAGGCATTCACCGTTGTGTCAGCAAGCTTTGTCCCTGACACCGTGGCGAAGGGAGCCCCTTCGAGCATGCCTACTCGATCATGCTCGCACTACTGCGGCCTACTAACATGCAAGGCTAGTATTTGATGACTTAATTAGCCAAGGCTACTCCATACTAGCACATGTGGTTGTACGCTTAGATTAGATATACCGGCATTTGGTCCTTAATCGACCCGAGCAAGGATCTCCCCCTATCTACTTGTGGGATACACCTCTCACATTCCTCAGTTTATAACATAACTCGCCCGCGTCATAAACTAGTTTTTTTCATTTTTATTTTAATACAACATAATAGAGGTAAACCCCTTCGCACCATCATTTCAAAATCTCCCAAACTCATATTCAACATGTCATCCATTTTTCTAATTTTGGCAAATCTAGAGCCCGGCTAAACACTTGTGCGATATTCGCACTCGAAATACCCAAATTGACATCATCTATTGCATAAACCATAACCTATTGCCTACAATAGTGAGTTTACAGTATTTCAAGGAGGATTATGTATTGAATAGGAATATAACTACCGTTATCCCCAAATATAATAGTTTTTAAGCAAACATACACACATGCATAATAGATTTTGCAAAAAGAAGTACAACAATTGAAATAATAGGAACAACATGGTCAAAGGGAGTGCTAGCCTTGGTCTGGTATCTCAAAGTATGAGGATGGAAGATCGTCGTAAATTTTGTTTGAAGTATCGAGGTCTATTTAAAAAGAGCCGATAACAAATTAAATATAGAAAAATAATTTCGATAAAAACAAAATCCAACTATTCAGATAGAGCATGATTTTAGATGAATTTAGAAAAATATTCATTCAATTTAGAGTTTGTATGCAAAAGTTATTAATATTTTAATTTGCATTGATTTGAAAATTCCATAAATTAAGAAAAGAGTGACGTCAAAAGCGTATTCTCTGAGGTTTACACTTTCTAACAGATAAAACATATTTTCCTCTGAATTCTTATAAGTTTCACGCTTTCCAACAAAGAAAGCGTATTTTCCTTTGAACTGAAAGCGGCTTTCTTTATTTTTTTGAATTTTATTAGCTTACATGTGGGGCCTACTTGTTAGTGACTCATGTTTTTATTTTCTTGATTTTATTCATAAAAACAGAGATGGTCCCACATGTCATAGACTTGTTATTTATAAACTAATGATTAAACCTATTTTTTAATTTTATTTAACCAATAGCTGGGGTCCACATGTCAGTCTCTTGGGTTTTAATACATATTTTAAAACCGAGAATAGTGCATGGTCCCACATGTGAGTGACTCATATACTAAAGGTATTTTAAATTTTATTTTTTATTAAGTTTTCAGCTGGTCCCACATGACATTGATTAGTTTCACTTAACCACTGTCATTAGTGTTAAGCTAATACACATCCCGAGTGGGACCCACTGTTAGCGAGAGAGAAGAGAAGGGAGCAGAATGCGCACGACCGAGTGCCATGGTGAGCTCACCGGCGACGAACGGTGCAGCAACATGGCTAAGGGATGGGCAAAATGGGTTCCCCTCTCAACGGAGATCCTACCAGGTGGTGGTAGAGGCTGAAGAGATGGACAAAAACAGCGGCATAAACAGCGCTATGCCGCGATAAGCAGTGGAGCTCCTCGGGTCTGTAATTGTTTTCGTGCCTCTAGCAAATCAGCGGCGAAAGATGGTGCGCACTGGCTCTAGGGGGCAACTACGATACTACAGGCTATGGCTCATAGACCAATGGTCATCGGAGCGGCGGTGATGACCTTTCCCGCATTGATGCCATTGGCGGTCACGGTGAACTCTATTCAATGCAAGCTAATCGACCAATCTAACACGTATAGAAGCAGTAGGGGACTACTAGGAGCGCACCAAGGGGATGGCCGGAGATGAGTGTCGACATTGAATAGTGACAATGCAGAGGTGGCTCACAGTGCTGGTGCTTTGTGGCGATGAAGATGCTACAAGAAGCAGCGCATTAGATTCCTGAGGTCCTAAGGATGGTGTAGGAGCAAGGAATTGAACGAGGACTCACTAGAGTGACAACAAACAAAAATGGGATCGACAGTGGTCGGAGTTGGGGAAGAGCTTGATTCAAGCATTTCCCTAAGCAAGTGGCGAGGGCAAGGAAGCTCACCAGAGGAAATGGCGGTGTGAGGCTCGCTCATCGACGTCGAGAATGAAACTCTCGTTCCCAGCGAAGCAAAGCACGAGAAGCTCTTATTCTGTGTGAGAAGTGAGAATGGCGAGTTGAGGAGCTCTTGTCATGGTGAGGGGCTTAAATGCGGCCGACAATGACGCAAAAGAAGCGGCGAGAAAATGGCGCAGCGTATAGGTTTCTTGCACCGATCTTCAGTCTCGTTGTCCATGCAAGATAACAACATGTCGAAGGGGTAGCTAGCATGGGCGATGGCAAAGCGGAGGCAACGGGAGCAGTGAGGCTCTAAACTATGGGTCTTTGGTCACATTTCGTGGGCGGCGAAGGAGAGGCGAGGCGCGCGTGCGAGGTAGACGAAGGGCTCCGATAGGTGAGGCCAAACACTTCACGAGAGAGAGAGAGAGAGAGTGAGCAGCGCAAGCTACTGAGAGCAAGAGGAGATGGGCCGAGTTGGGTTTCAACCCAAAGGTCTGGTGGGAATTCAAAATAGCTTTTGAATTTTTTTCCAAACTAGCTGATTGTTGTTTGAATTTTAAACTTCATAAAATGCTTCAAATTTTATGAAAAGTTTTATAGAGACTCCTGACATAGTGTGGTTCCTTATGTAAATGTTTTGGAATTTTACCTATTCTGTGATTTTCTCAAAAATTCTTACAAGTTTTTGTTTGCAGGCGAAGTGGCTTTGGGAGTGGTGTCACCTTCAAATTATCCTGGTCGTCGCAACTAGAAAGACAAGTGCATGGTAGAATGGTATTTGAATGTTTGAAATTATTATTTGATTAAATGAATACTTGCTATGAATATTCATGTGAATTATGCCTATTTCATATTGCTTATATGCTTTCAATAATATGATGATGACGATTATGGAAGAATGATGGTTATTTAAATTGCTAATGATGAAAGATGATAATCATTGCATTTCATGTTGAGCATTCATGATGGAATGATTTGACCCACGGGAGTGGGATAAGGTCCCCGTATAAAAAAGGGCGGGCAATTGGTCCCCATATTAAAGAATGCGGGCATGAGTGAATAACGATGGGTGTTACACTCTGTTATACCAGTATAAGCAAAAGATGAGTTGAGACATGAGCATGAGTTTTGCATTACATTCATGAAAGGTGAAAAGTGGATTGAGATAATGAGATAAACAGAAATGGATTGCTATCAAGATGATGCATCGTTTATTATTCAGCTTTGTACTTACTGAGTCGTGGACTCACTCTTGCTTATTTGTTATTTTAAGTGAACGTTGAAGGCGACATGCATTGGGTGAAGTAGAACATAGAACAATTGCACTTTTATAGCTCTTCACTCTACCTAGCTATTTACCACTTTTGGTCATAAACAAATTATCATCTTCTATTGTAATAATTGGATAATTTGTGGTTTCTCTTAGACCCTTATGGTTCGTAATATTGTTAGTTGATATTTTCCCTAGTTTAAACTTCTTTATGATGCTTTTTGGTAATTACTTGGCTTATATTCAAGTTCAATTTATGGTCTGGCATGTTGCTGAAATTTTTGTTTAACTTTTTGTGGAATGTTTATTATTGAAGTCTAGTTGTTGGTAATACTTGGTTAATGGTCAAAATTGAAAGCGATAGTAGTTGTAAGTGACATCTTAAGCTTTTGGTTAAGCCAGGGTGTTACAGTTTTTCAAAAGAAAGTCCAGAGCGGTTTACCTCTGTTATTTTATATAAAAATAAAAACACAAAACTTAGTTTGTGACGAGGACGAGTTATATTATATTCTGATTAGTGTGAAAGGTATCTCACAAGTAGATAAAGAGAGATCCTCAACCGGGTCAGTTAAGGATCGAACACCAGCAAGTCATATCTAAGCTTAAGCGTACAACCACATATGCTAGTATGGAACGGCATTAGCTAATTAAGTTATTGAAAACTAGCCTTCCATGTTAGTAGGCCGTTGTAGTGCGAGCATGTGTGATTGCTCGAAGGGGCTCCCTTCACTGAGGTGATGGAAACAAAGCTTGCCGACACAACAGCGAATGCCTCACTGAGACGAGGGTGTGCCCGGGTGAAGTGAGGGTGTTCATTGGCGGGGCTAGTGTGTGAAAATGTGGGAAAAGGTTTGCTGGTTTATATCTGAGTTGAGTCACATCTATGGCTGAAAATAAGATGTTGCTCGCAGCCGAGGAGGGTTGCGAGTTATTATTTATGCAATTACTTACTTGTTGTTCTCTATCTATTTAACTGCTCTTTAAATTTATGTTTCAAAATACTATGTATTGATATTGCAAATAAAATTTGCCTAATGCTGAAAACAACTTCTAGCATAGAGCCTCATATCTTGTTAGCCTTGTATTTATATAAACTTTGTGACACACTACAAGTCTTGCTGGGCACACAATGTACTCAATCTTGCTTAAATTGTTGTTCAGACCTAGAGGATGAGCCTATGTTAGACGATGCTTTCTTCGCACCTGGAACCGGTGGGTTCAGCAACGGGTCTTTTTAGGATTTGTCTCTAGTCGGTTGCCTGAGGGTTTGGATCAGCATACCGCTGGAATTTTGGACTTATTACATATTTTGCTTCTGCTGTTACTTCTGCTACCTCTGATACTTTAAGCTTTTATTTGGCCGGTCGGCCCTTATGTTGTAAATAACATAATCGCTTAAGTTATGTACCATACTTTGTTTATTATGTATGTATGAATGTATGGATGTGAATATCAATGTTGTAGATGTGTGTACTAGGTACTGATCATGGGATTAGTACGGTACACACACGAGAGCTTCAGGTATTCAAAGCTCAAGGTCTGACACACTTAATTTAAGTTGTAGATTATGTCCATAGAAAAACATGGGTGACTATGGTATTTTCTTTTTTCAGTTAATGCGGAATTTTCTAGCTTCTCTCTTTTTCTCCAATTAAGGTGGCAATTTCTGACTTTTTACCCTTCTAGGATTAAGGTGGTGGCTTCTAAGAGAACCTTCGATTAGTATAAATATAGATATTTATGCCTATTTTGTGTTGGTTTATCACATAATCATTTGTGTCATTTGGGGATGTGCTAAAATGAACATAATGAACAGTTAAAAAGAGCATGCAACGAGCTTTATTGATGGTGTGCGAAAATAAACTACATCAAATGCCAAATTGGAGACCACCATGACAATGGCCTCGTCTAGATGATCGAAATGCATATATAATATACCCGATTTGGAGGTGGGATCAAAAAGATATATAGTAGCAAGTTAGCTGTCACTATCCCAATCAGGATATTATCCGTATTCGTATTCAATTTGACACATATTCGATATACCATATTCGTATTCAGCAAAAAAAATCAGATTTATATTGATTCGTATTCGTTTTACAATATGAATGCAATTTTACTTAGCACATTCGCTACGATCCGAATTTGGATATCGAATAAAACGGATTATCCAGATTCGTTTACCCCTAAGACGTATGCCTCCCAGCAAGGAGACATAGGATAGTCAGTAGAATGGCTCGATTTGAGTTTGAGTTTTCTTATCTGTGTTAGGAGAAGATTGTAGTTTATCTTCTTCAATTTGAACAAAGCTATCAGCTTCCATAAAAAAACAGGATGAAGCCTTTTGAACAGAGGAGGCTGTCACAAGCTTGTCGGAATCCACCGCTACACACAGCAGCGTGGTGATCACAGACTAGGGCTGCTCCTCTGGCCCGAGTTCGCCTGCGCTTGTCTCAGACTAAGTATCTGTTAGAGATATGTTAGAGATAGAATAGGGACTCTTGTGTATTGCTTTATCTGTATATGGCATACACCTCTTGTACTCCTATATATATTGCCCATTGGGCCTCTTCAATATACACACAATATTCGTAACATGGTATCAGAGCCCAGGTTAGGATTAGGGTTACTGTAGCCACCGCCCGTCCTCCGCTGTGCGCTGCCCCCGGGAGGACCGATCTTCGCTCCCGGGGGTGGCCTCTCGTCGCCACCCGCTGGTCTCCCGAGCCGCTTCATCTTCGGCCGAAGGAGGCCTCCCGACCAATCTGGATCGGCTCTGTCCCTTGAGTACGCTGCCCGTGGTCGCCGATCTGCACCTGATCTGATCGGAGCAGCACCATCTGCCTCGGTCGGCCCTTCGATGAGGCTGCGCGGCGCCCGACGCCGCCTCATCGCTGTCGCCTCTGCGTGTCCGCCGCCGCCTCGGACGGCATGTTCAGTCCCTATTCTATCTCTAACATATCTCTAACAGTATCAACTTGACGCGGATATCCCTACTGTTCATGCGTTAATGTCCTCATGTGGTGCTATACAAAATAATAATAATACTTAGGGACAGCACCAAATAAAAAAAAAAGAATTCTTTCGGTTTCATTTGACAACCTAAAGGTGAATTCATTTTCTAAATATGATTTAAATATATATAAGAGGCAATTCGCTATATGCTACTTAATAACTTCGAATCTTCACAATATGCTATTGATGTTTTACTGACATATGGATCCTGGATCCACATGTCAACCTCACGATGAGTGGCATATTGTGAATCATGTAGTTATTCAGTGGCATATTGTGAATTTCTATTTATGTGAAGATGTGATGCGTGTTAATTATGTTTGTAGGGTGCATGAACATATGGTGTGGGTCCAGCAGGAGGTGTGGGAGGAAGGATGCCACAAGGAAGAAGCATTAAAAACCCAACCACGTGAAAGAAAGATGATGTACAGTTATTTCGACAAACTTCATGAACATATTTATATACAATACATATACATGAAAAGCTTATCGAGTCTATTTTCCAACGCATCAAACGGAATATGATTTGGAGCTTTCTACAAAAATTTATAGTCATTAGAGTGCATGCTACACAGGCGGATCGGGCGACGCGTGAGAGTTGACAAAATTGAAGAGTTCTTGGCTTGCATGGTATCTTTGGTTGACTTGTTGGTATTACATGACTTTTAAAAGGCTTAGAAGGCTTCCTTTTACATGTTTTTTACAGATTCAAGTCTGTTCAAACAAGGAAAATGATGATAAGGATTGAATCCAATTTGGATTCGACTCGTCACACTCATCGGAGTGTCGTATTAAAATGTCAATATCTTTCACAAACAGAGTCTTTGGTTGTGTGAGTACTTGTTGGAGAGCTTATTCTAAGGCCATATAATGGGTATGGTGCCTGCCTCAGATTACATGTGTCTGTGCCGCTATCTCTGGAACAAGTCTTGGTTGTAACTTAGGTTTTTCTTTTTAGTTCGTGTTGGAGTCCAGGTTTTTCTTTTTAGTTCGTATTGGAGGCCAATTTTGTTGTAAGTCTTAGGAATGCTACATAAACTCTTGTACACGTCCCTTCGAGGGGAGACCACGTCATTTTCAGATTGAATCGGATATTTACTTGTTCCTTGTTTTTTCCAGAACCGAGTGTTCTTATCTTCTGTTGTTCCTGCTAATTTCTTTGTGAATTGCTTGGATTGATCAGTCAACCTCTCCGTGCGCCCGCCTCCGTGCTGGATGTGTGGATTGGATTATCGTGAGGGTTGTAGTGCGATTGCTGTTGTTGTGATCGTATGCTCAACACAAGGTTGCTACAACTTCAGATCGTGTTGCTATCTTCGTGTTATCTCCGCCGTTCGTGTGATCATCATCATCGCAAGATCAGGCCACCCCGTGTCACAACTGCTGTTGATGCTATCTTTCGTCGTTGGGCGCACCGGCCCAGCGCAGTATGAGCATGTGCCACCAGGTGCTGCATTTTGGATCGTCAGGAGAAATTATGAAAGTGTTCTTGAGATATTGGAGCAGCACCTGAGACCAAGAAGCAATTCCAATATTAAGCTATTTCCGATGCTTTCTGGACATATTTTCTTCTTATTCATGAGATCCCATGGACACATAAGCATGTTACATAACATATATAGCTTTTGGCATTAGCATAACATCATTGGAAAACAGAGATCAGCCAGCCTGATGATTTATTCACTAGAACATTTTGTGTGACCTTTTGAATTGGAGTAAAAAATGTTATTACTAATTTATTCGTGAGCACTGCATATTCAGACTTTAAGTACATAGTTTGGTGAACTCTTGAAGACCTTTCATCAACATATTTTTCGTACATATTTCAGATGAAAGACATGGGTGTAGCAAAGTTTCGTGAAACCTAATGCGGTGGTCCGGGCACCGTCGGATAACCCTGGGATGGCCAGCCACCTTTGTATTGTAGCAAGCTTCTCGCTCCTACTTGTTTCATATCACTGGCATCTGCAGTTGACATCCAAGCACCATATCTCATCAGATGAAATACTTTTTTTTCTAACACTGAACGAAGCAGGACTACGCCAATATTTTATCCTTTTTTTTTGAGGAAAAAAAAAAGCAAGTACCCAGGACAAAATGTCCAAACGTAAAAATTACTCTATACTAGTTGAAATAATCAAGGAGCACTGCATGCCATGGATGGATAGCTATGGAAGTTGAGAGCTGAAGTATGAGTACCACTGGTTTGAGCAGGGTCTCTGGCGGCGAGCACCACCTGTGCGATGAACAGGAGAGAAGCCAGGATCACACAGACTACAACAAAGGTTTTAGACGCCATAGAAGCATATGCATATCTTTTGTACTTGGAATGAGAAGAACAAGGCACAACACAGCCTTATTTATTCATGCTGCTACCGAGTATGGCTTCTGTACAGCTCCTCATGTAGACCGGTCAGACTCAGATGGAATGCCGTGCACGGCACAACGGTAGAAATGGCCTGGACTGACCATGGAAAATACTTGTCTCATCACCGTGCAGTTTATGCAGACATGTCAGGTAATTCCAGCGAGTCCTTTAGTCTATGCTTTGTGCTTTGACTTTTTGACTCGTTTCATTGTTGTCAACCGGAGAAAGCTTTACAAGATTAGTGGGTTTCAGAAACACCCCTACAACTTCTTTTGTGGTAAGCATCCCCACAAGTTTTTTTTTTTCAGAAACACTTCTGTCCTCACTTTTCCATCAAATTAAAACAGTACACGTCACAATTTAAAAACAGTTAGTCAGACTTTTTTGTGGAAAAATACATGTGGGGAGGAATTCCCACAAAAATAGATCTGGTTGTGGGGAGGAGCCGAGGAGCCCCATGAATTATGATAGTTTTGGAAATTTATGTGTTGTTGAAAGCTCCGAACAAGCTCTAGTGTAATTCTGTAGATGAGGACGGGAAACAGGAGGGGTGCATTCCTTGAATCTTCTGGACTCCGAATGAGGGGTAGGGGAGCAAGTAGGGACCAGTGTAGGAGGGAATGCAACCGGGTCGCAGTAGGGCGAGCGGCGACGACGAATAGGTTAGGGGATAGGACAATGAACAGTTAATAAATTGTCTATGTTTAGAAAAATTATATTCACTTTCCATACAGAATTCTCGAATGGTACGTTTGGAGGACGTTATAGGAAGTTTCAAGCAACTCAACAGTCTTTAGTAGCTCAAGGCATTTAATTCTGGTTCTGCCAAGAGTGGTCCCTGTTTTGGAAAAATTTTCCATAGTGGATTTACTGGAATCAGATTGATCATCTTTATACATGAAAACTTCCTTTATTTCATCCCCGATACTTTTCCTCTGGAACATCAAGTTGAAATCTTCAAGCAGTTTGAAAAGTGAAACGATATTGTTGTAATTCACTTCCAAAATACTAGATTTAGGAACATGAAATAGCCATTCTTTGAAACATCTTCGAAATTCAGGATAAATAACTGTAAATCTTTTTCTAGTGTAAGACATAAAGGATGGTTTATCGTCTTCCTTCTGGTCTTCCAGATATTGGAGGTATTGGGAGTAACCATTCTCAAAAAATTCAGACACGGAAGATAGACGATGTCTCCATCCAGTCAGTGGGGCAAAGCAGCCAAGAAGCTTCCTTACTCGATCATGTAAATAAATCTCTTTGAGATCACCATCAACACACATCCGCTGTTTATTGCCAAACAACAGAACATCTCCTAAGCAGCTTGTATCCAAAGAATGCTCTTTGATCAACCTCAAGAAGCGTGAAGCGACTTGTTTAACAGCAAGGTTTGTCGGTGCACATGTAAGTATACCATGTTTTATTTCTCTCATTAACCACAAGAGCACACTGATTGTTTTTGTCTTTCCTGTGCCAGGAGGTCCCCAGATAAGACTAAAACTGCTGCCGCCGCCGCTGCTGCAAAGCATTGCTGAAATACAATTCAAGACGGCATCATTCTGATAATTGTTAAGGTCCATTGTAGACAATTTGCTCCATATTTCCATGCTGTCAATTGAACTAATACCCTTTGTGTGTTTCTGAAGGTTATCTGCAAGCTGGGAAAATAAGAAAATGGAACTAATCAAATTACCTGTTTCTTTACAACCGCCCAAAAGCTTTCAATAATCAGTTCGGCTATGATGTGAATATAGCTGAATCATTTCTTTTGCAATAACCTGGATCCTTTCTTTTGTAGTGAAATATTCTTTAAGAAAAAGATAACGCGAATGATAATTTCAAAATTAATTTCTCCTCTTTTATCGCTGCTTTCCCCCTGGTCATCCTCTTTTGACTCACCAACGCTACGAGGCAGGCCGGCTCGCTGGTTCGTCGCCACCGTCTTCTTGCGCGATTGGCATGAGTAAGCTAGATTCCGGGCGCCGCGCATTGGAGCCATGATCAGGCGGGGTGGTGGTGCGCAGAAGAAGGACGCGGATGAGGAATGGCCGAGCCACGTGGACTAGGTACTATCTTGGAGTCTCGAGGATATTATGAACGCGGATCTCTTCAAGGACAAGGTTGGCGGTACAACTCCATGGATTTTCTTGATCAGTTCTTTGCGTGTTGATTCTGTTTTAGTACCATAAGTTTAATCCAATCTACTTTACAATGTGTTTTTTCTGTACTACTACAGTACTACTACGGAGTAGGACTCCTATGATCTTGAGATGTTGATTTTCAAATCTTAACCACGTTGATCGTTGTTCCAGAAAACTACTTTGATAGTTCGCCAAATACTTCAATTTAAGTTGTTTTGGACTTGGAGATATTTCATCTTCTAATGCTAGTATGACGCTAAATGCAAAAATTAAAAGTAGGGAAAGTGTCTGACCAATTTGGGTCTTCATGTTTCTGAAGAACGTATTTTGATTGTGTGGTTGAAACATATCCAGTTCTCACTTTGAGGCTTAAAATGCAGGTGCATGGTTGATATTTTTTTTTGAGAGGATGTACCAAAAGTACCTTGTAAGCACCATAAAAGTCTCGTGAAATTTATAAAAGGCTGAAGTTCTTCAACCCCTTTGTTGATGGCAAGATTTGAAATCTATAATGGTCATTGCAGTTCTGATTGGTTTAACAATAAAAATTTAAAGCTGTTGTTGATTCAACTACTATTCGGTTTTGAATCGAAAGCGAGTGCTCTGAGCTCTCTCCTGAGAAGTCCTGGACGACCTCTACAAAGACCTCCTAAGAGATCCTGGAAGGTGGTCTTTGTAAAATAACTACCTCTACAAAGACCTCTTGAGAGGTACTAAAGGACCTCCAAAGTGGTCCTGGATGACCGCTACAAAGATCTCCTGAGAGATCCTGGAAGACCTTCTGGGTGGTCCTGAGCGACCTCCACAAAGACCTCCTCGAGGTCCTGGAGGGTGGTCTTTACAAAATGACTGCCTCTACAAAGACCTCCTGAGAGGTCCTGGAAGACCTCTTGGGTGGTCCTGAGTGACCTCCACAAAGACCTCCTGGGAGGTTTTAGAGGGTGGTCTTTATAAAATGACCGCCTCTACAAAGACCTCTTTAGAGGTTCTAAAGGGTGGTTTTTGCAAAACAGGAGGTCTTGGTTCAAAAAGGCGATCTTTGCAAAACAGCCAAAAGGTGGTCTTTGTAAAGTAGCAGGTCGTGAAGACAAAAAAAAGGCGTGGCAAAGAGAAGTCATTCGATTTAGATCGGGTGGTTCAGAATAATGTGAATGTTCGGACCATCCGAGCCTTTATTTCAATCGAACCGTTAAAACTAAATCGGACGATTAACAACACCCGAGAACGTTCAGACCGTTTGGAACTCCCCTTTTCAATAGGGTTGTTCAGTTTTAATCGGACGGCCTGCAAGAAAGAAGGAAAAGCGCGGCCAGGACCTCCTCAAGAGTATTCACGCGGCTTCATCAGGACCGTTCAAGACCTCCTCAGGCTTTATCACGACCACTTAGGACCTCCGCCGGAGTACTCACGCGGCTTCATCAGGACCGTTCAAGACCTCCTCAGGAGTACTCATATGGATTCATCAAGACCGCTCAAGACCTCCCATGTAGACCTCCCACGAGGATATCTTCAGGACCTTTCGCGAAGATTTTCTCAGGACCTCTCATGAGGACTTCCCGCCAGAGCATCTAGGACCTCCCTTCAGGAACTCCTCAAAACCACTCCAAGGAACTTGCATGATCGAATAGGAAAGATTTATCAGTTATAGAAGGTTTGGAGATCATGACCGAATCATATATGTAAATCTTGTTTGGTTTAGGAGTCCTGATCTCTTACAACTAAGACCTGCTGCCTTTTAAATAGAAGAGGGTCATGGTCGATTGTAATCATCACCAATCGATCAATACAATTTGCATCTACTATTTTTCTACCGTAGTCTCCTTGTAGTCCTGTTCTTTTTTCGATCTCTTTCTACTTTCCTGGCCAGGTTCCGAAAACCTAGCTAGGGCACCACCGCTGCCCAAACACTACGACTAGCTCCGCCTAGGTGTTGTGCACTGTGGATTTCAGCCAAGTTGAATCCTAACGTCGCCTGGGTTCCATTTTGATGCAAGTTGTGTGTTAGTGCTTCTTCGTGTCATATTTTTGCACCAACATATTTTGGCGACTCCGCTGGGGAATCGATTTATTCCCTAGCCATGACGAACGGATCCGAAGTCAACACCAACAACGTCATTGTGCCCACCATTGAGGAGCTAGATGAGGAAGCACAACGAGAATACGAGAAACACAAGATGGAGTTCGACAGGGCATTTGCTTCGCGTTACCAAAAGACGAGACAGGGCGTTATCCAGAAAGGAGGAGAGTTCGCACCTATCTACACCAAGCCCGAGGTAACTCCCACTATGAGTAGCGCATCTCTTACTGAAGAGCAAGTTGCTTTGATGATTGATCAGCAAGTAGGTGTTTTCGTATCTAATACCGTGGATAGGTTGCTATCTAGTCGTCTTAAGGCTATGGGTCTTGAAGTGCAAAGTGAAAACAATCTGAAACAACCCGTTTTGTTTCATGCTAATGCTTACAATGTTAGCAATGATAGCAGCGTTCAACATGGCTCCTTGCTTATTAACACATCGGCAGTAGGTATACCATCTAAGGTTATACCGCAGGGGGTGCCGATACAACATATACATAGCCGAACTAATGCGTTAGGTTCGGTTGGTCACAGTACATCATCACATGTTATTCCAAATATTGCTATGCCTGAATCTGCAGCCCTTGTGCCTTCATCATATACAAATGCTAATATGGTCAATTCGGGTGCGTCTAATGTTGGCAATTACACTAGTGTGGGAGAAAATTCAGCAAATTTGCAAACACCTTTGTACCGCACTGTAGCATATAGTATACCTCTCATGCCACCTCAAGGTTCCGGCATTCCATATGGTCCACTACCTACTGGTAATTTCAATAGTTCTCCGCAACATACAACATATGCACAGCCGAACCATACTGCACATGCCTATGAGACACCTCAACCCAATGTTTTTAGGCCACAACAACCAGTTGATGTGAAACTCACTCGGCCTATGGCCGAGCCATATATGGGGACTGAAAATGTTAGAGAGCAAGTAGTTAATGTTTTGAGAGAGCAGTTCGGGGTAGTGCCCGTGTGTATCAAAAACCATACCCTGATTTCTATGATAATGTTCAGTATCCCAAAGGATTTAGAGTGCCTAAATTTATTAAGTTCACTGGAGATGATGGTAGAACCACTTTAGAGCATGTTGGTCAATTTATCTTGCAGTGTGGTGAAGCTAGTGCTAGCGATGCATTAAAATTGAGATTGTTTCCTTTATCACTGTCTGGCCCTGCATTTACCTGGTTTACTTCTTTGGCACCTAATTCTATTTATACGTGGTCTCAATTAGAGCAAAATTTCCATGAGTATTTTTATACTGGGACACTGAGCTTAGATTGTCGCATTTAACATCGGTTAGGAAGAAACACAATGAGCCTGTTGCTGATTATATTCGAAGGTTCAGAGATACAAGGAATTGATGTTTTAATTTGACAATTTCTGACAGAGACTTGGCTGATCTAGCTTATTCTGGTTTATTGTCTCAATTAAAAGAAAAGCTAGAGAATCAGGATTTCCTAGATGTTAGTCAAGTATTACAAAAAGCTTTGGCTCAAGAAAGCCAGGCTAAAGAGTCTAGAAATTTTTAGAGGTTAAATGATAAAGTAAGAGTCGATCGTCCTAACATCTACATGCTCAAGTATGACTCTAAAAATTCGGACGATGATGATGTTTATGTATGTGTGGCCGAATGGGATTGGTCTTCAAAATCTAAACCATTCGTTTGCTCAGCTTTAAAGCCGGTTCCACAAAAGAATCGGCAAGAAGAGATTAAGTACACTTTTGATGTCGCTAAATGTGATAGGATCTTTGATTATTTGCTACAAGAGAAACAAATCAGATTGCCTGACAATCATGTTATACCAACACCTGAAGAATTAAAAAGGCATGCATATTGTAAATGGCATAATTCTTATTCGCATGCCACTAGTGATTGCAATGTTTTTCGTCGACAGGTTCAATCGGCCATTAATGAGGGACGATTCAAATTTGCTGAAAGTCCAAAAATGTAGCTAGACCACAATCCCTTTCCTGTCAATATGATTGATTTTGAGAACAAAAAATTGTTTGTTCGGCCATCTCAAGCCGAATCTACAAAAGGCAAGAATGTGGTGGTAGACGAGAGAGGCACAAGAACATCGAATTCTGGGGCTATGCAAAGTGTTAGGCCAAACATGATCAAATCGAAAAGCCAGAAGTTGAGTGTTGGAAGGTAAACAAAGGCAAGGGCAAGACCATCAAAAAGGGTGAAAAACCGAAGCCCACGTTTAAAGTGCTTCTGGCTAAATATGAGGATGGTAAGGCTGGCCACAAGGTCGCTAGACGGCCAAGTAATTTCAAGCGACCAAGATCACTTACAAAGCAAGAGTTTGATGGCCGGGATCGTCATCGAGAGGACTTCCATGCAGCAACGCCATATTCTCCTTTTGGGCCACCAATGCCCGTCCCATGGGGTCCTCCTCCTATTGGTTTTCCTCCTTGTCCACCGTGGGGCTGGTGTGGTCTATGGATGCCACCTCCAATGCCTTTTGGACTATTCCATCCGGGGTGGACAACACGAAGAAGGCATGTGTTTAATAGGTTATCACGTCCTAATAATGGCCGTTTTGATCAAAGAAATCGGTCTTACGATGGGAGAGATAATAAAGTGGTGAAAAGGGTGTATCGTGTGAAAAATGATGGTAATTTAGATGAAAAGTCAGGCTTGAATTCAAAGGAAAAAGAGCCGATGATCGAGAAGGAAGGGGAGCAAAAACGGTCGGCTATCGTTGTTTCAAGTATTAGCAGTGGGAAGTACACAACAGCGGTGGCAGTGCATGGTTCAGATACGAGCAGTAGCGCATCTACCATATCCATAAATAGTGTTGTGGCTACAGTACCTGTGGACATCAGTTTGGCTACAGTTGCAGATACAGTACCAGCCGAACAAACCACATCACGTGCTGATTTTTAAGCACCAAAAACAGTGGAGGGAGTTAAAGGAAAAATATCTTTGCTGCCCGGGGCAAAGCCACAACCTTGTTTGTGTCCTCTCGGTCTTTCTCACTCCCAAAAGAGAAGGTTGCAGTGGCTGTACACGCAAGAACTTAGAGAAGCTAGAGCAGAGAAGGTGAGAGATTAAATATTTAACGAAGTAAAGCCTATGGTGCCTATCCGAAGAGAATGGAGGGTAAGTCAGTTGAAACACCAGTTCAGGTACCTAGTGATGATGAGGATGATTCGCTGGATTATGAGGGGTCTCCAATGATTAAAAGCGATACTCTGCCTCATGATGGTATGGATATTAATATGGTTTTTACATTGCCTTCGGAGTTCTGAGCTGTTAGCAAGGAGGTTGCCCAGTTATGTCTTGGCCCTAAAGAAGCCATTTTTCAGAAGCCCGAGGAATTGAGTTGACATTTGAAACCATTATATGTTAAGGGACATATCAATGGTAAGCCGATTTCTAGGATGTTAGTTGATGGTGGGGCTACCGTGAACTTGATGCCGTATTCAATTTTCGAGAAATTGGGGCGAGAGGACAGCGAGCTTATGAAGACTAATTTGATGCTTAACGGTTTCATGGGTGAGTCTATGGAGGCCAAGGGTGTTATCTCCATGGAACTCAATGTTGGGAGCAAGACTCTACCTACAGCCTTCTTCGTCGTCGACGTGAAAAGTAATTATAGTATTTTATTAGGTCGTGATTGGATACATGCAAATCGTTGCGTTCCTTCTACCCTGCATCAAACTTTAATACAATGGATCGATGATGATATAGAAGTGGTTCAAGCAGACACATCGGCTTATGTTGCTTTGGCCGATGCTTGAGCTGATTGGCAGCATGGTGATATTCAGTGTTTGACGGGTCTAGATCTTTCTAGTTATGATTATCTTAGTGTTACTAAGGATGGTTTTGTACCCGTGTCTATACAGTCGGCCTCCGCAGCTCGACTTAAAAATATGATGTTATAAATGAGTAAAGAAAATAGTCTAGAATGGTTGCAACAACGTTGTAACATCCCAAAATTCGCTTTCTTTAAAATTTAATTTCAAATTAATTATTTAAAATTATCCGGATTTTATTTGGATCTTATTTGTATTTTGTGTATCTGGAAGAAAATCTCAAATTCCAAAACTCCATTTCCAGTCTATATTTCAAATTCAAATCTCGGAAAAATATTCGTTCCAATCTCTTGGCCCAATTTATTTATTTTTGCCCTTCTCTCTCTTTTTCTGAAAAAAAATAAAAAGAAAAATCAGATATTCCATTTCAATCACCCATCCAAGATTTCTCCCATGCAAACCTCACTTAACCCCAAAGCTTTACACACGCTTGTGCTACTAGTAGGCCATTTGGTTTCTATTGGTAGTATACTCCCTTCCATCCTTTTATATCTTATTTTTTTCTCTCTCTCCCAAATAGTTTTCTTCCTCCCGAGAGCATTCTTTCCATTTTCTTTGTTGCTAGCAACCGAAGCTTCATCTACCTCCATGGTCGAACCACACCTTGTCTACCACCTCCGGCCATCACCGCCGGTAGCGCCACCCTGGTCCCACTCCACCGCTCCACCCTCCCTTCCCCTCTCCTTGCCCTCACGACTTGCAACCGAGCCGGTTGAGCTTCATCCACCATTAATGGCTTATTGGCTGCACTTCCTTCTCCCTTTTCTTCTCATTTAAAGCTTTCAATTCGAAATCGTTTGCAACACTAAGTCCATAATAACTCTCCCACATTACCATTTTTTTCAATTGCGCAGTCCATCAAGTGAAACCACTGTCCACTGCTGTTCTTACGTTTCCATATTGAACCGACATTACTGTCACCACTCTTTCTTTCATTTCTTTGCACACGAAGCATCAAAATTGATTCCATCTGAAGTGAAACGTTCCCACTAACCTCACCCACGTTACCATATCATCAATTGCTGCCACCTCCACTCCTTGCATTCAATTTTCTGTTTCTCCATTTACACCAAAAACTGAAGCTTTTATTTCTCCAAACATTTCATGACGATTGGAGCACTACCTTCACCCTATAAGAGGAGCATCGTGTGTTCCTGGTTTTCATGTTCCATTCACCTCAAACCAAACTCCCTCTCTCACCCTCTATTCACCAGTGCCATCACTAGAAGCGCTGCCACCAACGATCGTGCGCCCCGAACGCCGTTGCCGCTGCCTCGCTCCGTCTTTGGCGCCACTGCCACCACCATTGGATAGAGGACATCGCAGGGGTTCCATTTTGCCCATTCGCCAGCCACCCCATCACTTGCTTCGCCGACGCCATTGCCATGCACTAAACTTCTTTGTTTGGCATGAACAATGTTCTATGAACAATGCGATTTCTTGTTTTTCATCATTTTGCTATATCAAACTTCCAAACACTCGTTCTCTTTCATACGAACTCCAGATCCATTGATTCTTGTTCCTAAATTCATTATCTACCTTTCAGTATTTATTTTGTAATTTTTGGATTTTATTTTATTTTCTGTTATTTATTTATCTCGTTTTGCACGTATAGAGTCCGGCATTTTCAAAACCTTCCCGAAGCTTCTGCCGAAGCATCTGCAAATTTCAACGAAGGCAAGTCGTAGACCTTTGATCATTTTGTACCCATTTTATAAAATTATATTATTTTGTATCAACATGCATTGCTAAGTTTATAATAAAGGCTTTCGGGAATAGTTAAACACCTATTTGACAGTATGACTCCTTGAATAATTGTGAATGACATGTTGACATATACTCTTGGATATCATAGGCTAGGTTAATTTTAGTTGGACATATTGTTATTACCAACATGGGTATCGTATTATGCTTAGTCATGCTTTAGTTGTACAATAGTTTCTTTCACCATGTAAATCATGAAAATTTGACTTAATGATATATGGAACTGTGGCGCGACCACTATTATTAAAACTTGTTGTGCCATGGCAAGGGTTGCCATTTGGTCGGGTTTGAACCAAAAATGATTTCATACTCAGGCGATTGATCGTGCAGTAAAGGGGATGATTTGGGATGAGGTTGACTCGCCTGAGTAGACACTAAGGACTTAACTTTGTGCGCCATTGATCTGGGCCATACCGTACAACCACATGTCCAGGATGGGGTGGATCTAGCTGAATAATTGGTAATGTTTTGATTTGGTTCTGTTTGGGTTGATAAGCGGCGCAAGAGGGGGCTCAGAATGGCGAATCCTTAGCGAGCAGAACTGGGTCAAAACAGAGCTTTGTAAAAGTCTTGTGATAATCACTTAGTCGCACGCCTTCGGAAGCGTGTTATGTCTGACATTATAAGATGATTATCTCTTGTGGGTCAAGCTGTACAACCTCAACATAGTGTTAAAACTATTCGAATAGCTGTGTCCTCGGTTATGGACAACGCCTGGTGATTTCACACGAGGGTTAGTTTTTCATAAAATTGTTGGAATGGGTTGGATGGATGGATTAGTTGGTTTTGGTTTTTAGTTCAGAAGTGAACAGGGTTGTTCACTAGCTGTTTTAAAGAACTTGTTTACTTATGTATTTAATCTTTTAAATTATGCTTTTCAATCTATTTACTGTATTTACTGTTAATATTGCTTTATGCAAAATAGCCATAAAGCTATCCTTGTCAAGCCTTACATGAATAGTACTTGCATACATTTCCCTACGACTTGCTGAGTACCTTCAATGTACTCACGGCTTTATGCCCTCTGGTTGATCGATTCGAAGAAGACCAGGAACACTGAGTTCTATGAGGAGGAATACTTCGAAGACTATGCGAACTAGGGTGCGCTCTCCACTCGATTGCCTGTGGGCATGTCGGATGGCTACCACAAGAGTTTCTTCCACTGCAAGTTTATTATTTTGTTGTTAAGCCCTGCGTGGCAATAATTGTAAAACCTTGACCATAAGGTCCGTTGTTACTTTTTAATAAAATTTGGCTTATTCTTAGCTATTTCGTTGTATGGATATGACTTCATCAATGTTGACACTGTGTGAGCTAGCTACTGATCTTGGGACTAGTTCAGAATACACAGAGGGTCCAGATTTGTAGATCCGGGTCCCGACAAGCGTATAGAGCAATATCGGTCAAATAAGAACGATATTTGTGAAGCTATTGATGATTTTGATGACGTAGAAAAGCTAGGGCATGGTTTCTCGTCGGCTGACCCATTAGAGGAGGTTGATATAGGCGATGGGATCATTCCTAGGCCGACGTTTGTGAACAAAAATATGTCTAATGAATATGAGAGCAAAGTGATACAATTACTTACATAGTATGTTGATTGCTTTGCTTGGGAGTATCATGAGATGCCAGGACTCAGCTGAGAGTTAGTTGAGCATTGGTTGCCTATTAAATCTGGTTTTAAGCCTTATAAATAGCCATCTAGAAGATTTAATCCAAACATGTACGATCGGATCAAAGAAGAAATAGACCGATTGTTGAAGGCTAGTTTTATTAAGCCATGTAGGTATGCTAAATGGATTTCTAACATTGTCCCAGTTGAGAAGAACAATACTGGTAAGTTGAGAGTATGTATTGATTTTAGGGATTTAAATAAAGCTACCCCTAAAGATGAGTATCCTATGCCTATAGTCGACATGTTAATTAATGATGCTTCAGGACATAGAATAATTAGTTTCTTAGATAGTAATGCTGGTTATAATCAAATTTTTATGGCCAAAGAGGATATGTCTAAAACGACCTTTCGATGTCCTGATTTTATTGGTTTGTTTGAGTGGGTTGTTATGACTTTTGGTTTAAAGAATGCCGGTGCTACATATCAAAGAGCTATGAATTTAATTTTTCATGATCTACTTGGTGTTATCCTAGAGGTCTACATTGATGATATAGTTGTTAAATCGGATGGTATGGATCATCACTTGGCCGATTTACGTCTAGCCTTTGAACGAATGCGTCGGTATGGTTTGAAAATTAACCCACTCAAGTATGCTTTTTGTGTGTCTGCTGGTAAATTCTTAGGATTTATAATACATGAGAGAGGCATAGAAGTAGATCCTAGCAAAATAGAGACTATTAAGAAAATAAAGGCGTCATGATGTAAAGGGATATCTGAAGTTCCTAGGAAAAATGAATTATTTGAGGAGGTTTATATCTAATTTGTCTGGTAAAGTTAGTTCATTCACTCCTATACTTTGGTTAAAGAAAGATGCCGAATTTACTTGGTGGCATAACAGCAACAGGCATTTGAGGAAATTAAAAGGTATTAGCCTACACCTCCTTTGTTGAGGGCGCCTAAAGTCGGGACACCGTTTTGGCTATATATTGCTACAGAAGAAAGTGTCATTGGTGCTATTTTGACACAAGTAATAAATGGCAAGGAATATGTGATTACTTACTTGAGTTGGTGTCTCCTGGGAGCTGAAACGAGGTATGTATTTATTGAAAAATTATGTCTATCCTTGTATTATGCTTGTACCAAGTTGAGGCATTATTGTAACACCCCAGCCTGACAAAGGCCTAGAATGCTACTAAACTAACACTATAACCATTTTAACACTGATACAATTCTCTAAAATCCGACAGAACCTCCTTTGTTTAGTTACTAAACCGGAGGTCCCAACATTTAAACATAACATAGTTAAATAATCCAACATCCAGCATAATCAAGAGACTACCAAAACTATGCTAATCATCACTATATCGTCCATATCATGCTAAACAACTAAAGCATAAACAAAAGGACATCCATAATCCTCTAATCAACTCACCAAAGACATACTATTATCCTACCACTCCACAATCAAGTAAACAAAGATCGTCGACTACATCCCATCAGTTCATCTCTTAGCGATGCTCAACACCATACTTCGATACATTATACTTGCACCTAGCAACTACATATGATTAGTACTTATCCATAAAAGCTAACTTCCAACATGAATATCCACTATGACACTAATCTAACACCTTCTGGACTTATCCATCCCAAAGGATTAGATTAATCCGTTGAGTCCAGCAAATCCAATCTACCAGAGAAGCTTACCAAATTTATTATCCATAGTGATCAAACCAGTCTCATCAACGTTCCATACTTCTTAATAACTCTTCTGACCCCAATTAGGTATGGACATACTTTTTGTCACTACCCAACAGGTAATTACCCTATGACAACATCACATTAATTAACTCCAATTCCAAAGACCTGGGCTAAGACCAATCATGCACCATGCTGCAAATCTGACTTGAGAACTCAAACCTTAACAATGAACTTCTATGTTTAAAACTTCTCGCTTAAACATATTAGGATCACACAAAAGGATTTTAACTCCCTTTAGGAAAAGAGGCATTGACTTCAAAACTCGAAATAATCAATAAGAAATACATAAAGCTAAAGCTTTCACATGATAAAGAACTTACAACAGAAAACTTTCAGCATCCCGAATACCAAGCGAATAAATGAATCAAATTTTCCAATAAGAAGGGTAGAACTCCCAAGACATAAATAGAGACCAAGTGAAATCCCAAATAATTTCACCATCCGCATCTATACCCAGAATTGGTCTAAATCAAGCTCAAGAAGACAACAACTTTGAAAAACTTTTCTAAGGGTATTCACCCACAGTACCTGTAGCTACGGTACTCAAGGTAATCACTTCGCTAATATCATACTACGAGCGGTGGTGTAACCTGGTAAAATCCAGGGCCACAACCACGACCTCAACCTCTCAACAACAACTATAGTTACATAGCTATCATAATAATCAAGTCATAAGCATTCGTAATCAATTCATAACAGCAATGATTAATGCGACATAACGGAAACATAAATGCAATGCTTGACCCATTCCCATCCTACCGTGCACCAGTGTGTCAAGTTTTTAAGTTCATTAACTATTACAAAATTTTAGCAAATTAAGTTACCTAAGTTATTAATCCATTCACGACGGACCTACAGCCCGCTCTGATACCAACTGTAACACCCCAGCTTGACAAAGGCCTGGAATGCTACTAAACTAACACTATTACCATTTTAACACTGATACAATTCTCTAAAATCCGACAGAACCTCCTTTGTTTAGTTACTAAACCGGAGGTCCCAACATTTAAATATAACATAGTTAAATAATCCAACATCCAGCATAATCAAGAGACTACCAAAACTATGCTAATCATCACTATATCATCCATATCATGCCAAACAACTAAAGCATAAACAAAAGGACATCCATAATCCTCTAATCAACTCTATTACAAATTATTCCAAGCATAGGGAGTAGTCATAAGGAATTCTTTAAGCAAATTACTCAACTACTAAATTATCATTCTATCAATCCAAATGTGAGTAGTTCGTGCCGTTGTGCAACCACTCTAAGTTTTATTCCCTCCCATGCATGCCGTTCTTGTAAAGGGGTACTTAAAAACACAACAACAGCAAGAGTAAGTCCAAAGACTCAGCAAGTACAATAAATGACAACAATAACATAAACAACTGTAATCATCAACATCCATCTACAATCTCTATTGTAAACATGTCATATGCTCATGCTACGCAAGATGCTCAAGTGCACTTTCTCTTTCTCTTTATCTTTTGCATTTTACCGGTAATGCAAAGTATGCAACCGTCGCTGCATACCCATGCCTGTGCTCGCAAGCGCAGGGACCAATTGCCCAATACTCCGCAAGTAAAGGGGACCTCAAGCCCACACTCCACAAGTGTGGGGACCTCAAGCCCGTCATATATCGACGGGGACCTCAACAAACATGCCTGTCATATTCATGACGGGGACCTCAACAAATGCTTGGTCACCACATGACCAAGTCCTCCATATATCAGCATGATGCATATGAACAAATCATAATTCATCATAATCATGCATTCTCAGCAACATCACTTATGAATAAACTTATTCATTCTTCTATCATTCAAGTCCATCGACATTCGTAACAGTCAAGCATCCATGAATAACACTTATTTCCACAACACTAATAATAATGATCATTGGCAACCATAACACTCTAGCATACATAAATATCACATATACTCACAATACTAGCAATCCAGATCATTCACCATAATCATTTTATCAAACAAGTACTTGCCTCAACCGTGCGAGAACGAAGGACGTGAAGAGGCGCTGCCCCGGGACCAATCCCTCACCTGAATATAAATACAAAGAATGCTAATACAACCATACTAAACCAAAAACATAACCAATAGAACAACCGCACTCGCTATGCTCTCAAGCGCATTCCCAATTCCAACTTCTAAAGATCGATCTGTCCCCTTTGTGGACAGCCATAATCCAAAATTCATATCTTTTTGTACAAGAGTCCAAATGCGGTGTTCTTGGACTTCCTTTAAAGGTTATCAATTTATCCAACTAAACCTAGTTGATGAGCCTTCCTAATTCGGCCATCTAATACCCCTACCAAGCTAATTAACAGAACATAGATTTCACGTCAGGTTCTCTGGACAGTATACTAAAACTACCATAACGTTCAGTATGTTTGTCCAAATTTCGCATTATTGAGCTTCACTGAAAGCTACGACAATTATCTACAACTTTAGTTATAGTGAGACCTCCCAGAAACTCATTTATCTATCAGTTTAAGCCTGATTACTAAAAACTGTCAGAAACGTAGCAGATTTGCGGAACAACAGCGCTAAAAAACTCATAACTTTTGAACTGCTCATCCAAACGATGTGATCTTGTACTCTACAGAAAGGATTGGACGTCGCCTACAATTCTCTAGGAGGAGTCCTGATCATATTATGCCGTTAAACAACTCAAAAATATCGCCCAACCCGATCTGCTCTAGTCAGACCTAAATACCGGCATTGCTAAAGATCAAGTAATCTACTAATCGGAAGGGGATGGAGTCTTACCCTTGAAGAACCACCACTGAACATGATGAACACTCACCTCAGGCAACGATCTCTCCCTTCCCCTTTCCTCTTCATCTTCTCCTTCTTCTTCTTGGCTGATCTATCTCCCGGGTGATCCTCCTTCTTCCTCCTCGACACCGGCAGCGGGGAACACCTTCTTAGCCAGCAGCAAGGGGCTTCAATGGAGGAGGAGGTGCTGCTGGACACGGGGAGGCGTAGGGGGGAAGAGGGGGGTGGGGCGGCCAAGGGGGAGAGGGAGTGGGTGCGGCCAAGGGGGGAGAGGAGGGGTGGCTAGGGTTTTGGGGGAGGGTGGTGCCTCCCCCCTTTGGCCAACCATGTGCTGCCCTCTTGGGCCAAGACGTAGGCCCAAGTTACCCAAATAATGCTGCAAACCCCTCTGATATCTGTTTAATTAAGTATTTTCCATTTGATCCTTCTCCTGGATCAAGTTCTAAATAGTCTTTTTCTTTGAATATTTGGCTTTCTCTCAAATTCTACTCTAGAGTATTACATTCTACCCCCCTTAAACTGAATTTGACCCGAATTCTAACCTCACTTAATGCCAAGGAATACATAGCTACAAACTTACCATCAATGTTACATACCTACTTTGGATAACTCCGGATATTGCTCGCGCATGCGAGACTCCAATTCACAAGTCGCTTCCCTCTTGGACTTATGGGATCACATCACTTTGACGGATACCAATGTCTTTCACCTCAACACTAGTCTCGATCTTTACAGGTACACTCAACACACGGGACTCAAAGATAAGGTCTTACTAGTTGGCCAACAACCCTAACAAAATCTCAAGCTCCGGCCCTCTTATGTGCTCTCTCAGCACCGGAATATACAAGACATTGCGCACTCCGCACAAGTACTCGAGACGGTCCTAGTGATACGCCAATCTACAAATTCCCGTGACTAAGGAATCTATCCAACACACCTTTGGTTATACTTCCTTTTAGTACCGAAGTACACCGTCTGGACAAAACACACGGAACTCTTGTTCCAACTCTCAGTCGACCACTTTACCTTTGTGTAACACCCCGGTCCAACACGGAGCCCAGAATGCCACTAACTACACTAACAATCAATTTTAACATCATCTTATAATAAATAACAGCAAGCGTATCACAATAAAACCCGTCCACAGGTCACAATAACATAAGCATAATGATATGACAACCATAAATAATTTACTCCTAGACGCATAGCAAGGTAATAAATCAAGATTAACGTGAACCAATCGATTAAGTCTATTGGATGAATAATTAACTCTAACTTATCATCTAAGGTTATTCAACACCATTATATCCTAAATATAAGTCATCATGCTAAAACAAAAATGTCTCATGTCTAATGAATCAAATAATTGGGTGTAATTTGTGATCCCAAGTGCGCTAGCCCTTCCCGAGTGGAACGTCACCAACTGATCACCTAAAAACAACAATAGAGCAAGAATAAGTCCGGGACTCAAGCAATTACATAATAAAGCCATAAACAACGGTTTGTCAACCATAATCAGGGCTATCATCATCATCATCTACCTATTGAATGCCATTCTCATATTCAAATGAACAAGCCATATTTCGTATAGGTAAAGTAGCACAATTTAACAATTTACTCATATATGCGAATGCACCATCATGCTCATGCCCATATGCATCTCATCAGCTGGTACCGGTATAGCGGAGTGTTCACCCGTCGATGAACCACTCTATCCTTCACTCCCGTGAAGTCCCCACCGAAGTAGGATTTTATCTAGAGCACTCCGGACTAGTCATGTATCTTTCTCACCGACCTCACCGGACTAGTTACATGACTTTCTCACCGACCTGGCTCGTGCAACTCTTGTCATGATGAATGTAAATGATGCAACATCTTTAATTATTCATCAACATAATCCATCTTATTAACTCAATATCTCATTCTCATTAACGCAATCTCATAATCTCATTCAATCCATGTCGTCAATACCACGTATAAGTATAAGATTAACAAAAGCATAATAAATAGCATGATAAGTAATATCAATGACAATGGCGAAAAACCTATTGTTCACCACTCTACCGTGTACTTGCCTTTAGCGTTGCGATGCGTTAGGAGGCAAAGACGATGCCGCTAACCTCGAAGCCTCACCTCCTACACCATTAGATTACTCAATAAGAACCACGACATCAAGACTCTACTCGCAACACATACCCCAAAATCCCAACATTCTGAACCAAGAGCAAAAAGAACAACACAAATGAACTTGCTAAACTTCCAAGTGTTTCCCAACTCCCAATTTCTAGCGATCAGATTGGCGCACACTGTGGACTGTCAACTTCTAAAATACATAACTTTCCGCTCAGGTGTCCAAATAAGATGTTCTTGGACTTTCTGAAAAGGTAATTAAATTATCTAAATAAACGTAGTTGGGGAGCCCTTTTGATTCTACCATCTACTGCCCCTAGCAAACCAATCTATCAGACATCAGAATTCACGTCGGGTTCTCTGGACAGTACACTAAAACCTCCATAACTTTTGCTACGAGAATCCAAATCTTGCGTTCTTTATCTCTATGAAAAGGTAAATAAATTACCCACATTTTTTGTTATATTGAGGTCCCCTGATTCTCCCTTTAATTAGCAGTTCTAACCAGTTTTCTACAGACTGTCCAGAATCTGATAAAACAACAGGACAGCAATACAAGAAAATTCATAACTCCCAGACCGTTAATCGGATTTGGGCGATCTTGGCGGCCAACGAAATCTAAGAACATAACCTACAATTCTCTAGGATACCAAAACCTCTGATTCGGCCTCTAACCATATGAAATTAATGTAATACCTCGAATATCAAATAGAGAGAACATATTATTCGGAAGAGAAATTTATTCAAATTTGAATGCATTAAAGTTTAGAGGAAAATTGAAAGAAAATTCAGGATTTGAGAGAGGATTGGACCTTCGCTTTAGCCCAAGGTGTCCTAGCCAAGTGGGCCGGCCTTGTAGTGGAGTCAAGAAGGGGTCTCCTTCCCAAAACCCTACCCTCTGCTACAGCGCAGCATCAGTAGCACGCTGTGATCTGTAGCAGCCCCCTCCGTGCTGCTCTACCAAGATGAGGAAGAAGCTCCGAGTGCCGCCGCCATGGTGGAAGGAGAAGAAGGGAGAAGGAGAAAGGAGGAGGAAGATCATCTTCTCCAAGGTTCTCCCACCTACGTCCTGGTTGCTACAAGGGTAACGAGTGCCGATCCTCATCGTTTGATTAGTGGTAGATGTGTTTTGGTTCAATTTTGATTAAATCGATTTGCTGCGGGTAGAAATTCGATTCTGTCCAGATTGTTGCGTGGACTTTTTCGTGATATTAGAGGCCGAATCTGAGTTTCCCATCTCCTAGAGATATGTAGGTCTTGTTCTTAGCTTTCGGTGGCCGCCAAGATCACCTAATTCCGACTTTCGAGTCAAAAGTTATGATAGATTTAATATCTGCTGTCCAGAATCCTGACGAGAATTAGCAGTCTCTGTTTAGGTTGATATATGGCCTAGTTAGAGGGTGATTCAGAGGTCTTGCCCATAACAAATTTTGAAGGTGATATCACTAGCTTTCAGGATTGATAAAGAACACCTCATTTGGATTTATAGATCAAAAGTTATGCACTTTTCTTTGTGACTGTCCAGATTGTAGATCAGTCTGTCCAGATTGTATGTCAGTTTCTATCTTTAGTTTTGACCCGTGTGCCACTTTTTGTTAAAGGCAAGATTTGAATGTCGTGCCAACTAGTTTATTGTAGGTAATTTCATAACCTTTTCAGATTGTTAAAGAACGCTCAATTCGGAGTTGTAGATTAAAAGTTATGGTTGTTTTAGTATTGCTGTCCTGTTTGTTCAGACAGAAGCTGTGCTGCTGTTTTGTTTTCTTTATTAGAGAAGTTTATTGGCCGAATTGGGAAATCTCATCAACTTGAATGTTATAGATATGTTCGTTAAGATGAGGTAGGATCTGGACTCATCTCATTTCGAGTCCCACGTCATTAACTACTGTCATTTTCGTGCTGCTGTCCCGACACGTTTTGGGTTGCAGCCTGTTTTTCAGATTAGGTTTTATGGCGATTCCTTGGGAGTTCAAGGGGGTATTGTAGACTATTAATTCGGGTTGGATTCTATGTTGTTCTTATTTCGGTTATTTAATTGTTTAGCCACGAGGCTACGGGTTTGGGAGCGCCATCGTTGCTCGCTAACTTGTGCGCAACGCGAAGGCAAGTACTTTGTTGCTTTTGAGTCTTGTGATTGTGAATGTTTTCATGAATATAGTGTGACATATTGTGTTACCCGAGATGCGGAATTGGTTATGTTCTTTCATTATGTGGAGTATATCTTGAGAGATGGTATTATCACTGTTCATGTTCATATCATGCATCCTTTTATTCATGTTATGTCCACGGGAGTGGATTGTAAGTCCCACCATTCCAATGTGGGCAAATTTGGACATTGTCATGTCCGCCCACGGAGTGGATTGAAAGACCCATCAATTCGGTATGGGCACGTAAGACCCATCAATTCCAAAGCATGGGCAGCTTTGGACACCTATATGAAACGTTCTTCATATAGGACTTGGATCCCGCACTTTTGTTAAGGTGCGGGCTTAAGTGAACACCGACGGTGTGTCACCACTATACCGCAGTATATGCATGTGTGCGATCCATGCTTGATTACATTCATTCATTTCATCTTTTCATAAGTGTTCACTCGATGCAAGGTTCGCATTCTTAAATGGTGATGTCCTGTTTGTATATGTGTTCTTTTTCTTTCACTGGACTTGCTTAAGTCATGGACTCACTCTTGCGTTGTTTGTTTATTTTAGGTAACCCTGATGTTGGCTCACTTGGGAGGGAGTAGACACGCACTACTCGTTCACATCATCCTATTCATGTTCAAGATTAAATTTAGTTCTATCTTACATTCGTTAATGATGAACTGTAATAATTAAATTATAATTGGTGAAGGAAGGATACCTTCTCCACATGGATGTTGATTTATTATTGCGTGTGAACCTTCTTTATTGATGATCAAAATTAAATAACTTAGAAGGTGAAGGAATGATACCTTCACCATGTCCTGTTTAATTTAATGCTGTCTTTAGTTGAAATACTTAGTTCAAATTCTTCTGCATTATGGATGTATGTTAGATGTTTTAGGTGACATCTTGGCTTCCGAATAGCCAGGGTGTTACAGTTGGTATCAGAGCGGGCTTTAGGTCCGTGGTAATTGAATATTAAATTGACACACTTGTACGATGGGTGGGGTTGGAAATCCATTGTTTTCAGTATTTCTATTGTTATGTTTCATTCGTTGAGCAATTGTTGAATTGCTTTTGTATTATCTTTCTTATTGTTAATCTATGATATGTTATGATATTCCATATCTATGAATCTATTCTATGATTGTCATGATATGATCATGTATAATCATAATTGATTATATTGTTTAAGCGTGTCGATGATGGAGGTTAAGAAGTGGAGGCCGTGGTTGTGGCCCCGACTTTGTCGATTGCACCGATATTTGTGGTAGCGAATAGAGTAGTATCTACCCGAATACCATAGTGGAGTGTTGAGGGTGAGATTCTTTAGAAAATATTATTCTCTTCCTTGGTTCTCGTATGTGGCCGATTCGTAATAGTTGCGTTTGATGAAGTTTTCTTGAGTTAGTGTTTTACATTTCTTCCGATGAGTTCTCATTGGACTTTCTTGGTTCCATAAGTCGACTACTTGTTCTCCGATCGCTGGTCTAAAGTTGTTCTTGGGATCGTTGGATATCGGCAAAAAAAACTTATCTTTTCTTGGGAGTTCGCCTTCTTATTGGAGAATGTGAATCATTTATTCATTGAGTATTCAGTGCTGAAGTTTTCATTGCAAATTCTTTAACATGTGAAAGATTTGACTTTATGTATTTCTTTTGGATTAGTTCCGGTGTTGGAATGTAATGCCTCTTTTCGAAAGATTAGGTTAAAATCTTTAAGTGATGTCTTGACATGCTTAAGTGCGAGGTGTTAATTAAATGAATTAATTATTATGGTATGAGTTATCGATTTGGGTTATTAGCTTTGTGCAAGCAGTCTATTCTTAACTAGTATCCGTGGAAGTGAATTGCTTAAAGTGAAATGTCGTTGTATTTGGTACAGGATGAGTTTTAGATAAGAGGTTGTTCATATTTGTTCAAGAAGCTATTGTTGTTAAGAATTGTGGAAAAAATGTGGATGTATCGGGTTGATTTTACGATCGGATAATCTGATAAATTTGTTAGATAAGTTGAAATCTAGGTCCTCTTTCGTTATTCTAACCGCTAGTGATGGTTAAGTTAAGGATGTGTTCGAATGTTGTCTTGATAAATATTAATCTTGAATTTGTCTTCTATTTGGATCTTGATGATCTTATTTAAATGATAGCTTTACTTGATTCTTGCCATGCTAAAAATTATTGAAACATGTTTAAATGACTAGATGAACGATGATGTATCGCCTTGTGAAACCTTGACTTATGTGTCCTATATTATTGAAGTTAAGGACATTTTATTCTAATTCTTGATCATAAGTTAGAATGCGATTATATCCTCTTAAATGTTGTTGAGGTTGCAAACAGAGGTAGGATCATGTTTGTGCCATGTGTGGCTAGAGAGCATTTAGTGTGTACTATCTTGGCATCGAGTGTCACTAAGAGTTAAATGGATGAAAGCTAATCGAGATTTTGTTGGTGTACATTGGTGAGATTGTCATGTTCTATTATCATCTTGTTGAAAGAGTTTGTTTCAATTATAAGGTTTTTGCACTAGGTTTTCCTAGATCAAGTATATGTAACCTTATTTAGATTTTAGAGACATGATGAAGTAGTTCATTGTGATTCTTTTCAAAAGTTCATGGAGTGTTAAGAGATTTGATGATTCTCGCCAATAGCATATTATTTCGTTGATTAGTGTGATTGTCGATCGTGGTTGTGATGATAATGTTCAACTAAAAAAATCATTTGCATGATCTTTGTTTTAGTGAAAGTGTTTGAGTTTTGCGTTTGTTATCTTTGGACCTCATGAGTTATGTGGTAACTTTGTGCATTTTGAGCAAAGAGACGGGTTGAAAGATTTTATTGGTTCTTAAGTGGTTCTTATGATTTGGTCTTAAGAGCTTATCTTGTTTAAGCTGGCAAAGTGATGTAGTAATCACAGAAAATAACTTTTCTGGTTAAAGGAAGGAGTGAAGTAAAAGTATTTGAGATTTAAGTCGCGTTTCGCCACTTGCAGTTTATTTGGGTGTGCTTAAACCTTATGCATTTGTTCCATAAGAGTTTATCAAATTTTCAAAGGGCATTAGCTTCTTCTCATTTGTGGTTTGGTATTTGCTTTCAATAGGGCTTGAGCCCTCGACTATTGATTTTCCTTATGTTTTCAGTACTTTGCCTAAGTGACTTTTTTTCTTGATCCTTTGTTCATCTGGGTGGCACATGTTTTCCTAGTTGAAGAAAATTGATTTCATTCGCTCTTCCTTTTGAGAAAGAATCAATCTATTCGTTTCACGAGTCTTTTGAGGTGTTTAATGATTGTAGTTGTGAAACTTTGGGTTGGAAATTATTCGATGAGCATTGGAGGATGAAATAATTTCGTAATATAGTTATTTAAGAGGAGTTTATCTCATTAGAAGGTTGCCTTTGGAGGTTAAACTGATTGCATGGTTACAACTAGTAGAATCTATAGCGAGACGTAGTCCAAGTTCTTTTGTTCATTTCAATGGAACATAGAATTATCCAAAGTATGAAAATCTTGATCAATGTATTAGAGTGTCGCGGTTGAGTACCTTGCGTGGTTGTGTAGATGAAATATGATGGTGTTGTAATGGGAGTAATATTAGCAAAGTGATCTGATCGTTAAAGAGATTAAAGAGATAGCCGAGATTGTTGGATTATTGCCATGAATGACTTGGACGTAGTAAGTAACTCTCTAAGAATTAGAATCTTGATAAAGATAATTGGATCGAAGAAATGTTTTTGTGTTGATGTCAATGCGCGAGTATGTTTGGATTGTGAGAATTTTAGGGATTTAATTTGAGGCTTCCCCTATCTTCTATATGAGAAGTTCATGGTAGGAGTCTTGGAGTTTAATTTTGGGCTTCACATTCTTTTTGCTAGGACCTTGAGTCTCCCAATGATTATGTGTAGAGAAAGTAGAATAAGGGTGGATTCCGAACAATGGGATGGTCATTGATAGAACCCTTTTGAGGAAGTATATGAATGTGTGTGCTGGGAATTTCGAGTTGTTTATTCTTAAAACATTGAGGTGATGTGATTGCATGTGATATCTATTTTGAGATGCATTGGAAGTCATCTGTCAAATTAATTCTATCGGTAGAGGAGTTGTTGAGAGAAAGTTTAGGTGTAGTCGATAGAGCCTCTATACCGAGGTGTGGATGATGTATTTCGACTTGAGCATAGCGTTGAGAATGCCAAGTTAAGAGAGATGAGTTAGGGTGTTATGCGATGAATTGGAATTCCAAAGTTTGAGAGAAGTTTTATTCTGAAAGAGAAGCGAGAAATTGATGCTTCCTAAAGTAGAGACACGTTTTCTTGATTCTTGTTTGAGCTATGTGTTTTGACAGATGTCTTTCGCAAGTTGAGCTCGACATTTATGTTGATATGTGTGATTCTTTCCAGTTCAGACGGAATAAATGATTTTTTTTGGGCATTCAAGTGATTTCTCCTTTGGATTTCGTGACGTTTATTCGCAAACTGCCACTTGGAACGTGGAAAGGTTTTTCGTGATGAAATTCCGATTTCTGTGTTTGACTCTTTAGTACTGAGCTGGTAACGCATAGATGCGATGTGAATCTTTCTTTTTCGGATGGGTTTTGTCGGTAAAAGAGTTTGCTTAAAGAGAGCTCTCATTGTGTGTTTTAGTTAAAGGAGGTGATCCTTATTTTAGTGAAGAGTTCAATTGAGAGGTGGAACAAGAGTCGTGTTCTATGTGCATGTTGTGTGGTTCAGTATCAATTGGAAGGTTAGCCAAGGTACTTTGGGTTGTTTTCGTTAGCTACGGGAATTCGGAAGTTGGCGATCGCAAGGACCGTCTCGGTCCATATGTGGTGTACTACATTTAGCATGTTTGGTGCCGAGTGAGTACATGTGAGAACTAGAGTTTGAATATTCATAACGTCATTGACCATCGAGTAGGATCTTACCTTTGAATCTCTTCGATGAGTGTACTTGGCAATGTCGGATTGAGTGTTAGGTCGATGTAGTTTACGTCAATGTCTTGTGGTCTTGTCGACCGAGAGATAGGTCATTTGGGACACGAAGTCTCGTGCATGCGAGTTTTATCCGAACATGTTTGCTCGGGCATATGTTAACAGATGTTTCTTTTGGTGGCAATTATTCTTTCGTTTATTTCGACGGTTAGAATTCGAGTCGAATTCTGTTAAGGGGGGTAGAATGTAATACCTCGAATATCAAATAGAGAGAACATATTATTCGGAAGAGAAATTTATTCAAATTTGAATGCATTAAAGTTTAGAGGAAAATTGAAAGAAAATTCAGGATTTGAGAGAGGATTGGACCTTCGGCTTTTAGCCCAAGGTGTCCTAGCCAAGTGGGCCGGCCTTGTAGTGGAGTCAAGAAGGGGGGGTCTCCTTCCCCAAAACCCTACCCTCTGCTACAGTACCGCGCTGCACTGTAGCACGCGGTACTGTAGCAGCCCCCCCCCTCCGTGCTGCTCTACCAAGATGAGGAAGAAGCTCCGAGGTGCCGCCGGCCATGGTAGAAGGAGAAGAAGGGAGAAGGAGAAAGGAGGAGGAAGATCATCTTCTCCAAGGTTCTCCCACCTACGTCCTGGTTGCTACAAGGGTAACGAGTGCCGATCCTCATCGTTTGATTAGTGGTAGATGTGTTTTGGTTCAATTTTGATTAAATCGATTTGCTGCGGGTAGAAATTCGATTCTGTCCAGATTGTTGCGTGGACTTTTTCGTGATGTTAGAGGCCGAATCTGAGTTTCCCATCTCCTAGAGATATGTAGGTCTTGTTCTTAGCTTTCGGTGGCCGCCAAGATCACCTAATTCCGACTTTCGAGTCAAAAGTTATGATAGATTTAATATCTGCTGTCCAGAATCCTGACGAGAATTAGCAGTCTCTGTTTAGGTTGATATATGGCCTAGTTAGAGGGTGATTCAGAGGTCTTGCCCATAACAAATTTTGAAGGTGATATCACTAGCTTTCAGGATTGATAAAGAACACCTCATTTGGATTTATAGATCAAAAGTTATGCACTTTTCTTTGTGACTGTCCAGATTGTAGATCAGTCTGTCCAGATTGTATGTCAGTTTCTATCTTTAGTTTTGACCCGTGTGCCACTTTTTGTTAAAGGCAAAATTTGAATGTCGTACAACTAGTTTATTGTAGGTAATTTCATAAACTTTTCAGATTGTTAAAGAACGCTCAATTCGGAGTTGTAGATTAAAAGTTATGGTTGTTTTAGTATTGCTGTCCTGTTTGTTCAGACAGAAGCTGTGCTGCTGTTTTGTTTTCTTTATTAGAGAAGTTTATTGGCCGAATTGGGAAATCTCATCAACTTGAATGTTATAGATATGTTCGTTAAGATGAGGTAGGATCTGGACTCATCTCATTTCGAGTCCCACGTCATTAACTACTGTCATTTTCGTGCTGCTGTCCCGACACGTTTTTGGGTTGCAGCCTGTTTTTCAGATTAGGTTTTATGGCGATTCCTTGGGAGTTCAAGGGGGGTATTGTAGACTATTAATTCGGGTTGGATTCTATGTTGTTCTTATTTCGGTTATTTAATTGTTTAGCCACGAGGCTACGGTTTGGGAGCGCCATCGTTGCTCGCTAACGCACGCAACGCCGAAGGCAAGTACTTTGTTGCTTTTAGTGTGTGATTGTGAATGTTTTCATGAATATAGTGTGACATATTGTGTTACCCGAGATGCGGAATTGGTTATGTTCTTTCATTATGTGGAGTATATCTTGAGAGATGGTATTATCACTGTTCATGTTCATATCATGCATCCTTTTATTCATGTTATGTCCACGGGAGTGGATTGTAAGTCCCACCATTCCAATGTGGGCAAATTTGGACATTGTCATGTCCGTCCACGGAGTGGATTGAAAGACCCATCAATTCCAAAGTATGGGCACGTAAGACCCATCAATTCCAGCATGGGCAGCTTTGGACACCTATATGAAACGTTCTTCATATAGGACTTGGATCCCGCACTTTTGTTAAGGTGCGGGCTTAAGTGAACACCGACGGTGTGTCACTCACTATACCGGTATATGCATGTGTGCAGTCCATGCTTGATTACATTCATTCATTTCATGTTTTCATAAGTGTTCACTCGATGCAAGGTTCGCATTCTTAAATGGTGATGTCTGTTTGTATATGTGTTCTTTTTCTTTCATTTGCACTTGCTGAGTCATGGACTCACTCTTGCGTTGTTTGTTTATTTTAGGTAACCCCGATGTTGGCTCACTTGGGAGGAGTAGACACGCACTACTCGTTCACATCATCCTATTCATGTTCAAGATTAAATTTAGTTCTATCTTACATTCGTTAATGATGAACTGTAATAATTAAATTATAATTGGTGAAGGAAGGATACCTTCTCCACATGGATGTTGATTTATTACTGCGTGTGAACCTTCTTTATTGATGATCAGTATTAAATAACTTAGAAGGTGAAGGAATGATACCTTCACCATGTCCTGTTTAATTTAATGCTGTCTTTAGTTGAAATACTTAGTTCAAATTCTTCTGCATTATGGATGTATGTTAGATGTTTTAGGTGACATCTTGGCTTCCGAATAGCCAGGGTGTTACAGTTGGTATCAGAGCGGGCTTTAGGTCCGTGGTAATTGAATATTAAATTGACACACTGTGCACAGTAGGTGGGGTTGGGAAATCCATTGTTTCCGTATTTCTATTGTTATGTTTCATTCGTTGAGCAATTGTTGAATTGCTTTTGTATTATCTTTCTTATTGTTAATCTATGATATGTTATGATATTCCATATCTATGAATCTATTCTATGATTGTCATGATATGATCATGTATAATCATAATTGATTATATTGTTTAAACGTGTCGATGATGGAGGTTAAGAAGTGGAGGCCGTGGTTGTGGCCCTGGACTTTGTCAGATTGCACCAGATTTGTGGTAGCGAATAGAGTAGTATCTACCCGAATACCATAGTGGAGTGTTGAGGTGAGATTCTTTAGAAAATATTATTCTCTTCCTTGGTTCTCGTATGTGGCAGTTCGTAATAGTTGCGTTTGATGAAGTTTTCTTGAGTTAGTGTTTTACATTTCTTCCGATGAGTTCTCATTGGACTTTCTTGGTTCCATAAGTCGACTACTTGTTCTCCATTGCTGGTCTAAAGTTGTTCTTGGGATCGTTGGATATCGCAAAAAAAAAAACTTATCTTTTCTTGGGAGTTCGCCCTTCTTATTGGAGAATGTGAATCATTTATTATTTGAGTATTCAGTCTGAAGTTTTGTTGCAAATTCTTTAACATGTGAAAGATTTGACTTTATGTATTTCTTTTGGATTAGTTCCAGTGTTGGAATGTAATGCCTCTTTTTCTGAAAGATTAGGTTAAAATCTTTAAGTGATGTCTTGACATGCTTAAGTACGAGGTGTTACCCTTCTATGACTACCCGATTACTCTTCTATGACTAATTACCCAACAACAACAACATGTTACCCTTGATGCCGCTGAAGTTCACGAACCACGGATGGTGATCCCTCTTCCTTCTCTGCTCCCTTCTCTTCTTCTTCCTTTCTTCTTCTTCCTTTCTCTCCTTCTTTTCTCCTCTTTGCATAGAAGGGGGGGGGGGTGCTACAGTGTGGCGCTACAGTACCAGGGGTGTGGTACTGTAGCAACTAGGTTTTCCCCCCTCTTTTTATTGGTGGAAAGCCCCTCATGGGCCTCGTGGGCCAAGGCCTGAGGCCCAGGTTGCCAAAAAACTGCAGAAAACTCCTTTATCTAATTACTGCTAAATCTATTTTATATTTGGTCCTTCTCCGAATTCACATAATCTCTCCTGAATATTCTCGAATACTTTTGGGGTATTACATTCTACCCAACTTAAACAGAATTCGACCCCGAATTCTAAACACGCTTAGGCAAAAGAACTACCACGACTGAGAACGAACAACGGTAACCACGTACCCGTTGTGAACAACACTGGCTAAAACTCACGCACGCGAAACTCCAACTTCCCAAGTAGCCTTTCCCTCGGTCTGAAAATACCACAACACAACGACGTAACACGACGTCTGAACTAACGCTCTACCCGGTACTTCCAGGTACACTCATCGGACAAGACTCAAAGGTAAGGTCTCACTCGATGGTCAACGGCGCAAACGAAACCTCAAACTCTGGATCTCCCAGGTACTCACTTAACATAAGAATATACAAGATGTTACGTACTCCGCGCATGGACTCAAGACAGTCCTGGCGATACGCCAACTAGCGAAAACAACCCAATGCATATTGGGTTAACCTTCCCAATGATACCGAACCACACGACATGCACATAGAACATAGAACTTGTATTCCCCCTCTCAATTAAACTCTTCACTAAAGCAAGGATCACCTCCTTTAACTAGAAACATACGACAAAACTCTCTTTAAGCAAACTCTTTTACCAACAAAACCCATCTGAAAATGAAAGATTCACATCGCAACTAAGCGATACTAGCTCGGTGCTAAAGTGTCAAATCCAGAAATCGGAATTTCATCACGAAAACCTTTCCACCTTCCAAGTGGTAGTTTGCGAAAAGCATCACGAAAACCAAATGAGGAATCATTTTAAATGCCTAAATCAAAAACTTCCTTTATTCTTCCTGAACCGATAAGAATCATACATACCAAAATCGAGTCAAACTCATCTTACGAAAGACATTGGTCAACAACACAAAACTCAAACGAGAATCGAGGAAACGATTCACTTCTTTGAGGAAGTATCATTTTTTTTCAGTATCTCTTTTAGGAATAAAATCTCTCTCAACTTTGGAGTTTCAGTTCATCGCAACAGACTAACTCATCTCTCTTAACGTGACATTCCCAACGTTACGCTCAAGTCGAAATACATCATCCACACCTCCGTATAAAGGCTCTATCGACGCCACCAAAACTTTCTCTTAACAACTTCTCCGCCGACATAATTAATTTGACAGATGACTTCCAATGTATCTCAAAATAGATCTCACATGCAAACACATCACCTCAATCTTTTAAGAATTAACAACTCAAAATTCCCAGCACACACATTCATATACTTCATCAAAAGGGTTCTATCAATGATCATCCCATTGTTCGGAATCCGCCCTTATTCTACTTCCTCTACACATAATCATTGGGCGACTCAAGGTCCTAGCAAAAGAATCGAAGCCCAAAACTATACTCCAAGACTCCTACCATGAACTTCTCATAGAAAATAGGAAACCTCAAATTAAATCCCTAAAATTCTCACAATCCAAACATACTCGCGCATTGACATCAACACGAAAACATTTCTTCGATCCAATTATCTTTATCAAGATTCTAACTCTTAGAGAGTTACTTACTAAGTCCAAGTCTTTCTCGGCAATAATCCAACGTTCTCGACTATCTCATTAATCGCTTTAACGGTCGATTACTTTGCTAATACTACTCTCATTACAACACCATCATAATTCATCTGCACAACCGCAAGGTACCCAATCGTGACACTCTAATACATCGAGTAAGATTCCCATCCTTTCAAAAATTCTAATATTCCACCGAATTGAACAATGGATCTTGGATCACAAATCTTCATAGGTTCTAATGGTTGCGATAATGCAGTCAGTTTAGCCTCAAAGACAAACATTCTGTATAACTAAAATTCTCTTCAAGAATTACACACGAAATTAGTTCATCCTTCAATGATCCTCGATTAACTTACAGCCCATGGTCTCACAACCACATTGAATAACCACTTCGAAAACCACTGTGAAACGAATCAGTAGATCCTTCCTCAAAAGAAAAAAAACAAATGAAGGCACTTACTGCTTGAAACAAACACAGGACCAAGGGAAATAGTCACTTAGGCAAAGAACTCGGAAAACATAGAGGAAGTCAACAGCTGAGGGCTCAAGTCCTGCTAAAAGCGAATACCGAACCACAAATGGGAAGAAGGTATTCCCCTTTGAAAATTGGTAAATTCTTATGAAACAAATACATAAGGTTCAAGTACACTCAAATAAACTGCAAGTTGCGAAACACGACTTAAATGTCAAATACTTTTACTTTACTCTTTCCTTTAACCATGAAAGTTATTTTCTGTGATTACTACATCACTTTGCCAGCTTAAACAAGATAAGCTCTTAAGACCAAATCATAGGTACCACTTAATAACCGATAAAATCTTTCAACAGGTCACTTTGCTAAAAGCAACTCAATCACCACATAACTCAAGAGGTCCAAATGACCACCAACGCAATCTCGAAACACTTCTACTAAATCCAAATTACGAAAGACGATCAAATTACTTTATTTCTAAAAGAATCATCTCTACACACAAGTCACAATCTCTCGCAGATAATCTTACTAATATCAAGAATAATATACTCTGAATACGAATATTTATCATCAACTATTCCATTAGAACGCCCCCAAAGTTTCACCAAATTGTTCCATACTACCTTTTCATCCCATCTTCAAAATGAGAGTATACCCAACACCTTACAACCTCACTACATCGACCTCTTAAGTTAGAAGGGGTCTACTACACAATCGAAAAGCTCCTACCAAAACCCTTTCATCAAGGACACATTATCATCCAATTATTTCACAATCATGTGGGCATAAGCCACCTCTTATATCATATCAGTTCAACTTTTAGCGATGCTCATCATCAAACTTCAATACACAACAGTTATACTACAATCATTGTTGTTATCAACTGACTTCATTATGAAATCTAGTTGCTACATACTTTCCTTCCCAAATCACATGGCTATTAACAAGCACATATTCAACTGTTCCTCCTCACATTGGATTTCAGCAAAAATACACTAAAACTTCAAAAATCGAAATCTTCTATCGATCAAGAGTCTCAACAACACTACAACCAAATTCATCGCGTCATCCTACATAGAAGAACTACATAGAACTCCTCCCATAAATTCTAGATCCACCGATATTCAATCCATTCAACCGGTTGTACACAATTCTAATAACTAATCATACTAGGGAATATGTAAATCTAGCATTTCCTCTAGTTTCCCTTTCCATATATTTAAATTAATCCATAGGAACCAAAGAACCCAACAAGTTTAGTAACCTAAATGATTTTAGTGACCAGACTAATTCATCTATGTTCTATACTTATTAATATCTCTTTTGACTCCAAATAGGTATGGTCATACTCTCAGTCACTACTCATATATACATTTCATCAAGAACTAGTAGAAGACAACATCAACTTAATCAATTTCACCTCGAGGGTTACTAATTAATATTAATTATGCACCACACCAATGGTTCAACTTGATACCCATACCATATCAAGTTAGTTGATTACAATCTCTAATTTAACCATAACAAGGTATCACAAAAGGATCTTAACATTTCCACCAGAAAAGAGATGCATTAAACTTCAACACTCGGAATAATCCAAAAGAAATACATAGAGCCAAAACTTTTTCATGTTAACAAACTTACAACAGAAACTCTCATTACCCAAACTTTCAAACGAATACATGAGTCATTCGTTTCCAATGAGAAAGAAGAAACAACCATGGAATTAACAGTAATGCCAATTGAGGACGATCACAAGTAGTAAAAACAGCTCAACAGTCGAAAAACAATACTTGTTTCAGAGAACCGTTAGAGACCATTGAAACACAACCATTAACATGAACCACGAACCCAAGAGAGTTTCATCATCCACCATAGAACAAAAATTTGCCAAGATTGAGGTCAAGAGAGAAATCAACTTTCTAAAATAGCTCACGCTCAACTCCTGCAACTAAGGTATTCAGGGTAACTACTTTATGCGTCTACCACATACGGTGGTATAGCCTGACAAAGTCCAAGGCCACAACCATGACCTCCACTTCTTAACAACCATTATCGACACGCATAAACAATATAATCACATATGATCATACATGATCATCTCATGACAATCATAAAATATATTCATAGATATAGAATGTCATAACATATCATAACATAGGCAAGAAAGATAGCACAGAGGCAATTCAACAATTGCTCAACAAATAAAACATAACAACGAGATAATGCGAAGCAATGTAATTCCCAACCCCACCTATCATGCACGTGTGTCAATTTAATATTTTTCTATTAACCACGGACCTAAAGCCCGCTCTCGATACCAACCGTAACACCCGGTCCAACACGGAGCCCAAAATGCCACTAACTACACTAACAATCAATTTTAACATCATCTTATAATAAATAATGCAAGCGTATCACAATAAAACCCGTCCACAGGTCACAATAACATAAGCATAATGATATGACAACCATAAATAATTTACTCCTAGACGCATAGCAAGGTAATAAATCAAGATTAACGTGAACCAATCGATTAAGTCTATTGGATGAATAATTAACTCTAACTTATCATCTAAGGTTATTCAACACCATTATATCCTAAATATAAGTCATCATGCTAAAACAAAAATGTCTCATGTCTAATGAATCAAATAATTGGGTGTAATTTGTGATCCCAAGTGCGCTAGCCCTTCCCGAGTGGAACGTCACCAACGGTCACCTAAAAACAACAATAGAGCAAGAATAAGTCCAGGACTCAGCAATTACATAATAAAGCCATAAACAACAGTTTGTCAACCATAATCAGGGCTATCATCATCATCATCTACCTATTGAATGCCATTCTCATATTCAAATGAACAAGCCATATTTCGTATAGGTAAAGTAGCACAATTTAACAATTTACTCATATATGCGAATGCACCATCATGCTCATGCCCATATGCATCTCATCAGCTGGTACCGGTATAGCGGAGTGTTCACCCGTCGATGAACCACTCTATCCTTCACTCCGTGAAGTCCCCACCAAGTAGGATTTTATCTAGAGCACTCGGACTAGTCATGTATCTTTCTCACCGACCTCACGGACTAGTTACATGACTTTCTCACCGACTGCTCGTGCAACTCTTGTCATGATGAATGTAAATGACGCAACATCTTTAATTATTCATCAACATAATCCATCTCATTAACTCAATATCTCATTCTCATTAACGCAATCTCATAATCTCATTCAATCCATGTCGTCAATACCACGTATAAGTATAAGCTTAACAAAAGCATAATAAATAGCATGATAAGTAATATCAATGACAATGGCGAAAAACCTATTGTTCACCACTCTACCATGTACTTGCCTTTAGCGTTGCGATGCGTTAGGAGGCAAAGACGATGCCGCTAACCTCGAAGCCTCACCTCCTACACCATTAGATTACTCAATAAGAACCACGACATCAAGACTCTACTCGCAACACATACCCCAAAATCCCAACATTCTGAACCAAGAGCAAAAAGAACAACACAAATGAACTTACTAAACTCCCAAGTGTTTCCCAACTCCCAATTTCTAGCGATTGGATTGGCGCACACTGTGGACTATCAACTTCTAAAATACATAACTTTCTGCTCAGGTGTCCAAATAAGATGTTCTTGGACTTTCTGAAAAGGTAATTAAATTATCTAAATAAACTTAGTTGGACAACCCTTTTGATTGTACCATCTACTGCCCCTAGCAAACCAATCTATCAGACATCAGAATTCACGTCGGGTTCTCTAGACAGTACACTAAAACCTCCATAACTTTTGCTACGAGAATCCAAATCTTGAGTTCTTTATCTCTATGAAAAGGTAAAGAAATTACCCACATTTTTCGTTATATTGAGGTCCCCTGATTCTCACTTTAATTAGCAGTTCTAACCAGTTTTCTACAGACTGTCCAGAATCTGATAGAACAACAGGACAGCAATACTAGAAAATTCATAACTCCCAGACCGTTAATCGGATTTGGGCGATCTTGGCGGCCAACGAAAGCTAAGAACATAACCTACGATTCTCTAGGATACCAAAACCTCTGATTGGGCCTATAACCATATGAAATTAACCCTGCAAGCTTCTAGACGAACATGCACGAACAACAGGCAGATTGCAACCTAGCCAAAAACTACCCGATTACTCTTCTATGACTAATTACCCAACAACAACAACGTGTTACCCTTGATGCCGCTGAAGGTCACGAACCACGGATGGTGATCCCTCTTCCTTCTCTGCTCCCTTCTCTTCTTCTTCCTTTCTTCTTCTTCCTTTCTCTCCTTCTTTTCTCCTCTTTGCATAGAAGGGGTTGCTCTGATGTGACGCTACAGCATTGCAGGCGCAGTCTGTAGCAACTAGGGTTTCCCCCCTCTTTTTATTGGTGGCAAGCCCCTCATGGGCCTCGTGGGCCAAGGCCTGAGGCCCAGGTTGCTAAAAAACTGCAGAAAACCCCTTTATCTAATTACTGCTAAATCTATTTTATATTTGGTCCTTCTCCGAATTCACATAATCTCTCCTGAATATTCTCGAATACTTTTGGGGTATTACACTTTGCAAGCAGCATCTCCTCTACCAAGGGACACGCAAAGAATTTGCCTACCAACTCACTTATCCGAAGAACTCAACTGAAAACAAAGGAGTCAAAATGCATCCAATTCAAAACCATCTTCCCTTAGAAGAGCCCGATCCAAAATCAATGGATTTACCATAAAATCTTTTCCACTTTTCAAATAGGCAGTTTAGAAATAAATGTCACACAAGCTAAAAGCGAAATCACTCGAAAAACCAGTTTAACCATTTTTTTTCTTAACTGGAAGGAATCACACATACCGACAAAAACCAACTCAATTTTTAATTGACATCCGTCATAACCACATAGTTCAAGTAAGAACTAAGAGTATATCTCCCTATCCAAGATCACACCCTTTTCCACAATCTTTCTTTTAAGAATTTAACTTTCTCTTAAACCATAAGATCCCAAATCATCGCGTAACACATTAACTCATTTCTCTTAAGTTGGCAACCTCAAAGCTACGTTCTACCGAACACAAAATCCACACTTGTGCAGGGAGATTCTTCTAATCCACAATATTGTACTCTAGCCAACTTCTCTACCGAATGAATTACTTTGACAGAATAATTTCCAACGCAACTCAATATAGATTTCACTCACCATCACATCCCTCAATCCGTTACGGATAAACAATTTGAAATTCACATCAAACACTCTCATTTACTACACCGAAAGGATACTATCAATGATCATCCCACTACTCGGAATCCACTCTTATTCTGCTACTTTTACACATAACCATTGGCAACCAAGGTTCTATCATAAAAATGTAGAGCCCAAATTCATCGTCCAGGACACCTACAACCAACTTTTCGTATAAAAGATCGAGAAATCCTCAGATTCATTCACTAAAATTCCCACACTCTAAACATACTCAAACATTATCATTCACATGTAAATATTCTTCTCGACCAAATTATCTTTTAGAAGAATTCTATCTCTCAGAAGGTTATTCACTAAAACCAGGGCATACCTGCTGACATCTCAACACTACCTACTATCCCATCAATTGACATTACGATTAGATTACTTCGCTAATCCTACTCTCATTAAACTACACCGTCATAGATCACTTGCCCAACCTTGCAAAATTACTCAATCGCTATTCTCTAACATATTGATCAAGTTTCCCCGACTTTTGATAATTCCATCGTTCCAATATGGACAATGGTTCTAGGATTATAATTCACCATAGGTTCTACTAGTTGTAACACTAATCCATTGTATTCCAATGATAAACATTCCATTTACATAGAACTCTCTGCAAGAGTTATAGGTCAACAGCAAATCACTTTCTACTGCTCTTCAAGTAGCTTGGCCCCCAACACTCTCACTCCTATCATTTACTTGACTACCACCAACCAATTGTCATATTACACTTTATAAGACCTTGCAACCCAAGTCGGTTAATCTTTTCTCAATAGGAAAGAGCAAACAAATACAAATTTTAACACACGAGGAAACGCTACTCCTCGTAGTGAGCACGAGGCCAAGAGAAATAGTCAAATAGCATTGATCTCATAAATCAAAAGATGAGATTACAATTGAGGGCACATGTCCCACAAGAAGGGAGTTTCAAACATCGATAAATCACAATAAAACATTGCTTTTGAAACTCAAGAAACACTTAAGCGGCAACGATAGAAAAGTTGCAGGTTACCATCCTGAACTCCAACCTCAAATACTTATGTTACACCCTTTTTTCCGTTAACAGAAAAAATAATTTCCTTTGATTACATCACCACCTGCCAACCCAAAGAAAAAGTACTTTTAAAACAATTCACATTAATCACTTAAGAACCATTAGAACATTCTCACGCCTCGCCTTTCTCAACAATTTCAGCCACCACATTAAGCATGAATTACCAAAAGCTCACAAATGTAAAACTCCAAACTTTCCATTTAACCGATATCACGGGAGGCGATCAAATTACCTTCTTTCTAAAAGAATCATCACCACTCCCATAAGTCACAACCCCTTACATACAATCTTATTAATATCAAGAATAATAAACTCTTAACAAGAATCTTTATCGTCAACTCTTTTAACAAGGGCATGCAGCCACAAGTCACATTCCTCATAAGACACACATGAATAAATCATATTTTTTTCAACCCTTCACCTATTAGCAATGCTCAAACTCATTTTGTACACAACTTCCAATCTAGCGGTTATCGTAGACATTTAACGAATTATACAGTCATAGAAGAATTTATGGTCCTTTCTCTATCTACATTCCTACTAGCAAATATGAGACCATCAAGCAACCAATTAAAGGCAATTTCCAGATTATTATCCACTAGGACAACAGTCAAATACATCTTTATCTCTCCCTTCCTACCCAATTAGATTTATCCATTGTGATCAAGTAATCCAACCGGTTTAACAACCTAAACAATTTTTAATGATCAACCTTCTCATCAAAGACATACTATTATCCTACCACTCCACTATCAAGTAAACAAAGATCGCCGACTACATCCCATCAGTTCATCTCTTAGCGATGCTCAACACCATACTTCGATACATTATACTTACACCTAGCAACTACATATGATTAGTACTTATCCATAAAAGCTAACTTCCAACATGAATATCCACCATGACACTAATCTAACACCTTCTGGACTTATCCATCCCAAAGGATTAGATTAATCCGTTGAGTCCAACAAATCCAATCTACCAGAGAAGCTTACCAAATTTATCACCCATAGTGATCAAACCAGTCTCATCAACGTTCCATACTTCTTAATAACTCTTTTGACCCCAATTAGGTATGGACATACTTTTTGTCACTACCCAACAGGTAATTACCCTATGACAACATCACATTAATTAACTCCAATTCCAAAGATCTGGGCTAAGACCAATCATGCACCATGCTGCAAATCTGACTTGAGAACTCAAACATTAACAATGAACTTCTATGTTTAAAACTTCTCGCTTAAACATATTAGGATCACACAAAAGGATTTTAACTCCTTTTAGGAAAAGAGGCATTGACTTCAAAACTCGAAATAATCAATAAGAAATACATAAAGCTAAAGCTTTCACATGATAAAGAACTTACAACAGAAAACTTTCAACATCTCGAATACCAAGCGAATAAATGAATCAAATTTTCCAATAAGAAGGGCAGAACTCCCAAGACACAAATAGAGACCAAGTGAAATCCCAACAAATTTCACCATCCGCATCTATACCCAGAATTGGTCTAAATCAATCTCAAGAAGACAACAACTTTGAACAACTTTTCTAAGGGTATTCACCCACAGTACCTGTAACTATGGTACTCAAGGTAATCACTTCGCTAATATCATACTACGAGCGGTGGTGTAACCTGGTAAAGTCTAGGGCCACAACCACGACCTCAACCTCTCAACAACAACTATAGTTACATAGCTATCATAATAATCAAGTCATAAGCATTCGTAATCAATTCATAACAGCAATGATTAATGCGACATAACGGAAACATAAATGCAATGCTTGACCCATTCCCATCCTACTGTGCACCAGTGTGTCAAGTTTTTAAATTCATTAACCATTACAAAATTTTAGAAAATTAAGTTACCTAAGTTGTTAATCCATTCACGACGGACCTCTGACCCGCTCGATACCAATCTGAAACTTTTGACTGACAAAGGCACTGAAATGCTACTAAACTAACACTATAACCATTTTAACACTGATACAATTCTCTAAAATCCGACATAACCTCCTTTGTTTAGTTACTAAACTGGAGGTCCCAACATTTAAATATAACATAGTTAAATAATCCAACATCCAGCATAATCAAGAGACTACCAAAACTATGTTAATCATAACTATATCATCCATATCATGCCAAACAACTAAAGCATAAACAAAAGAACATCCATAATCCTTTAATCAACTCTATTACAAATTATTCCAAGCATAGGGAGTAGTCATAAGGAATTCTTTAAGCAAATTACTCAACTACTAAATTATCATTCTATCAATTCAAATGTGAGTAGTTCGTGCCATTGTGCAACCACTCTAAGTTTTATTCCCTCCCATGCATGCCGTTCTTGTAAAGGGGTATCTAAAAACACAACAACAGCAAGAGTTGTAATCATCAGCAAGTACTCAGCAAAGGGGTATCCAAAGACTCAGCAAGTATAATAAATGGCAACAATAACATAAACAACTGTAATCATCAACATCCATCTACAATCTCTATTGTAAACATGTCATATGCTCATGCTATGCAAGATGCTCAAGTGCACTTTCTCTTTCTCTTTATCTTTCGCATTTTACCGGTAATGCAAAGTATGCAACCGTCGCTGTATATCCATGTCTGTGCTCGCAAGCGCAGGGACTAATTGCCCAATACTCCGCAAGTAAAGGGGACCTCAAGCCCACACTCCACAAGTGTGGGGACCTCAAGCCCGTCATATACACGACGGGGACCTCAACAAACATGCCCGTCATATTCATGACGGGGACCTCAACAAATGCTTGGTCACGACGTGACCAAGTCCTCCATATATCAGCATGATGCATATGAACAAATCTTAATTCATCATAATCATGCATTCCCAACAACATCACTTGTGAATAAACTTATTCATTCTTCTATCATTCAAGTTCATCGACATTCGTAACAGTCAAGCATCCATGAATAACACTTATTTCCACAACACTAATAATCATGATCATTGGCAACCATAACACTCTAGCATACATAAATATCACATATACTCACAATACTAGCAAACCAGATCATTCACCATAATCATTTTATCAAGCAAGTACTTGCCTCAACCGTGCGAGAACGAAGGACGTGAAGAGGGCGCTGCCCCCGGGACCAATCCTGATTACTAAAAATTGTTAGAAATGTTGTAGATTTGCGGAACAGCAGCGCTGCAAAATTCATAACTTTTTAACTTCTCATCCAAACGACATGATCTTGTACTCTAGAGAAAGGTATCGACGTCTCCTACAATTCTCTAGAAAGAGTCCTGGTCAGATTCTGTCGTTAAACAACTCAAAAATGTCGCCCAACCCGATCTGCTCTAGTTAGACCTAAATACCGACATTGCTAAAGATCAAGTAATCTACTAATCGGAAGGGGATGGAGTCTTACCCTTGAAGAACCACCACTGAACATGATGAACACTCACCTCAGACCACGATCTCTCCCTTCCCCTTTCATCTTCATCTTCTCCTTCTTCTTCTTGGTTGATCTATCTCCCGGGCGATCCTCCTTCTTCCTCCTCGACACCGGCAGCGGGGAACACCTTCTTGGCCAGCAACAAGGGGCTTCAATGGAGGAGGAGGTGCTGCTGGACATGGGGAAGCACAGGGGGAAAGAGGGGGTGGGGGCGGCCAATGGGGAGAGGGAGGGGGTGCGGCCAAGGGGGAGAGGATGGGCGGCTAGGGTTTTGGGGGGTGGGTGGCGCCTCCCTTTGGCCGGCCATGTGCTGCCCTCTTGGGCCAAAATCCAGCCGGTTGCCCAAATAATGCTGCAAACCCTCGATATCTTTTTAATTAAGTATTTTCCATTTGATCCTTCTCCTGGATCAAGTTCTAAATAGTCTTTTTCTTCGAATATTTGGCTTTCTCCCAAATTCTACTATAGAGTTTTACAATTATTTGCTATCTAGTACTTGTGTTATTGAATGTCAAACCGATGTTATTAAATATATGTTGTAACAGTCGATTTTGAGTGGTAGAATCGGAAAGTCGGCGTATGCATTAATAGAGTATGATTTGGCTTATGAATCTTTGAAATCTATGAAAGGCCAGATTGTAGCTAATTTCATTGTTGATCATAGGATTGATGATGATATAGAGCTGGTTGATTATTTATCTGTACGTCCATGGAAATTGTATTTTGATGGCTCAGCTTGTAGAGAAGGACAAGGTGTTGGCATTGTTTTAGTTTCGCGTAGAGATGTTGTTTTTGAAACATCGGTTTGTTTAGAGTATTTTTGTACCAATAATTAGGCCGAGTATGAAGCTCTGTTGTTAGGATTACAAATTTTAGAGTCTATGGGTGTAAAGAATATAGAAGCATTTGGTGATTCATTATTAGTTGTGCAACAAGTTTCTAAGAATTATCAATGCTTTGATGGATCATTGAATATTTATTTGGAAAAGTGTTTAGAAATAATAGCAACTTTGGATGATTTTACTATTGGCCATGTTTCTAGAGAAAAGAATATTATGATTTAGCACAGTAAGCATCTGGTTATCAAGTTAAAAGAGGTAAATTGTTCATGATAGAAAAGCCGATGCTAGAAAGTGATATAATTTGTATAGCCGAACATCATGATGGCAGTTCGGATGCTTTGAAGACGTCAAGTTTTGCCGAACCTAATGACTGGAGAAAGCCTCTAATTAGTTATTGTGAGGACCCGGGTATTTAACTAGTCATACTTAACCTCCATATGGTTCTAGCATTACTAATCAAATATCCAAAGCCTCGATGGACATGTGCTTCCCAGAATTGCAGCACATGCTCATCATCACAAAATTATACCTCATTTCCATACAACAATTAACACTAAGTTCAACAACGACATACATAAAGTAAAGTTATTACAAAAGAGCCGACCGGCCAAATAACACAATATACAAGAATGACAGTGGAAGCAAAAGCGCCATAAGATGGCTAAGAACAAAAGTCGACTGGTTAGCCAACATAACCCACAAGGCAACCGACCGGGCCGCCAAGCTAGTCGTCCCGCAAGCTACCACAACAAAGCTCACAAAAGTGAGGCCCTTCGAGCTCACCTTCTTCCTCTGCAACAAATACATTTAAGCAAGACAACTGAGTACACTAAGGTACTCGCAAGACTAACGTGTGGAATAGCAGACCTATTCATAAGCTACATGAAGGCTTATTTAAGTGGAGGTTATATGTCTCATTTTGCACAAAGCCAACTTTATTTGCAATAATGTAATACATTTAAAAGCAAGTTTGCAAATCTGTTTTGATGTTGAATATAACAGCGAATTAATAATAAATACAAGTAACCACCTAGAAGTGACTATCCCAATAGCCACCACAACATAGCACGAATCCCCGATTCGTACCACCCATCAAGTTTTAATTGAAAGGTTGTAGTCTAACTCTTGAAAGACCTTGCCAAGCGTGTCCATAACCTAGGATGAGGCTATTCGAATAGTTTTAACCCTGTAGGGGTGTACCATTGTACCCACACTTCAGACCGCCTTTAAGCCACAAAGCACACTTCTAAAGGTATGCCGGCACGGCTAAGTCCTACGAGACGTTTCCAATCTTGTGCATTAACTATGAGACGCTCGTATGGATAGAAACCCATACACTTACATTGCAAGCCGAAAGACAACCAGCCATCACGGGGGAAGCCTTTCGGACACTACAATGCTCCCGGCACCATCCCTCCTGCGACTCCCCTCGACCCGAAGCCAATACATGCCAAAGTACTAAGTCAAGAGAGGTCCCATACCCTCTAGTGTGGTTAGCACGCTAAAATGCTTGGTTTAGTGTAACAAGATGTTCGGTCCTTGTTGACCCGGGCACCATTCCAGTCACACCCAAAATCACACCATCTTACCATTGTGCCCAAGTCCAAATCTTTTTGTTTTTAGTTTTTGGGTTTTTGCAAATGGAACATAGCATCAAACCGAAATATAGATACATAGTAAGCATTTGTGTGATCAAGGTTATCGACAAGTCGATAACCGCCCATTTCTACCAGAAGCTAAGCATGGCTAAACAATTAATCCGCAAAACTACTAAGTGACAAGAGCTCATCCACGAACTCTAAATCACAGCAATAACATAGGCTCATGGTAGTAAAGGATAATCATTTGCCTAAGGAAATGCATCTACTAGGTCCACTAACGACAATTGTTTAACACAAACTAGCAATGCATACATAGAATTTGTAAACAACATAAATACTTGAAAATACAGGGATTAACATGATCAAACTGCTTGCCTTGCTGGAATTATTCTTGCTGCAGAGGAGGATTCTCAGGTTCAATAAACTCTTCGGAACCTAACGCAAAAATACGATAAAACCCGATAAGAACGAAGAACACCAAACAAAACTCAACAGCAAAAGACATCCAAATCCCATGAAATTTATACAGCAACTAGAGGTTGATTTTAGACAATTTTAGGAACAAGAATTACTTCATTTGGACTTAGCATTAAAAAGTTATGGCTAAACTAAGTTCTCTCAGCCTGAAAAATCCTAATTAAATTATCTACGGCTACTGTTCATGGCAAAAATTTCTAGAATGATCTAGAACCTGAAATTTTTATGGTGGGTAGATAAGGTCATCCTAAGAATAGCAAAGTTGAGTTCACATCATTTGGAGTTATAATGAATTAGTTATGATTTTTCGAAGTTGTAAAACTAGCATATATCACTTTTCAGGAACATGAATAAGGACAAGGCCTAGTTCATATTAAAGCATGTCTACAGATAAATTTTACCAAGTTGAGTTTGCTCAGTTTGGAATTACAGAGGAAAAGTTATGTATTTTACAAATTTGAGATAATTTCTAAACATGCTTCCCTATTGAACATTAAAATACAACCTAAACCAATTTCCAGAACAGCACAGTGACTACATCTATTCTCAAATTAAAATTTATCCTACCACAAAGCTACTGTGATTTGAATCATTCAAAAAGGAGCTAATATGACAAAGATATGCACAATTGAAATTCTGAACATTTAAAAGACTTTGAAAACCAGCTCTCGGGGGAGGTCCAAATGAACTGAAGGAAACGGGGAGGTTGTGGCCGTCGATCCTTCATCGCACGGCTATGGACCTCGAAGCACAGCGCACCATGCATCGCGCCCAGGGGAGGTCTGGACCGTTGAGATCGAATCCAACGGCTACGACCAGTGCATGCACAGCGCACGCAGAGGACCTCTTCCCGCACTGGGGAGGTCGGGATCGTTAGATCAAGATCTGACGGCTCGGATCTCCGAGAGAGGTCCTAAGGCTAAATCTACGGAGGGAGGTCTGGACGGCCAAGATCTCGCGGGGGAGGTCCTAACGGTCTAGATCTCCGGAGGGAGGTCCTACGGCTAAGGTTCACCCAAGGAGATCCTGACGGCTAAGATCTCGCAAGGGAGGTCTTAACGGTCACGATCAAGCGAAGGAGGTCCTGGGTGGTAAGTTAACAGAGGAACACCAGGATGGCTAGGATTTCACCGAGGAGGTCATGGATGGCCATGATCTAAGTGAGGAGGTCCTATGCGATAGGGTTTTAACGGGAGGAGATCTGGACGGCTCAGATTAGATCTAGGGATGTCCTGAACGGTCCAGATCGACGCGGAGGGAGGTCCGGAGGTTCTCTTTATAAAAGACCTGGGGTGGCTTTTTGCAAAGAGGACCCCGAGGGTGGTCTTAGGGGTGGTCTTTGCAAAATGATCGAGGTGGTCTTTTTGCAAAGAGGACCTCGGTGGAGGTCCAGGGGGTGGTCTTTTTGCAAAGACACGAAGGTGATCTTATCGGTTAAGATTGGGCCTAGGGAGGTCTTAACGGTTAGGATCAACACTAGGGGGAGGTCCGGGGTTTTCTTTATAAAAGACCAGGGGTGGTCTTTTACAAAGAGGACCCTAAGGGTGGTCTTTAGGGGTGGTCGTTACAAAAAGACTACGGGGAGGTCTTTTTGCGCAGGAGTGGTCCTAGCGGCCAGGATTTAACCAGGGTGGTCCTAGACGGCTGGGATCCAAACAAGAGGGGAGGTCCGGGCGCTAGGATTTTTACGAGAAGGATCCTACGACCAAGACCTAATCTGAGGAGGTCTTCAACGGTCGAGATTAACCCTAGGAGGTCCTAAGACTTAGAGTTTACACAGAAAGCGTTCTACGGCACGGATCTAACTTGGGGTGACCTTTAATGGCTGTGATTACACCTAGGAGGTCGGGGACTTAGAAGGAACGCGCGTTTTGCCGGCAAGACAGCATTAATGGGCAACCTCGGACAACATTAATGCCAATCATTAGATTACAGATCCTGTCCGAGTACGACACGACAAAACGCCCGAGCTGAAGAAAAGCTCACCGCTGGCGACGGGGACCTCACCGGCGCCGACCAAGGGCACCGAAAGCTCACAATAGTGCCGCGGACCTACCGGAGACACTCTCGACGGCGGCGACGGCCTTGAACGCCGGCGAGCCGGAGATAGACTAGGAAGGCTAAAACGGCAAAGTACGAAACTACACGAACTCTAGAAAGCAGTAACAAAGCTAAGGAATGGGCACCTGAGGGCAGAGAGGGGACCAGGGTGGTCGGAGGAGCTCGGAGATGGCCGACGAAGTTCGGCGATGAAGAGCTTGCCGGCGAGGAAGAAGAAGATGACCCCGACCACGAAAAGCAGCTCCCCAACTAGTCCACCTCTGCAATGGTGAACCGAGCTAAGTTAGAGCAAGCCCTAGGTGATCAAGATGACAGTGAAAAAGGCCAGAATGTTGCTGGGACCACTGGAGCTCGGATGATCTTGGGGAACTTCAAAACCCGATAATGGTGGTGCCTAGGGTGGTGTTCTTGGGTGCTCGAGCTTGGAGCTCTCACTCACCACCGAGGGAGTTCAAACACACAAGGAATGGAGAAAGAAGAGGAGAAAGGAGGTCTCAGGCTATTCATAGCCTGGGAGCTCGGTAATGGTGTGGGCAAGGTCTACTGTGACCAAGAACCATGCCACTGCCATGAGCACGCTCGGTAGGTAGGGGGCAGAGCAGGGTGGAGACTTTGGAGGTTAAAGCTGACTGGCATTAAATGCATGGCAGCAAAAAGAGCCATTGGGAAGGACCCAAAAGTGACGAGCCATCGCTCCCAATCGCCTCGACCACGACACACGCACAAAAGTGCGTGAAAACCATGACGACCAGACCTCAGGGAGGTCGGGAGGAAGAAAAACAGGGCCGAGGGAGGTCCTGGACGTCCCTGATGCACTCGGGGTGGTCCTAGATGTCCCGGATTGGCCAAGGCAGAGGAGGTCCTAGGCGGCAGGAGGTCCTTGGGAGGTCTTGACCGCAGGATGGATATCCAAGGGCTTGGACCACCCCAAAGCGCTGAGATCAGTGGGGAGGTCTGGGGCACTGGATGGAGATCCAACGACCCAGCACGCGCGCGCACGAGATTGAGCCCGAGTGCGGCGCTGGTGACTTGACTCGAGCGAGTCAAATGGCTGGGTCGGACTCGGGTCTGACTCGAGCCCGAGTCTGGCTCAGCCCTAAATTTGGGTTCCAAACTGATCTGGAGTTTGGGGGATTTATTTGAGGTAGCAAACTCACTCCAAAAATTATGAAATTTTTACAAGAGCTTGCTAGCTGAGTCATTGACCTTGTGTAAATTTTGCAGAGGTTGTTGGGCTATATATTTTCCTCCAAAAATTCTACAAGGTGCTGGGCTAATGTCTGACCAGAATTTAAATAGGTTTGACTAACCTCCAAAAATATTCAAACAATTTCTAAAAATTGTGAAATTTTTCAGAGGGGCTACACATCAACCCAAGAATTTAGGAAACTTAATTCCAGAAGATTATCACAAGATGGAACAAGAATGTCTAAGAAGAATAAGATGTGGCCAAAACAACTTGTGACTTTTGTATTCCCATAACTTCTTTACAACAAATGCCCAGGCATACAAGAAATACAAGATGTAAGAAAGTTTTTAATTTCCCCTCATTTTCTTACATTAGAAACACAAGTCTAAAACTTGGGATGTTACAATTCTCCCCCCTTACAAGAATCTCGACCGAAGATTCCGTTTACTCGGAGAAGAAGGATGGGTAGTCAGCACGAAGGCGATCTTCCCGCTCCCAAGTTGCTTCATCTTCAGAATGGTTTGATCACTGAACTTTAAGGAACTTGATGACACGGTTCCTTGTCCTTCATTCAGCTTCCTCGAGAATACGAACAGGATGCTCGCGGTAGGTCAAATCTTCTTGCACATCGAGAACCTCCAACGGGGTTTCCTCAGTTGGGACACGGAGACACTTCTTCAGGTGAGATACATGGAACACATCATGTACCCCCTCAAGTGTAGCTGACAGCTCCAATCTGTATGCCACAGCCCCAACTCTCTCGATGATACGATAAGGCCCAATATACCGAGGAGCTAATTTGCTTTTGATGCCAAAGCGCTAATGGCCCTTCAGAGGTGAGACTTTGAGATACACAAAGTCATTGGGCTCAAAGCTCAACTCACGGCGATGGCGATCCACATAGCTCTTCTGCCTGGACTGGGCCACGTGCAAATGCTCGCGAATCAACTGGACCTGACTTTCGGCCTCATTAATCGACTCTGGGCCGAAGAACTGCCTCTCACTAGTCTCTGACCAGTTCAATGGGGTTCTGCATCTCCTCCCATATAAGGCCTCAAATGGTGCCATGCCATGACTAGCCTGAAAGCTGTTGTTGTAGGAGAACTCAGCAAACAGCAAGCATTTCTCCCAATTCTTCCCATAGGAAAGAACGCAAGCACGGAGCATATCTTCCAATACTTGGTTGACTCTCTCCGTCTGACCATCGGTCTGAGGATGGTACGCTGAACTGAAAGAAAGACGTGTCCCCATGGCCTCTTGCAACTGGTGCCAAAACCGAGAGGTAAAAAGAGAACCACGATCTGACACAATCGTTCGTGGCACACCATGCAGACTCACAATCCTTGATACATAGAGTTCAGCTAGAGGTCCCACACGAAGCTAAGTCTTGACAGGAAGGAAATGTGCCACTTTAGTTAGCCTATCAATGACCACCCAAATGGCATCGTTTCCCTTGGACGAGCGGGGCAATCCGGTGATGAAGTCCATGCCAACGGAATCCCACTTCCATTCTGGCACAGGCAAAGGCTGAAGAAGGCCTGCTGGACACTGATGCTCGGCTTTCACACGACAGCACACGTCGCACTCGGCAATGAACTTGGCAATCTCACGCTTCATACTGGTCCACCAGAATCTCTGATGAAGGTCCTGGTACATCTTGGTAGCCCCGGGGTGGATAGACAAAGGAGAGTCATGGGCTTCGCGGAGAATCAAATCCCACAACTCCATGCTCATCCTCTGAAAAGCACTTGGCTGCCCCATCCTTGATGTTCTGCTTGATTTGGCTCACACCAACATCTGTCTGCTGTGCAGCCCTGGTTCGGTCCACCAAGGTTGGTTGCACAACCAAGGTAGCAAGAGAACCGTGCTCGATCAAACCCAAATTGAGGCGCTGAAATTCTTCCACGAGGGTAGGCTGCTGCTCTTGAAGCATTAACATGTTGCAATACACCTTCCGACTGAGTGCATCCGCAATGACATTGGCCTTGCCCGGATGATACTGGATGCCCATATCATAGTCCTTGATCAATTCCAACCATCTTCTTTGCCTGAGGTTCAGATCTGGCTGGGTGAACAAGTACTTCAAGCTCTTGTGGTCAGAGTACACCTCACAACGGTTACCAATCAGATAATGCCGCCAAATTTTGAGTGCATGAACCATCGCACCAACTCTGTGTCATGTGTAGGATAGTTGAGTTCATGAGGCCTCAACTGCCTCGATGCATAGGCCACTACCTTGCCCTCCTGCATAAGAACACAACCAAGACCCTGACGAGAAGCATCACAAAAGATATCAAAACTCTTGTGGATATCAGGAAGAACAAGCACTAGGGCTGAGATTAACCGCTTCTTGAGTTCCTAAAAACTCACATCACAAGCAGCAGACCACTCAAACTTCGAGAAAAACATCCACAAAATCACATACTGTGGGAACATCCTGGATCTCCAAGGCTGGCTTCACTTCAAGTGCACAAAGAAGGGCCCCCCGCAACTGCGGTGAAAACCCAGCCTGTTCACCTGAAGGACTGGTGAGGTAGATAATCTTCCTGGCACAATCGAATTGCCCCAAGTGTTGGGACAACCAATCCATGCCAAGAATCACATCCAGGCGCGCCGAGTCGAGTAGGATAAGATTCGCCAAGAATCCCACTCCTTCGATGTGGATAGCAACGTCTCGACATCCTTGGTCAGCTCTCATTTCCGAACCCGGAGAGCGAATAAGTAGTGGAACCCCCAAAGGAACACAGTGGAGACCACTATCAACAGCAAACGATCTCGAAATAAAAGAATGCGAAGCTCCAGAGTCAAATAAAACTGTAGTAGGACGTAAATTGACAAGAAGCGTACCCAACACGACGTCGGGTGCCTCCTGCGCCTCCTCAGCCGAGATGTGGTTGACTCACCGCCCCATGCCCCAGGTCTTCGGTCGTGGGTGACCACTCCCTTGCCCGCATCCTCCATTAGGACGAGGGGCCGCTCCAATCTTCTTAGGGCAACTACTCGCGTAGTGGCCCTTGTTGTGGCAGTAGAAACAGGTGATGTCGGCAGCTGGGTTGCGGGGAACACCATTGTCAATCGCAGCGCACGTGGATCGAGTCATTGCCTCACGGGGACGTGGAGCTGGTGCCGAAGGCCTCGGTGATAGGGAAGCCTGAGGGCGGGCCACCGGTGCAGGCCCAACGCGAGGACGAACAAGGTTGGCCCGAGCCGACTGATGGGCCTCCCACTTGCACTTGCGGGACTCGCCCAGCGCTCTTGCCTTGTGCTCGGTGAGGATGGCCTTGTCCACCAAGGTCTGGAAGTCTACAAAGTCAACAATGGAGAGCTTGTCCTGAAGCTCCTCAGACAAACCCTCCATGAACTTCTCCTGCTTGGCCTCATCAGTGGCCACCTCAGCAGGAGCGTACCTCGCAAGATGGTTGAACTCATGGAGGTACTCAGTCACAGATTTGCGCCCCTGTTGGAGCGCAAGGAACTCCTTCTTATTTAGCTTCATCAGGCCGGCGGGGACATGGGCCCGATGGAAAGCTGACCTGAACTCCTCCCACGAGACCACGTGTCCCGCGGGCTGCATGGCGAGGGAGTTCTCCCACCATGAGAGTGCCGCACCCTCCAACTGATTGGATGCGAAAAGTGCCCGCTCCTGCTCCTGGCACTGAGCAATGTTGAGCTTCTGCTCAACCAGACACAGCCAGTCATCCGCGTCCAGGGGATTCTCGGACCGAGAAAAGGTAGGAGGCTGAGTACGGAGGAACTCTGCAAGTCCCCCACGCGCCTGATGTCCACCACCTCCGCATCCGAGGCACGTGAGGAGTTGGCACCGCTGCTATGTTGCATCCTATTATTAAACCATGGCCGCCCGTGGTTGAGGTTTAGATTTCATCACCAAATACACCCTACATCTTCTAAAGGTCATCGCTTTGTTTTAGTATTCACCGATTATTTTACAAAGTGGATGTAAGTGCTCCTCTTAAAACATGACACATAAAGAAGTGATTAGTTTTATTTTGGAACATATTATTCATAGATTCGACATACCGCAGACTTTAACTACTGATCAAGGTTTATCTTTTATATCTCATCAAGTACGTGAGTTCGCCGAATCACTTAGAATCAAGCTCCTTAATTCTTCACCTTATTATGCTCAGGCCAACGGTCAGGCCGAGTCAAGTAATAAGACCTTGGTTAAGCTCATTAAGAAAAAGATAGAGGAGAACCCTAAGAGGTGGCATAAAGTGTTATCTAAGGCATTATGGGCTCATCGTATATCTAAACATAATGCTACAAAGGTAACACCATTTGAGTTAGTGTATGGACAAGAGGCTGTTTTACCTGTTGAGGTAAATTTGAGTGCCCTTAGATTGGCTTGGCAAAATGATTTGTCGGTCGTAGATTACCATAACTTGATGATGGATAGGTTAGATGAAGTTGCCGATGAGAGATTAAAAGCTTTGAGGGAGATTGAAAAAGATAAAGTGAGGGTAGCCAAGGCCTATAATAAGAAAGTGAAGGAAAAATCGTTTAAAATAGAAGACTTAGTTTGGAAGACGATTTTACCTGTTGGGTCTAAAGATAATAAGTTTGGAAAGTGGTCGCCGAATTGGGAAGGTCCATATAAAGTTGTAGAGATTGTTCCTGGAAATTCTTATATAATGCAATGTTTATAGGGAGATAGGTTGCCTAAAGCTCTTAATAGAAAATATTTGAAAAAGTACTATCTGAGTGTCTGGCAAGATGCTTAAGAAGCACATATGGCCGATGAGTTGTTTATCATCGTCTTGAGAAGCATACATATGGTCAGTGTTTAATCATCGCCCTGAAGAGCAATTGAGGATTTTATTGTTTTGTGGCAAACATGTTTGTTTACCAAAAAAACAGGGGGGCATGTGTTGATGACAAGATTTGACATCTATAATGATCATTGCAGTGCTGATTGGTTTAATGATAAGAACTTAAAGCTGCTGCCGATTCAACTGCTATTCGGTTTTGAATCAGAAGGCAGAGTGCTCCTAAGAGGTCCTGGAGGACCTCCTCAAAGACCTCCTGGGAAGTCCTAGACGACCTCCTCAAAGCCCTCCTGAGAGGTCCTGGAGGACCTCCTCAAAGCTCTCCTGAGAGGTCCTGGACGACCTCTACAAAGACCTCCTGAGAGATCCTCGAAGGTGGTCTTTGCAAAATGACTACCTCTACAAAGACCTCTTGAGAGGTCCTGGAGGACCTCCGGAGTGGTCCTGGACGACCGCTACAAAGACCTCCTGAGAGATCCTGGAAGACCTTCTAGGTGGTCCTGAGCAACCTCCACAAAGACCTCTTGGGAGGTCCTGGAGGGTGGACTTTGCAAAATGACCGCCTCTACAAAGACCTCCTGAGAGGTCTAGAAGACCTCCTGGGTGGTCCTGAGTGACCTCCACAAAGATCTCCTGGGAGGTCCTAGAGGGTGGTCTTTGCAAAATGACCACCTCTACAAAGACCTCTTGAGAGGTCCTAAAGGGTGGTCTTTGCAAAACAGGAGGTCTTGGCTCAAAGGGTGATCTTTGCAAAACAACCAAAAGGTGGTTTTTGCAAAGCAGCAGGTCGTGAAGACAAGGAAAGGCGCGACAAAGAGAAGCCATTTGATTTAGATCAGGTGGTTCAGAATTATGTGAATGTTCGGACCATCCGATCCTTTATTTCAATCGAACCATTAAAACTAAATCAGACGATTAACAACACCCGGGAATGTTCAGACCATTTGGAACTCTCTTTTTCAATTGGGTTGTTCAGTTTTAATGAGACGGCCAGCAAGAAAGAAGGAAATGCGCGGCCACGACCTCCTCAAGAGCATTCATGCTGCTTCATCAGGACCTTTCAAGACCTCCTTAGGCTTCATCAGGACCACCCAGGACATCCTCCGGAGTACTCACGCGGCTTCATCAGGACCGTTTAAGACCTCCTCAGGAGTACTCACATGGATTCATCAAGATCGCTCAAGACCTCCCATGTGGACCTCCCACGAGGATATCCTCAGGACCTTCCGCGATGATTTTCTCAGGACCTCTCACGAGGACTTCCCGCCAGATCATCCAGGACCTCCCTTCAGGAACTCCTCAAAACCACTCCAGGGAACTTACGTGATCGAATAGGAAAGATTTATCAGTTATAGAAGGTTTGGAGATCATGACCAAATCATATCTGTAAATCTTGTTCGGTTTAGGAGTCTTGATCTCTTACGGCTAAGACTTGTCGTTCTTTAATTAGAAGAGGGTCATGGCTGATTGTAATCATCACCAATCGATCAATACAATTTGCATCTACTATTTTTCTACCGTGGTCTCCTTGTAGTCCTGTTCTTTTTGATCTCTTTCTACTTTCTCGGCCAGTTCAAAACCTAGCTAGGGCACCACCGACACCCAAACACCACAACTAGCTCCACCTAGGTGTTGTGCATTGTGGATTTCAGCCAAGTTGAATCCTAACGTCGTCTAGGTTCGATTTTGCTGCATGTTGTGGGTTGGTGTTTCGTGTCATATTTTTGCACCAACACCCTTTGCCCTTGATCATCACACACCCAATACCACGTGAAGGGAGGTTTTGGTAGGGGATTTTGGAGGAAATGTAGTTTTTTAATTTTTAAGAATACGTGTGAATTCCATACTTTCTCACCGATCTCATGTAATGGCCCTAAATTTGGGTTTCCCGTTTGTGAGTGTTTGAAAACATTTTGGCATGGATTTTAAACTTTTATTGCTTTTACTAATTGCTTAAAAGTATTTCTTTAAAAAAAAACTACAACAACAAAAGTATTAATTAAAAACTAGATAAAGTCAGGAGCCTCCCCAAATATTTTCATATTTTTTGGAGATTATTCACTATATTTAGAAATTCCTCAAACCTTTAAGCCTTTTTTTCAAAATTCTAAACTCTTTTATTTTTCCCGCCACTCCTTGGGCCAAAAGTCCACATGGCCCAGTCCCTCTTGCCCCCACCCAAAGCTGCTGTAACAGCCCTAACTTAGGGTTTGTATTTCAAATGTAAAATTTTGAGGAGAAATAAAAACTTTTGTTGTCTCTTCAAATCATTTGAAAGTTCCTACATTTTTCCCTAGCAATTTCCATTTTCTAGAATTAAATTCTTGTGATTGGAAGTTGTTGTTATCAGATTCTTAGCTTTCAAACTTGTGATCATCCTCTGAAATTATTTTTCCTATCATCTGGATCATCCTATCTACCTCCCTGAATTATTTCACCATTTTTAGATTTTGTTTGCTATTTCAAATGGCCAAGTCAACTCTGTTTGAAGTCTGGTCAAACTCCCTGTGCAGCAGCTTGCGAATTTTCTCTAGAACAGTGCAGTGCATAAAAAGTTCTGGAAAAATTATACAAGGTTTTCCTCTGTCCCTTGTAGCTACCATAAAAATTTCGAAATTTTTGGAGCTCAGGAGCTACCTCTAAAAATTCCCCAAACTCTCTCAGCTTTTTAAACTCAAAATCAGAAATCACTGTTCCTCGGGCCCGAACCCAACTCAGGCTTGAGTCCGACTCGCACCACTTGGCTCGGTCGCGTCAACTAAACGTACCGCCCGAGTTCAATCGACCGTGACCGTCCGATGCAGATCGAACGATCCACGTGCGCGTATGCAATCGACCGGTCCGAATGCATACAGGGATCTCAACCGTCCATTTCAGATCCAGCGGTCGACATTCTCTTGATCAAGTCAGACCAACTGATCACGCCGCACTTGACTCTGGTTCGCGCCGCTTTGCCGCTGTCGCTGGCAGGTGGGCCCCACTTGTCAGGTCGTCACCTACCTCTCGCATGAGAGCTGAGTGCCGGCGACATTGCGCATGGACGCCACCTCGCCTCGCTGTCCCGTCACCGCTTCCCGGTTTTTCGCGCGCGCATTGCCTCGGCCGTATCTTCCGCTGAGAGACCGTGCCCTGCGCAGCATCAATCACCCACTTTTCCGTTCACCAGTTTGTCGGCACCGTTCTTGAGCTCCTCGGTGCCGAGAGCGTCGCCACTCGTATTCCTCCGCCCTCTTCCCTACTTAAGCCCTACCAGAGCTCCCTTGTCCTTCTTTGGACACCATAAGACCACTTCCTACCCTCCATTACTTCCCCGGAGCTCCAACCGAGAGAGTGCGCAAACTCTGGTTCACGGCCGTGCCGCTCCGCCGTGTCGTCCTCGCGACCAGTGAAGATCATCCCTTCTTTTGCGCGTCATATCGTGTTCCAGATCCCCTTCTTGAATTCCTCAACTAATTCTCGAAGTTTCACTCGCAGGACCGTTGAATTTTGAGTTCCCTCCTTTTCGCCAAACTCGGTCTTCGTCCTCATCACCGTGAGTTGGTCCTTTGGTCGATTGCTTGCTTCAAGACCGCCCCGCACTTACCCGAGCTATCTACATCTTCGCCCCTCCTGTCTTTGCTCAGTTGCTTCCTCTGTCGCCTTGACCCGTCTCGCTTCATCGTCGCCACTCATCTCCGGCAATCTCCTCTCCTCCGCATCATCCTAGTAAGTTCTTGGGACCTTAGTATAGCTTTAGCGCACGCTAGTTCGGGTTAAGTATCGCTAGCTTGTCGCTGCCGCTTTGCCGTAGCATGAACTCCGCCCCTCGCGCCGCTCGCCTCACGTCACTCCGACTTGGCCGGTGTCGCCGGTGCGCACAGCATCAGATCCCATTTGGCCTTTTGCCGGCATCGCGAGGGCTTACGCTGCCGGCGCTGCTGGCAAGTTCGAGCTCACGCTCTGTTGTCGGATGAGCTAGCGCATTTTCAGAGTACGAGAACGCTCCGCGCGATTCTTTGAACCCATTGCCGACGCCGCCTCGGCGGGCCGAGTCTGTTCGAAGTCGGGTCCCTTCGTGCGGCCCCGCTTGTCGAGACCGTGGGCTAGTTTGTCTGTCAGAATAAGTATTAAATGCTTTTTGATTTCTGAAATGCTTTTCTGGTTTGCTGATAATTCATTTAAACTTAGAAAATTCATATCTATTTCAATTTTTCTCCAAATTGCATGAAACCAGTGCTGTTAATTTTCATTTTAAATGTGCTATTTACTAAAATTAGTTTCATCCTTATATCTGTAGCAAGAATCTGTTAATTAATTTAATGTTGTAGAATGTAATCTCCAAATTAGAAAATGCATATCTCTTTCAATATTTGTCCAAATTCAATGAACCCAATTCTGTAAGATTCTATTTTCAGTATGCTAATTGTTAGGAAAGGTTTTACATACTGGTTCTGTTCATGAAAATTTGTTAAGTAATTAACTAGTGTCTTGTTGTGTTTTTAGCTTAGAAAATTCATAGAAAATTGCTAATAACTTAAAATGATTTGTTCCCTGTTTTTAAAATTTTGTTATTTGATGCTTAGGCTGCTGTGTGAGTTTTGGCTTGTTTGATGTTGTTGAATGTTTGAGTTTTGTCGGTGTTATTCGCTCTATTTGTCGTTATGTTCGATCGTTAGGCTCGATATTTGCGCAACCCGAGGACGATCCTCCGCAACATATTGAGCAACAGCAGCCTGTGCAAGCAGTTTGATCATGTTAAATCCCATATTTTAAAGTCTAATATTTTGTTTCATTGTATGTATACATTGCTTAATTTGTGTTAAATTGATTAGTTAAATCCGTAGTCGCATATCCCAGAGACAAAATATTGATCTCTACTACCGAGCCTAGGTTATTTGTTGTGATTAGAGATCGTTGGATGATCTCTTGTCACTTAGTAGATACGATTTCAACCGCTTAGACATGCTTAGCTATCGGTAGAATCTGGCTGTTATCGACTTTAGTCGGAACCTTGATCACATAAAATCTACTATAACTTTATGTTTCAGCATTTTGCTATGTTTAATTGCAAAACTAAAACTGAAAATAAAAATGATTTAGACTTGGGCACAACGGTATGATTGGTGTGATCTCGTTGGGTGTGATCGAATGGTGCCCGAGTCAACAAGGACCGAACATCTGTTACACCAAACAAGCATTTCGCGTGCTAACCACACTAGAGTATATGGGACCTCTCTTGACCTAGTACTTTGGCGTGTATTGGCTCCGGTCGCAGGGGGTCGCAGGAGGGATGGAGGTGGAGCATGGTAGTTGTCCAAAAGCTTTATCCCGAGTGGGTAGTTGTCTTTTCGCTTTACCATGTAAGCGTATGGATTTCTATCCATACGAGCGCTCGAGTTAATACACAATATTGGAAAAGTCTCAGAGGACTTAGTCAGTGTTTCGATACCTTCGGTAGTGTGCTTTGGCTTAAAGGCGGTCTCAAGTGTGGGTATAGTGGTACACCGCAGGTTTAAAACTATTCGAATAGCCTCTGCCCTAGGTTATGGACACGCTGGCAAAGTCTTCCAAGAGTTAGACTACAACATTTAAATTAAAACTTGATGGGTGGTAATAACTGATTCGTGCTATTGTGGTGACTATTGGGGTAGTCACCTCTAGGTGGTTACTTGTATCTATCTTTATTTCAGATTATTTCAACAAAGAAATGAATTGCAAACTTGCCTTTAAACTGTAGACATTATTGCAAATAAAGTTGGCTTTATGCAAATGAGACATATGACTTCCACCAAATAAGCCGCATGTAGCATATGAACAGTCCGCTAGTTCACACGTGCTCTTAAGGGTACAAAGACAATCTTGTACTCAGTGCTTTGCTTAATGTTTTTGTTGCAGAGGAAGAAGGTGAGCCTCGTGGGCCTCACTACGTGAGTCAGTGTTGCCGCTTCGTGATCTACTAGACTTGGCGGTCCTGGCCGATGCCTTGTGGGTTGGAGGCACACCGATTGGTTTTGTTTATAGCCATCTTATGGCACTTTTGCTTCATTGCCGTTCTTGTTATTTGTGTATCTTGGCCTCGCCGGCCTTTGTGTAATAACTATACTATTTGTTTATCTTCCGCTTGGTAGTGTGGTGTTTGGACTCTATGTTTGGAATGGAGTTGATGTCTAATTTTGTACCGAGGTGTGTATCTTGCTTTCTCGAAGTATACATATTCGAGGATCGCTTTATTTGATTTGTGATGCTAGGACCTGTGGTTGGTTACATTACAAGCCAAATAAATTGGGGTCCTCACAAAGTTGGTATCGTGAGCCATTCGACCGTAGTAACCCAAGCATAGTCGTCTTTAGGATATTTTGAAAAAGCTTAATTTCAAAGTATAAAAGGTTTATAAAACCTGGCAGATTCTCGATTTTACTCTTACCTATCTTAGCCTTCTACTCTTATCTTACTCTAATTTGAGTTTAAAACTTGGTTTTCCTCTTTCCTTTCAAAGATAGTTACTACCTGTAGAATCAGTCTTTGGGAAAACCATAGAGAATTAGTCTAATTAAAAATTTGTGGGGTATAAGGGTAAGATATATGTGAGTTTGCTAAGTGTCCGATTTTTGTCAATTGGTTTTGTGACTTAAAAGTCTTGTGTTTGTTTTGTGTCCGTTAGTGTTATTTATGAGGTTGTCGACTTCTTGTTTTCCGGCTATTGTTAACTTGTCTTAGTGAAACAGATGGCCTAAGAACGCGTGCGGATCAAGCAGTTGGTCATGATGAGGCTCCCCTCCTCCGACCATGGTCGAGGTGCTCGCCGATTGAGCGAAACCGCATGGACTGAGACGCGATCTTGGAGGTTATTGCTAGGAATACCTCCACTCGCCGGCGGTGGCGCCACCGCACTGCTGGGACTTGCAGAGTTCCTCCGCACACGCCGCCGACTTTCTCCCGCCCGAGGACCTCTCGACAAGGACGATTATCGCGCATGGTTGAGCGAAGCTCAACATAGCTGATGCCAGCGCAGACAAGGCACTTCTTCGCCCCACCAGCCTTGAGGGCGTAGCACTCTCATGGTGGGAGAACTATCTCGCCATGCAGCTCGCGGGCCATGTGGTCGCGTGGGAGGAGTTCAGTCACTGTCGGGCCCACATCCCTGACTACCGATGAAGTCAAGAAGAAGGAGTTCCTCGCGCCAAGCAAGGGCGCAAACTGCGGACGGAGTGCACTGCACGAGTTCAATCATCCGCCTGTTATGCTCCGGAGAGGTGGCCTCGTGATGAGGCTAAGCAGAGAAGTTTATGGATGGCTTGTCCGAGGAGCCGCAGACAAGCTATCTATTGTGGACTTCTTCTCGACTTTCGTGCCTTGGTAGATAAGGCCATTGTTGCCGAGCATAAGGCAAAGGCGCTGGCGAGTCCCGCAAGCGCAAATGGGAGGCGATCGGCCTACTCACACCAAACTCGCTCGTCTTCTGGCCGGGCTGCATGGCCCGTTCTTTTGCTCCCAGGCGCCCGAGGCCATCTCGCACCAGCTCCCGCCCACCGCAGCCGTGAGCCACCACGCGCCGCGATCCAAAGAAGAGCGGCCTCCGCAATCCGGCAATGAGGTTACTTGTTTTCGCCGCCACAACAAGGGCCATTATGCGTAATGCTTGCCCTCGTGAGTGTTGCAGTAGCCCTCGTCCTAATGGAGGACGCGGCAGGGAGTGGTCACCCACCCGACTGAAGGTTATCCGAGAAGACCCGAAGTGCGCGCTGGTCGAGTCAACCACCTTTCACCGAGGAGGCTCGGAGGCGCAGATGTCGTGATTGGTACACTTTTGTCAATTCTCGCCCCGCTGCAGTATTATTTGATTCTGGAGCATCGCATTCTTTCATTTCAAGGTTATTTGTTGATGCTAGTGGTCTTCATTGTGTTCCTTTGGAAGTTCCTTTGCTCATCCGCTCTCCGGGGTCGGAAATGAGAGTCGTTCTACTGATGTCGGATGTTCCTATCATAGTCCAAGGAGTAGGTTTTGGCAAACCTTATTCTCGCCTCGGCTCACGAATCTGGTTGTGATTCTTGGCATGGATTGGTTGTCCCAACACTTGGGGCGTGATCGATTGTGCCGGGAAGATTGTCTATCTCACGGCTTCTTCAAAGTAACAGTGTCGGATTTTCGCGCAGCTTCGGGGCTACATCTATGTGTATTAGAAAGCGGCCACTTGCAGATTCAGATGTTCCCATAGTATCGGCTTTGGGGATGTCTTTCCAAGACTTGCCCGGATGCCTCCGTTCGAGACCGAGTTTGTCATTGAGTTGCTTGCCCTGCATCGCCCGATTTGAAGCGCGTGTATCGGATGCCTCCCAATGAGCTAGAAGAATTAAAGAAGCAGCTTGGTGAGCTCCAAGCAAAGGGTTTCATCCGTCCCGCCATCTCCTTGGGGTTGTCCGGTGATCTTTGTGAAGAAGAAGGACAAGACTTTGCGCATGTGTTGATTACCGTCCTCTCAATGAGGTGACGGTGAAAAACAAATATCCTTTGCCCGCATCGATGACCTGTTCGATCACCGTGTGGAGCCCGTGTGTTCTCAAAGATTGATTTGAGAATGGGGTATCATGGTCGATCGATCTGAGGATATTCCAAGACGGCCTTCACTACTCGTTATGTCCTGCATGCGAGTACACCGCCATGTCCTTTGGCTTAACCAATGCTCCAAACTTTGTTCATGAACTTGATGAATTCGGTATTCATGGAGTTTTTGGACAAATTTGTGGTGGTCTTCATTGATGATATTCTTATTTATTCCAAGACTGACACGCAGAGTATGCCGAGCATCCAAGATTGTTTTGGGCAAATTATGAGCACCACTATATGCTAAGTTCAAGCAAATGTGAGTTCTGGTTGAAGGAAGTGGCATTCTTGGGCCATGTTCTTTGTTTGGAAGCATAGCCGTGGATCCCAAAAAGTCACGATGTTCTATCTTGGGGCATCAAGTCGACCACCGATGTGCGGAGTTTCCGGTTTGCGGGCTACTACCGCGCTTTATCGAGAACTTCTCCAAAATCGCAAAGCCAATGACCGAATTGCTCAAGAAGGACAAGAAGTTTGTGTGGACTCGCTGTGATGAGAGCTTTGTGAGCTCAAACAATGGTTGACTTCATTCTGGGCCCTCACTCTTCCCGATGTCCACAAGAGCTTGATATTTATTACGATGCCTCTCGTCGAGGACTTGGATGTGTTCTTATGCAGGAAGGCAAGGCAGTTGCCTATGCATCCAGGCAGTTGAGACCTCATGAGCTCAACTATCCCACTCATGATTTAGAGCTTGCTGCAGAGGGTTCATGCACTCAAGATTTGGCGGCATTATTTGATCTAAACTTATTTGTGAGGTGTATTCCGATCACAAGAGTTTGAAATATTTATTCACTCAGCCAGATCTGAACCTCAGGCAGAGGAGATGGTTGGAATTGATCAAAGATTATGACATGAGTATTCAGTACCATCCCGGCAAGGCCAACGTGGTTGCCGACGCACTTAGCCGAAAGGTGTATTGTAATACTGATGATCCAAGAGCAAGAACTTGGGTTTGGTTGAGCATGGTTCCCTTGCTGCCTTGATTGTGCAACCAACCTTGGTGGATCAAATCAAGTCAAGACAATCGGATGATGGTGTGGGTAAAATCGCGTAACATCAAGGATGGATCGGCCAAGTGTTTCGCGTAAGATGAGCATGGTGTTGTGTGGTTTGGGCAAGCGCCTTGTGGTCCCAAAGGTCCCGAGTTGCGGGATTTGATTCTTGTGAGGCCCATGATTCGCCTTTGTCCATCCATCCCGGCCACTAAAATGTACCAAGATCTGCGTGAGATTTCGTGGACTCGCATGAAGCGAGATTGCGAGTTCGTTGCCGATGCGACGTATCTTCGTCGTGTCAAGGCCGAGCATCAACGCCCGCAGTCTTCTTCACCCTTGCCCATACCGAGTGGAAGTGGGATTCTGCAGGCATGGATTTCATCACCGGCTGCCCGCTCATCTAAGGGAAATGACGCCATTTGGGTTGTCATTGTGAGCCTAGAAAGTGGCGCATTTCCTTCCGGTCAAGAGTCACCGTGTGGAACCTCTAGCCGAGCTCTATGTATCAAGGATTGTGAGCTTGCATGGTGTACCCAAGACGATTGTGTTCGACCGTGGCGCATTACCTCTCGGTTTGGCATAGTCTGCAGGAGGCCATGGGAACTCATCTACTTTTCAAAGACGCTCTATCATCCTCGCAAGCCGATGCCGACGGAGCGCGTCAATCGTGTGCTTGAAGATATGCTCTGCTTGTGTTCTTTCCTATGGGAAGAATTGGGAGAAGTGCCTACCACTTGCAGTTCTCTTATAACAACTGACTTCCGTGCTAGTCTCGGTATGGCACCATTTGAGGCCTTGTATGGTCGTGGCGCGCAGAACACCTCTAAACCGGTCGAAACCGTGAAGGCGTTCTTTGGCCCAGATTCCATCAATGAGGCTGAAAGTCAAGTGCAAATTGATTCGTGAGCACTTGCGCGTAGCTCGACCCGCGCAAGAGCTTATGCAGGTCGGCGCCGCCGTGAGCTGAGTTTCGGCCCATGACTTTGTGTATCTCAAAGTCTACGCCTCGAAGGACATCGTCGTTTGCCGGTGTCAAGGGCAACCGCCCCTCGATATGTCCGGGCCATATCGCATCATCAAGAAAGTGGGAGCTTTATTGCATACAAGTTAGAGTTGCTACTACACTTGAAGGGGTGCATGATGTTTTCCATGTCACAATTAAAGAAGTGCCTCCGTGTTCCAAATTGAGGAAACTCCTTGAAAATATTGATGTGCGTGAAGATCTGCTCTTATCGTGGCGCCCCGCTCGTATCCTCGAAGAAGCTGAACGCAGAACAAGGAACCGTGTGATCAAGTTCCTTAAAGTTCGTGGTCGAACCACTCAGAGGATGAAGCCACTTGGGAGCGGGAAGATCGTCTCCAGTTGCAGTACCGTCCTTCTTCTCCCGAGTGATCGAATCTCGGGTCGAGATTCCTGTAAGGTGGGGAGATTTGTAACAGCCCTAACTTAGGGTTTGTATTTCAAATGTAAAATTTTGAGGAGAAATAAAAACTTTTGTTGTCTCTTCAAATCATTTGAAAGTTCCTACATTTTTCCCTAGCAATTTCCATTTTCTAGAATTAAATTCTTGTGATTGGATGTTGTTGTTATCAGTTTCTTAGCTTTCAAACTTGTGATCATCCTCTGAAATTATTTTTCCTATCATCTGGATCATCCTATCTACCTCCCTGAATTATTTCACCATTTTTAGATTTTGTTTGCTATTTCAAATGGCCAAGTCAACTCTGTTTGAAGTCTGGTCAAACTCCCTGTGCAGCAGCTTGCAAATTTTCTCTAGAACAATGCAAGGCATAAAAGTTCTGGAAAAATTATACAAGGTTGTCCTCTGTCCTTGTAGCTACCATAAAAATTTCAAAATTTTTGGAGCTCAGAGCTACCTCTAAAGTTCCCCAAACTCTCTCGCCTTTTAAACTCAAAATCGAAATCACTGTTCCTCTGCCCGAACCTTAACTCAGCTTGAGTCCGACTCGCACCACTTGGTTCGGTCGCGCCAACTAAACGTCATCACCGAGTTCAATCGACCGTGACCGTCCGATGCAGATCGAGCGATCCACGTGGCGCGTATGCAATCGACCGTCGAATGCATGCGGGGATCTCAACCGCCCATTTCAGATCCGGTGGTCGACATTCTCTTGATCAAGTCGGACCAACCGATCACGCCGCACTTGACTCGGTCGCGCGCCGCTTGTCACTGCCGCTGGCGGTGGGCCCCACTTGTCGTCGTCACCTACCTCGCATGAGAGCCGAGTGCCGGCGACATTGCGCATGGACGCCACCTCCGCCTCATTCCGTCACCGCTTCGGTTTTCGGGCGGCGCATTGCCTACCAGTATCTTCCGTTGAGACTGTGTTCCTGCGCAGCATCAATCACCCACTTTTCCGTTCACGCGTTTGTCGGCACCGTTTTGAGCTCCTCGGTGCCGAGCGCCGCCACTCGTATTCCTCCGCCTCTTCCCTACTTAAGCCCTACGAGCTCCCTTGTCCTTCTTTGGACACGAGAAGACCACTTCCTACCCTCCATTACTTCCCTGAGCTCCAACCGAGAGAGTGCGCAAACTGCAGTTCACTTGGCCGTGCCGCTCGCCGTATGTCGTCCTCGCGACCGTGAAGATCATCCCTTCTTTTGCGCGTCATATCGTGTTCCGCATCCCTTCTTGAATTCCCCTCAACTAATTTCCGAGTTTCACTCGCGGGGACCGTTGAATTTTGAGTTCCCCTCCTTTCGGCGAAAACTCGGGTCTTCGTCCTCATCACCGGTGAGTTGGTCCTTTGGTCGATTGCTTGCTTCGCAAAGACCGCCCCGCACTTACCCGAGCTATCTACATCTTCGCCCCCTCTGTCTTTGCTCAGTTGCTTCCCCTCGGTGTCGCCTTGACCGTAGTCTCTTGCTCATCGCCGCCCGACTCATCTCCGGCAATCTCCTCTCCTCGCATCATCCTAGTAAGTTCTTGGGACCTTAGTATAGCTTTAGCGCCACGCTAGTTCGGGTTAAGTATCGCTAGCTTGTCGTTGCCGCTTTTGCCGTAGCATGAACTCCGCCCCTCGCCGCCGCCCGCCTCGTCAGTCACCTCCGACTTAGCGCCGGTGTCGTCGGAGCGCATAGCATCGATCCCATTTTGGCCTTTTGCCTAGCATCGCGAGGCTTACGCTCGGGCGGCGCTGGCCGGGCAAGTTCGAGCTCACGGCTCTGTTGTCCGGATGAGCTAAGCGCATTTTCGTCAGTACGCGAGAACGTTCAGAGGCGTATTCTTTGAACCCTGTTGCCGACGCGCCTCGGCGAGAAATGAGTCAATCTGACCTAAGTCGGCGCTCGCGGCGGTCCCGCTTGTCGAGAGACAGTGGGCTAGCCGGTGTCAGTAGAATAAGTATTAAATGCTTTTGATTTCTGAAATGCTTTTACGTTTCTTGATAATTCATTTAAACTTAGAAAATTCATATCTATTTCAATTTTTCTCCAAATTGCATGAAACAGTCTGTTAATTTTCATTTTAAATGTGCTATTTACTAAAATTAGTTTCATCCTTATATCTGTAGCAAGAATCTGTTAATTAATTTAATGTTGTAGAATGTAATCTCCAAATTAGAAAATGCATATCTCTTTCAATATTTGTCCAAATTCAATGAACCATGCAGTAAGATTCTATTTTCAGTATGCTAATTGTTAGGAAAGGTTTTTACATCTTTGTTCTGTTCATGAAAATTTGTTAAGTAATTAACTAGTGTCTTGTTGTGTTTTTAGCTTAGAAAATTCATAGAAAATTGCTAATAACTTAAAATGATTTGTTCTGTTTTAAAATTTTGTTATTTGATGCTTAGGAATTTCGTGTGTGAGTTTTGGCTTGTTTGTGTGAGGACTCCGGTTTATTCTAAACATCTGTTTAACCATCCACTAGGTCCCTAACAAGACAACTCAAA